>JAOXNQ010001695.1:0-13846 GCA_028571165.1 Hypoxylon perforatum
GATCTCCTATTCGGGTTAACTTAGGGGTGGGTATAGGGGGTTTGCTGGCAGGCCTGACTCTTTTTTTGACAATCACTTCTCCGAATGGAATCTTTCGGACGGCGTTCTGCCTCATATTTGCATTTTTATCTCTTTCTTTCGGATTTTAGTCTTCCCTGCTGTAACTGGAGCATGTCATCGTTTACACTAAGGTACATATGAATTGGGGAGGGCTACTAGGTATCCTGCTCCTCGCCGCTGGAGGTTTCGCGGCCTGAATATAATGCATGCAGGGCTACTAGGCTCGCGCTCTTGTGCCTTCTACTATCTATTACCATCCATGGTGTTCTGGCGATATTTGACCGTTGAGCCTGGGGGTTCGTCCGATTTGCATTGTATTTTGGTTCGAGGCCATACAAGAAACTAAATCTAAATCCTGGCCTCACAATGCCACAAAGGACTTATGTAGCTACCTCGCAGTGTCTGGATTCGATACTACTATTCCACTCTACTTGGCTGTTGCCTAAGAATCTTACTTAGCATATGTCTGATACCTAATACGAGGAAGAATGATGCAATATAAATTGACAACCTGGTAGATTCACTCTCCTGTTAATATTTCACAACTAGGAAAATTCCTATTTCTATGTTTCGCGACAAGTATTATTACATTTCCATATCCTCATTCAGATCATTACCCATTTTCTACCAACACCCCTACTCTACCTACCGACACAGACAATATGGTTCGCAGTTTCTTCAACCTGCCGCAGGAGATCCAGTTGATGATTTGGGATCTCTGCAAGGACAGCGTGGCTCCTATACGACATTACTTCTCCATAGACGATCAAGGACGCCGTTACGCCGCCATCAATGCTGAGAATAAAGCGGTTGTTAACAATGTCGTAGAGAAAAAGGATACTGGTCGAAAAACGTTGCCTGGTGAAAGTATAATCCGCTTCACTAACTACGTGCATGTGGAAACACCAAAACTATACAAAGGAAAACCGATACAAAAACAAGCTAAGAGAGTCCTTGACGGAGAGCCCTTTTCACAATCTCGACGGTTATCTCCGGCTTTCGTCTACGCCAACCTTGATAGCGATTACTTCTGCTTCGACTATCCGTCCGACAATATCTACGGTAATGACTGGTTTAGATTCATCCGTAACCCGATTACGGATAGACAAAAGGCGAACTTGCCCGAAGATCACTGGATCTTCAGCGTGCGCAAGTTGGTCCTCTACATACCAGAGAAAGACATCCAAGTCTCGGAATGGGATCAAAAAGTGCTTGCAGGTATGAAGCTCCTGGAGAGTGTGTATCTCGTCGTCCCCAACAGAGGCCCTACTAGGGCCTTATGTTCGATTAAAAACGAACGCGTTGGAATTTATTCGATCTTATGGTTCCCACCATTTATGGAGCGTCATGGGATGTTTATATTTGAACAGCAGCGGAGCTACTACTCACGAGTTCGCCTCCGGGGGCATGCAGATAGCACGAAGGAGAACCTCGGCAAGGTATTTGCGCAGATCGGCATTAATCCTTTCGTCAAAGTTGCCATAGACCGAAAGTAATAATAGTGGTACATATAGCGACCCATATGTAAGTTGACACGCAAAACGACTTGCAAGATATGACCGACCGACTAATACTGTTAAAGCACTTGAAGTCACGATCGACTACCTAATTTATCGAGACTGAGGCTATCTCTCAGCTGGCAGCGACGAATCACGGGATACTATTTTCTTTGTGATAGCGCTTAGTTAGATTAATGTGCAAACGACTACGTGGAAAATTTGATGAAGCTTCTCGTGAAGCTTATTGATGTCTAGCTAATCTATTTTTGAATATTTCTTTACTACAGCACCTATAGATTCCCAGGTAGATTTGCCAACTTAGGTACCTCCTAGGTTGACCTAAAAATATGGATTGGCTGTTCAGGGTTCCTTGACCAAGCTACAATGACTATAAGTGTACATCAGCTGCCAAGATGATACATCAGAAGTAACATATCAAATCGCACTGAGGCTTCTTTCAAGTAGAATGTAAGTAGAATGCAAGCCCCCCTTTGCTTAGGCACCTCCCACTTACTCTAGGAGTCAAAGATGTTCTGAACGGGCTCTGGAACCTTCCATTCCAAGTGAACACGTTGGCTGCAACAATTGTTAAAATGCATCGGACATCGTAGATCTAAGACAGGGGAGGAATTATGAGTTAGGTAGGATCGAATATCCTGCTGATTGCGATGTATCTACCTTCAAAGAATCAAGTGGAAGGTACGTTAGTGTTTTACTTCAAACACGTAAAAAAAAGGGCTTTGTTTGTCTCCTTCCCGGTTTGAAACCTTAGGTATCGTGGGTCGTTTTTGCCAAAGTCTTACCTACTATCAGCCTTATGCACCTACGACCTAACTGGTAGGTAGTCGCGCCTGGGGTATTATACATCATAACCATCAATGGACCAACACACAAGCATGACTGGGTACCTGCCAACGCAGGTTGAACTAACACATTCAGTGACATGCTGGCATGTATCGTACACACTACGTATTGCATCGTATATACAAGAAATAGATTTGGAACTTGTACCTTTCTACCTACGTAAATACCTATCAAGTAGGTACCTTATACCGACCTGTATAATACCCACCTTCTCCAGTAGACATGCATCTGCGAGTGCTATTTTTCTTGCCATCTGATGTAGCTATTTTGAGGGTACAGGCAAATCGCGCCTTCAACAGCGAGAGTTTACTGCCTATTACAATGTGATGTACCTATATGTAGTAGCTAAAGTTTCTTTGCCAACCGCCGCGTCAATAGGAAACAGCGTCTGCTTCATGCGCTAGCGCTGATTGCTACAGCAACTACCTACCTACTGCCTCACTTGCTATCTGTTGGGTAGAAACTGGCAACTGGCAACCGTTGCCCCAGGCGTACATACGTGACGGACGCGGTTTTTTGTTTACCTATGTATATCGAGCCAGCTTCCACCTACTGATCCCCCCACCTACCTACTGATTCTCCTGCTCCTGCCTACTGATCCTCCCACTTACTGATCCTTCTTTTCCTTCCGCGTCCTTCTCATCCACCTTTCCCTCTCATCGCCAACTTTCCCATCCATCTTACATCTTCTCTCTTCACCCCAGCATTGCACACACAAGCATTGCACACACAAGCATTGCACACACAGGCATTGCACACACAGGCATACCAGTGACAGTTTCTTCAGACTGCAGTTCTATTCGAGCTACAGTCGCTATCTTTCACTACCTTTGACCGCTACGTCAATCATTCACTCTTGCATCGGTTGACCACACTGGTAATTACCACGCGCGACCCTTTTTCACACTAACTCTGTGTCATCTTTCTTTGAACACTTCCAGCTAGCGCTTCCTCGTCGCTGCCTAAGAATACAACACCAGACCTCACCTTCCTACATCAAACCCACCTATCTTCGTGCAACTTGGCATTTGCCATGTCTGACTACGGAAGAGGTGGCGGCGGCGGTGGCCGTGGTGGCGGAGGAAGCTATCGCGGCAGTGGCCGTGGCGGTTATGGCGATGGCGGCGGTGGTAGTTATGTCGGCGGTGGTAGTTATGTCGGCGGTGGCGGAGGCAGAGATGGTGGCTACCGTGATGATGGTCGCCGTGGCTATGATCGCCGAGGCGATGATCGTCGTGATGATCGTCGTGATGGTCGCCGTGACCACGATCGCCGTGAGGGTGGTCGTCGAGATGGTAGTCGTGACAGTGGCGGCCGCAGACAGGACGGCGGACACCAGTATGTTGGTAGAGGCGGCCGTGGCTTCAACGACCGAGGTAGAGGTGGCAGAGGCGGCGGCAGAGGCGGCGGTAGAGGCGGTGGCGGAGATGGCAGAGGGGGCATTCATCAGTGAGTTCCATGTTCTTTGATCTCCATGTTGATTTACTTTCGCAGTCTAACTCGGATGATAGAGGACAGAACCCGGAGCCTGACGCGATGATTACGAAGGCCGAGGACAAGATTGTTAACTCTGCGAGCGACAGCGGAATTGGTCAAGCCTACCCTCTACGCCCAAGTTTCGGAAGCGCAGGTCAGAACGTGGTAGTTTGGGCCAACTACTTCGAAATGAAGGTGCCCTCGAACCTATCGATTCACCAGTACGCGATAGGCGAGCTCGATCTGAAGGTTACACCGAAGCAGAAGGCGCTTATCATCCGTGAATTGATGGCGCAATGCGACGGTATTGCCAATCTGATAATTGTTACAGACTTTAAGTCGTACATCCTGTCGATGCCTACCGAAATGCCGGGTGGACCTTTAATCAGCAAGAAGGTTAAGTATCCGCCTACCAAGGAGGGAGAGACACCCAAGAACCAGAAGGAGTACCAAGTACCCATCACTTACGGCAAGGCCTTCCACCTGTCCGACCTGAGCCAATTCTTGGCTTCCACCGACCCATCCGCAGTTTACCCTGCCAAAGATGAGCTAGTGCAGGCGCTTAATATTTTGCGCAACTACCACCCTCAGACAAGTGGGAATGTTGTCACCGTCGGCGCCCACAAGGTCTTTAGTCCTAGTCCCAAACCTTCCGACACGATAGACCTCAAGGCTGGCTTGAAGGGGGTGAAAGGCTTCTTTGCCAGTGTGAGACTGGCTACGTCGCGTGTTTTGGTCAATGTCAACGTGAGCCACGCGGCTTTCTACGAAGCCGAAGACGGACGTCTCTCGAAACTCATTCAGGAATATAGAAAAGGGACTCCAAGAGGAAGAGCCGTAGCGGCGGAGTCTGCGTTCTTGAAACGTGTCAAGGTGCAGCCAGACTTGACGATCCGTGAGGATGGCAATTCCCGACTAGTCCATGGAGTCAGGACGATTTGGGGTTATGCCACCAAGGACGACGGTCGAGGTCGAGGAGGCCTACCCGGCCTACCCCATCCACCCAAGGTCCCCAAGTTTGCGGCCGGTGCGAATGAGGTCGCGTTTTGGTACGAAAGGGAAGGCGAAGCAGGGGCATACATTACCGTTGAAAACTTCTTCAAAATGAGTAAGATTAACTCCCAATCCTATCTATTTACACATAAACGTGCTGACATCAACAGAGTACAGTAAGGTCCTCCAGAGCCCTTATGAGCCGGTGCTCAATGTAGGGACATTACGCAACCCTGTTTACCTGCCTATTGAGGTCTGTAAGGTACCCGCTGGCCAGGTGGCAAAGGTCAAGTTGAGTCCTGACCAGATGGCGAAAATGATCGAGCTTTCAGCGAGTGCGCCGGGCGACAACGCCAGGCAGATCGAAAGTAGTGGTTTGAAGTTAACGGGACTCGATACAAGCGACAATTCCACAGCCAAGCTGGTAAGTTGAAGTTATACGGCCCCAAGACACATCACGATTGAGTAACTTACTTGATAACTGTAGAAAGCCTCTGGTTTCAGGGTTACACCAGGACTCATCGCAGTTCCTGCGCGAGTCTTGGTGCCACCGCGTGTGTCCTACAAGGCGTCATCCGCGTCGATGAAGAATGCGTCGTGGAACATGAGGAACAACCAGTTCCGAAAGGGCGTCAGACTTGCGCAATGGTCGTACATTCTGCTTTCGACCCCGGGTCAACAGAATCCTTACGTCCAAGACCAACCCACCACGCGATTGATTGAACCTTTCAAGAGGGAGCTGACAAAAACCGGGATCAGCTACAATGCCCCAGTCGGACTTCGGTCTCACACAGTGCAGCTTCTCAATGAGACCGACGCTGACAAGGTTTTCGAAGAGGCCAGCAAAAGCAAGACCAGGATCGACTTACTTCTCGTCGTCTTGCCTGACAGAGTATCGGCAACAGTCTACAGCGCCATAAAGAGACATGGTGACCTTACTTATGGTATTGCGACAATCTGTGTTAATGGAGGCAAGTTACATGCTACATCAGCAGTTGCCCAGTACATTGCCAACATGGCAATGAAATTTAATTTGAAGCTCGGGGGTGACAACCACTCGATTAACTTCGGTAACACGCTCGGGAACATTCTCACAGATACCATGATCGTTGGTATCGATGTCACCCATCCGTCGCCTTCCTCAAGCGAGAAGGCGCCCAGCATTGCTGGGATGGTTGCAAGTGTGGACTCAAGTCTTGGGCAATGGCCGGCTGTGATTCGCCGTCAAGGTCCACGTGAGGAGATGGTTGCGGATCTGGAGGAGATGCTCTCGACACGGCTGAAATTGTGGAGGAGCAAGGGAAGGAACGGATATTTTCCCAAGAATATCCTTGTCTATCGCGACGGTGTGTCGGAAGGTCAATACCCCACTGTTATTAAGGAAGAGCTTCCACGTCTCCGTCAAGCGTGCACCAAGCTTTACACGGCTGAAGATCAGAAGAAAGGGTATCCGCACATCACCATTGTCATTGTCGGAAAGCGCCATCACACGCGTTTCTATCCAACAAGGGAACAAGATGCAACGCCGAGCCCGTACAATACGCTCCCGGGCACAGTCGTCGACCGTGGAGTGACGGAGGCTCGCAACTGGGACTTCTTCCTGCAGCCGCACTATCCGATCAAAGGGACGGCCAGGCCAATCCACTACTTCGTGATCCACGACGAAATGTTCTCGGAGATACCACGACATAAGGCGGCCGATCTCTTGGAGGAGTTGACACATAGCCTTTGCTATGTATACGGTAGAGCGACGAAGGCGGTCAGTGTGGCCACGCCGGCTTACTACGCAGACATCGTTTGCGAGAGAGCTCGCTGCTATCTCAACCGCCTCTTCGACGATTCGTTTTCATCAGACGGTAAATCAACTACCGGCAGCCAGGTGAAAGCAGGCGAGTCCACTGAGGGGGGAAAGCCTAGTGAAGGAGGGAAGTCCCGCGCGGGAGGCAACTCCGGCGAAGAAGACAAGCCTAGTGCAGGGGGAAAGTCGAATGACGAAGATAAGGAGAATCAGAAGGGCATCCAAATTCACCCGAACCTGGCGAACAGTATGTTTTACATTTGAGACTGGGGTTTACGGCGGATCGGAGAACAGATTGAACGTGCTGGGGTGTAGGGTCTTTGTATTTTGCGTTCCATTTCACCTGAAACGGTTCACATGTTGGGGTTGCGACGTATTGGTAGTTGTGGTTTGCTTTGGAGACGCGTCGGCGATCCATACATTGCCGAGGTCCTTGTCTTCGTGACTCTAGGTAGCCTTGACTGTGTGTCAGATTAGTGTAGTCAATGTATTTTTTGGTGCAAATTGATGCTGAAACTGGTGAATCTCACTCGAAATATGTAATTGGCAGAGTATCTTAGATGCCTAGGAAAATACCCAAGGCATATATGCGATGATCATCAATATCTAGCTCTTCCCTCTACGACGTCCTCATGCTTGTCCACGCTCGGAAACTTGCCTACCTCTTACCTCTACCTCTACCTTTACCGCCACTTCTACTCAGCTCCACGGCAGCGTATAGGGAAGGGAAGGACGAGGACAAGGATCTCTCACACAGACTCTCTCTCTCTCTCTTTCTCTAGGCGGTCGGAGTCGGAGCGTGGTAGGTGCTGGACCACTCGGCCTCGTACGTCGAGGTTCCGAGGACCCGGCCGGCCGACGCCGACGTGACGACGGACTTGACGATCCACGTGTCCCAGGTGGCGCCGGCGCGCGTCGCGCCCGACATGGCGCCGAGGCTTACCGACGGCGTCTCCTGCCACGCGCCTGTCCATACCGTCGGGCCCGGGATCTGGTACGTTGTCGTGCAGGGCGCGGTCGTGGTGGTTTTGGTCGAACAGTATACCTGGGGAGGAGGGAGTGTCAGAATGGATTGGTGTATATATGGGAGTGGGAGAAGTGAGAGTAAAGAGTGGATATGGCGGAGTAGAGAATAGGTTGGGTTAGGTGCGGTTGGGTTAGGTGCGGTTGGGTTAGGTGCGGCTGAGATGAGAATAAAAGGGGGATCAGGGGGTTGGGGGCTGGTTGACCCACATCGTAGATGATACCCGGGTCGTCCCACTTGTAGGCCCCTGGAAAGCTGACACCTTCTGGCAGCTCAACTTCGCCGTCGCCCTGGACTTCAAGCTGGATGCAGTTGGGATAGAACTGGGCGCCGCGGATCGGATTCTTCTGGTAGCTGACTTCGGCTTCGTGAAGGCCGATCATCTCGGCGCGAAGGAGGTAACTGTTGGAAGAAAAATCAATCATTAGCACATGTCATTTCCCCATAGGTATCCACCCACGAGTACTCACAAGCCGGCCTTGAGCCCCTGCGGGACCCGCACGTTCATCTTACCGCCGCTAGCGGCGATATCCGCCGTCGTGGCCCACTTCCCCGGAGCCCGCGCCCCTTCGCCCTCGGCAAACTTCCCTTCCTCCCAGATCTTGACGAACGAGTTCTCGGCCGGCGGGTCTGGGCTCAGATACACCATGGCCGGGCCGTGGTGCGACGACGCGATCACGTCGTCGGTTGCGGTGCGCGCGTCGTGGTGCCAATCCACTGTAATTTACTGTTTTAGTACAGTAAGGCTTCAACTACAATATAGCTACAATATAGGGTGGGGTGGTTGGGTTTATGGGGCTAGGTTGAGGCTACTGACTCGTGAGATTATCGCCGGGCTTCACTTGGATTGTGTGCGGGACCTGGTGGTCGCCGAGGACGTTGCATCGCATGTCGATGCTGTCGAGGTCCTTCACGGGCCCGTTGGCGTAGCCGTATGGCGCCGGGCCGTTGTAGGCAGGCGTGCGGATACCCTCGAAGGTGCCGGTGTCGACGCCATTGACGTATACGGACTGGATTGGAAAAAGCAGTTAGTACAGATGACATTCCTTCCTCATTTCTATAACAGAAGCTTACGTAGATGTAGCAGTGGGCCTGCGCAACATCGATAAGCGTAGTCGCAGCAGCCGCTACTACAGCAAAAGAGCTGTAAAGTTTCATGATGCTGGAGATCTGATACTCAAACCACAGTTTCAACACCACGACTCAATCTTACCTAGAGAGCCTACGAGGTAGTGAGTTGCTTATATGACGATGTGTCTGCGCGTATATACCTACCTAAGCTATCTCATACCACTTTTCCTGTCACGGATCGCCTCCCATATCATGTTATCCATGATCCCTGTGACTGGTCGAGATATGCCCACAGCTCGGGCTATTTCCAGATTGCATATGAGATGGGACATACACCACAAGTCCGGGAGATCGCCATGTCGGGACGTGCTGCCGACTTGGCCGCAGCAATATCTTCGTATTTACCCGGGACTCCTCAGCTCGGTTGCGATATGGTGGGTACGCTGCTACCTTTACACTAGACACAGAATAGACTGAAAGAGCTCACAATTAGGTGTAAACTTTACAATTAAATGCAACATACTGTCTCCCTACCTATACGTAACTAGTTGGAAATTGACTGAGTAAAATTCCCTGTCTCGGTTCTCACTGCGATAATTCATCTGGTGTATTACTAATCCATATAATTAGTCAGCATTGGTACTCACATTTGGATTAGTCATATGTCTGTAAGCGATGATGGATGAGGTAAGCATAGGGGCGCTGCACCCAGCAACGCCGTTGTCAGAGCTATGCAAGATCGAGACTTAGCTTACTGATTGCTCGAACTTGGGAATCCTGGACATGAATAAATAAATAGAATGTAGTTGAAAGATAGGTAGCTAACTCTTGGTATTAAGAACAGTGATGAAGGGAGACTCGATTGAGTTGTGTAGAAAGGGGTTGAATAGAACGTGTGCTACTTGGCTGTGTGAGTTGAGGGGCCCGCAACACCATATTACTCGACAGCAGTCTCTGATACTTATCTCTTAACACAGATAACCGACTCACGACATATGAATACATTCTCATGTTCTACAGGATCATAAATTTGATTGAGCACAGGAAAGGTTGAAACACCAATGTTAGAACGAAGACACAAGGCAAGGAATAACCAATTTTAATTGAAACTTTTTATTCATTATGAAGTTCAAAACCCAAACATGATGTTGCCCCCTAGGGTGATGAGGAAGGTTTGAAACCAGATTCGTGCGGGTTGTCGTAGTGATCAGACGGAAGTAATGGAGCTCTACTTGTTTCTCTCCGGTGATAATCGACCGCAGATGTATGCCAACATGAGCAGCCAGCTTGTCGGCTTGCTGAAGTTGATGCCGTGATTATGTCGGGAGTATGCCAACATGGAGAGAAACGTCTGTGAGGACCATGTTGGCAACATCCTTGATTGTCTCCTCGAGGATTTGTGGGACATTTTCGCGATATCTTGGATTAACCTCATCAATTAATCAACCGAGGCTCCTCCCCAAGCAGCATCTGCTGATGTCCTTCTTAGTGTTTTTGACCCTCGACGTACACTGTTTGCCGTCCGGCAACATAGCAGTGCATTGGAATTTGCCGTCTGATAAGACGACGCCCTCGACACCATCCATGGCCGGTGTCGTTTGAGGGTGGGCGTGTCCTGCTGGCTGCAGATGCATGATACGTTCAGAACAGTGCTACGCAGATCGCGAGCTTCGGAGCCCGGGTCCCTCGGTAATTCGAGGCATACCGGCTCGCGAGTAGACAGGACGAGCGGCAGGACATAGTGTTGCCGAAGTTGATTCCGTGATAATCTCGGATGTATGCCAACATGGAGAAGACCCAGCATGGAGAAGAATGTCTGCGAGGACCTCCCCATGTTGGCAACATCCTTGATTGTCTCCTCAAGGATTTTGGGGACATCTTCGGCCAACCGCCGGCCGGCCATAATGCAATTTGATAGGCCGATGGGGGTTGGCCGGCGGTTGGCCAGAGAAGGAGGTCTCTGCTCTAGTGTAAAGCATTGACCTCCTTCTGAAGAGTCGAGTTCTCCTTTGGGAGTTGGGATGGAATCGGTAAGATGTATACAGTCCGCTCGACCACTACAACGCTATTATTAGCTACTATTCAACACATTAAGGCAACAGAAAGGGGCGGCTGTGTTTTTGAGAGAACGAAGAAAATGGTTAGGCAGAGCTTAACTTACTGCAGCGGTTGATTTCCTACATCACCGTGACAAGGTCGAAGCGGACTGATGTGTACTGCAGTACGTGTGGATAGTCTGCTCCACCAAGATAAACGTTAGCGACCGAACAGAATGCCTTTTCTCATGGTGGTTATACAACTTACAGAAAAAGAAAAAGGAAAATGCATAATAAAGTAGTCTTGCTACTAGTCCAACTTGCCACGGTCGTAGAGTCGAGGCATCCAGGATCAGAACCATTCCGCCAAACATATAGGCGCGTTTCTTACGCCAGGAACGACGCCAAGGTGGGACTAGTCGTAGTCACACCCAAGAGATTAGGATTTAAGAATCTGATGTCCGACGGTGCAGCCGGATAGGGACCTGAGAGCCATTCGGAGGAGGAGGGTAGAAGAATACTGGCGCCGGTCTGGGAGGCAAGCTGGGACTGGGAGCTTCGTCACGTCTGCTGGTGTGTCGGAGTCGGGAGCGGACAGGACCTACAGCGGCTCGGCGTGGCACACGTTACACATCAGCCCCTCCGGACCCTCCTCCTCGATGTTGGCATACTCCAAGAGGTCACGGAAGTGGATGCCGAGGAAAGGGCCCGGATTGGCGACAAAGACGTTCTCGTAGGGCTTAGTGGGGTCGTTCGTGCCAGTGTTGTTGGCATCTTAGTATCGGCGTCCATATGATACTGACACCCTAGAATGGTGGGTTGAGGCGTTGTATGCATCCTTTGAGTCCACCAACAGTGGGCTCGCGAACATGACATGGTTCGCATACCGCAAATTAGTGCCTGCCGCCGTAATCCCGAAAGATTTGTTTTGGTTCATTCTTTACAGAATGATAGAAAGTGGACCCCCTTATGGGTACAGGTGAAGGTTATACCGTGCTTCGTCATCGCTTTCTTCAGCTCCTCTATCTGCTGGTCGAATTGGGCGAATAGGATGACGTATTCGTTCTTGACATTCTGGATCGCTTCAATGATAGCTTGCGTCTTGGTACTGAACTCGTTGCTGGCTGGCGACGTCTTGCTGGGAGGCGATCCCCGTACCTTTGATAAGGGAACGATCGCCTCCTTCAGCAGCGACGGACATTCGTAATTCTCCATATTATGTACGCACTCGGACCCCTCCCCTCCCTCCTCCCCCCTTCCCTTCCCCTTTCCCTTGCCCTGGCTCTTCCGCAAGCGGTACCAGCTAAGGGTCGCGAGCTTCAGAGCCAGAGTAGGACGACCAGACATGGTTCCTCCCCACGCGGTATCTGCTTAAGCAGGTCGCTTTGCTTCGGAACCACAGAATGGTCGTCCCGTTGTGATTGCGGTACGGGGGTTGATCCGGGGGTTCCGCCAATAGATCCACCCCGCCGGAGGACTCGGTCTCCTCCATATTCTCAGTCTTCTAGGTCGTCTTGTCCGAGGGGTACGCCCCCGCTTTCAGACCATGGCCTAGAGGTGCTGGCTAGGTCGGACCATGGCCTGGAGGTGCTGGCTTGGTCGGACCATGGCCTGGGGGTGTTGGCTTGGTTTGGTGGTGATAATGGTTGTGGGAGATTGAAGAGTGATAGTTGGGGTTTCCCCTTGTGCTGTTGTTGTGTGTTGGATTTTTTGTGTGTTGGATCCCAGCCAGCTAGCTAGTGTGTATGGCTATGCTGGAGGGAGGAGGGGCCAGTTTAACCTCATGGCCCAGGAGGAATTGTACGAATCTGTGAATAATATCATGTGTGAATATCAGTACAAGTTTTATTAACATTATTTACAGTATGTATTGTATATGTGTTGAGTGGCCTCGTCTCTCCTCCGATCCTGCGGGCCCTTGTGATTTTGGTTGAAGGCGGGTCGTTTGTATTTCTGCCCAAAGTACCACGTAGTCTTAAAAGGGTCGATGGTACAGACGTCGCCATCTGGATGGCCGATTGCCTTCTTGTGCTGAGGAACCCACAGTCGGCGCAAGATAATTAGTGACTTTCATATTAGATATGAACAGAAGAAGTTGGACTTACGTTTGTAGCAGTGGCGGCGGCTGCGGCGAGCCAGAGAAGCTCGGGGAGTGCGGCGAGTACAAGCCATCCTATCACACTGTTAGCTAAAATAATATCTTAGTCGAGTATTGTTTCTTACTTGATTCCCATAAACTTCCTAGCAACCAGACTCTCTGCATTGCTCGTCTGCTCGAACTTAGGACCCTCAGTAATTCGAGGCATCCCAGCTCGGGAGTGTACGGGGCGAGCGATGTGCACGTTGACCAGGTTAGCTATACCGCACACGGCTTTCAGGTGCTGCGTGGGTGGTGTCGCCGATAATACATTTTTGGTGTGCGCCTTAGTATATTTGACAAAGAGCGCCGCGGCGGGGTCACTGTACGAGAACTCGTCATAGACGACCCGAGCGAAGGTGAACGCCTCCAGGATGTGTATGTAATCCTGAAACATCTGGTCTGACGAAGGTATCCGAGGCGAAATCGCTATCACCTAATATGGGTGATAGACGATTGTGCCCCTGTCGCTGTCTCTAACATGCGCGGCCAGACCTTGGCTCCGGCAGCCTGCGGTATCTGCTTAAGCAGGTCGCGGGCGCCGGAGCCATGGCGCTGAAGGCGCTTCGGAAGTCTCCCTGTACTCGTGTGGCTCTAATTAGCGGCATTCATCTGAAACCACGTAGCCGTTCTTATCTGGTAATCCAACCTCAGCGACGCCCCTTAGTCGTATGGAGAGTAAACTCCGGGGCGTCACACGAGGGATGGCATTCGAACATGCTATACTCCAGTTTAGGAAATAGCAGAGGGAACCAGCCGCTGATGTGCATGGGAAGATTCCTCGGCGCGTAGGCGCGGCGCCCGCCAGCAGACGCTTACCCTACCGCGAAGGGTGCGAGGAAGAACCTGATTACTAGTCAGGGTGAGGTTTCCTCCTCGCACCTTTCG
>JAOXNQ010001695.1:13946-53922 GCA_028571165.1 Hypoxylon perforatum
CTCGGTGCCGCATAGGGTTTGCTTCAGGCTGTAGGGCGCGGCGACCGCCAGCAGGCGCTTACCCTACCGCGAAGGGTGCGAGGAAGAACCTGATTACTAGTCAGGGTGAGGTTTCCTCCTCGCACCTTTCGCTCGGTGCCGCATAGGGTTTGCTTCAGGCTGTAGGGCGCGGCGACCGCCAGCAGGCGCTTACCCTACCGCGAAGGGTTAGGGGGCGACCTGGAACAAGGACCTTGCTTGGCCGCCGCGCCCAACCAACCTATTGCTCGCGTGAGAGCAAGCCGAGACTCCTGAGGTTCAGGACTCTCAGCGCTAACACGCGGCCGTCTTCTGTAGATTGAAGACGGCCCACCGCACATAGGGACGGGGAGCAATAGTCTGCTGAAGATACCGTGTATGGGGGCGGAGGCTACTCATATACTGCACATGTGTGCTTGGTCCCCAGCCTTCCTTTTGATACCCCCTGCCTTCCTTTTGATACCCCCTGCCTCCCTCCCTCCCATCGGGGGTATCAAAAGGTTCCCGAGGCTCCTATTAAGGGTGAGCTCTTAGGAGAGCTAGGAGAGATCGCCAATACCTCGGAATCTTTAAAGATCGAATGGGATTGGCAATCCCGCTGGCTCCAGGCTTGTGGATACATGGCTCAAGGACCACTTGAGTCCCAGTTGTTTCTCAGATCCTTGAGCCGAAGTAGGGTATCGAGGACCTCCCGCTTGAATCTTGGGAACTGTTCTTCTGCGGGGGAGCAACTTGTTGCGCGGGTGCTTGTTACTGCGCTCCGTCTGTGGTATTTGGCGCCTGCAAGTTTCGCAAGGCGCGAGCCAACATCATGTTCAGTGTGTGTATGTCCACACTGATCATGGGAGCTCATCCTAGGGATGAGCTCCATTGTTGGCTCATACCTGGGTTTGCTGCGATGGGATGCCGAACCTCGTGGCCTGGCTTCTGAATTACAGGCATTTCGTAATTGAAATGCTGTACTTCATGGCTAGGTAGTGTCCGTTGAGCTAGGCGTGCTAGCAATTGGTGTAAAAAGATCAAGTTAGTTATCAGATATTTTAGTTAGGAATATTCTGGGAAAGAGGGAACTTACCCAGTAGTCCATAGACGTGTGCTTAGCTTTGCGTTACGACGCTGAGCATCGTGCAGCAAGATCATCCGGGAGTATAAATCTAGGTAGGGTCTCTTCGCTGGTTCGCCGCCGCGGTGGGAGTAACTCCTCGCTGGCGGCGAACCAGCATCATCGCACAGCCCTCCATTTCTGGAACGTGCCGCTCCATAGGCCATAGGCACACTGTTCGTTTCCGGTCTATTCGTACTAAGTTAGCAAAGAGACCACGAATTGATATGCTAGAATTAGATACTTACTGTGTCAATGATTAACAGTTTGGTCGTCCCATTGACCGTCTTCCTGGTCGGTTTCTTGATTGTCTTCTTGGGTGTGCTTTCGATTGTTCCGTTGATATTTCCTACTTAGCAGAGCCATACGCAGTAGCAGGCTGTCGAGCTAGCTGCCTCCATAGTCGGGAATGGGGTCGTAGAGAGCGTAGAGACTTTGTGAGTCCTCAGTCTCGTCACCCCAGTCGCCCCCTCCCTCCCTCCTGTCCCTTCTCCTTTCCCTTGCCCTTTTAGGTTGGCTCCTCTGGCTCCTCCGTAAGCGGTACCAGCTAAGGGTCGCGAGCTTCGGAGCCATATGAGGGTGGTGGAGGAGGGCAAGAGGAGGGCAAGAGGCGTCGGCAGGATCGGACTCGTTGATGAGTCGTGGTCTGCGTCGTAGTCACTTGGACTGTTGGGACTGTGGACCTCGCCGCTATCGCTGAAGACTCGCGCGATGCGACGGCCGGAGACTAGCCACGGCGAGATGATATCTCGGCCGGGGTTCCGGTTCAGGTCCGGAGTCTCGGTAGGGAGTAGGGTTCCAGGCTACCCCAGAACGGACCCTGGAACGGAGAGTGTGCATGTTGCCCCTGGAACGCATGACTGCTCGGGACGTGACCCCTTTGCATCTGCTGGCAACGTAATTCGCAGCTTCCGGTCTGTAGTCCCCGTAGGGGTTCGGCTGCTCTGTATTATATGGTTGCTGTTGTCGTACTTGGGCTTGAGATTGAGCGTCCCGCCTAGAATTTAGGTGGGACATCGACGGGTTACGTGCCTGGACGTGTTGGGGCGAGTAGTTAAGTTTGCCGCTGAGAGAAGTTGTGGGATATGGGTGGAATGGTAGGTATTGTCGAAGAAGAATGTCGTGCGATTATCACCCTCTTCGGAAAAGTGACAATCCACAAATGGAAAGTGAGTATGGCTATGCCAGAAGGAGAAGAGTGCGCCGGAGTGAAGAGAGTGTGTGGGCCAGTTTAACCTCATGGCCCAGGAGGAATTGTGTGAATCACTGTGAATGTAATCATGTATGGATGTCTGTACAGGTCTTATTAAAACAAGTATCTAAAATACATATTGTATGTGTGTAAACAGCGAGAGACTAGGGCCGCTGGGCAGATGGGAGTGTAAGTCGGGCGAGACTGCTTCCACAATTGGACCGCCTTGGCCTTGAGAATGGCCTTCGTGGCGCCGTCGACATACTCGTCTATAGCCTGAACCAGGCCCTCGAAGGAAGCGGCGCGTGACATGGTGTTAAGTCGGTCCGTCATGGAACGTTCGTTCTCCTATGAAAGTTAATTAGTTAGATAATCATAAAACCACCCTCTATCATTAAGCGATATTTAATAGGACATTACTTACGGAAGAAGTGTTGTCGTTGTCAGAAGCGAGGAATCGCGGATCAAATTCCTTCGCCGCTAAATATCTAGTTAGCATCTATCCGACTGTGAAGTGAAATATATCTAGATTGTTGCATGTGGGAAATACTTACGCTTCTCCTTCTTGGTCTCCTTCTTAGCCTCCTTCTTAGCCTCCTTCTTAGCCGCCTTCTTGACCTCCTTCTTAGCCGCCTTTGCGGCAGCCTTCTTCGGCTTGGCTGCACCCGCAGAGCGGGTGAGCACGTTGGTTGCGGAGCGGGTGATTGGTGCCATATTCTCGAAGTTGATGGGCTTTCCTTGTTGTATGTTGAGAATAACAGTGTAATCGTTATTCTGTTACTTATGGCGTCGAGTTTGTAGTTACACAGTAGTTTTCAACATACAACTGAGCCAGGACGCGGGACCTCTTAAAAAGGTCTGGTCGCTGTCCTGGCTCAGCTGTTTGGGTCGCTCGCCTGCCTGGAAGTGTTGTGCTGCGATGTCAAAGGCAGTTTCAGCACAAGAGGCATACAAGCAGCAGTGGATGTAGAGGTGCAGGCGACTGAAGAAGCTGAGGCGGTCGGAGAGGCAGAGAGAACAGAGGAGTTGGGCAAGTCCAGATGAGTATGAAAGGCGTCATCATAGAGTTGTCTTGTATCTTAGTTGGTTGGCAGGGAGCGTTATGGATGAAAGCAACCTATTATTGAGGTCAGCGTTGAACAGGTCAATGTCAAATTGGAATATAGTTACCATAGTTAGGTTTTAACTCTGACCAATGATAGAAAAGTAAGACCAATGTTGTCTTCTTATTGCCGTTCGTCTTCTTGTTGCCGTTTATCTTCTTATTGCCGTTCATCTTCTTGTTGCTGTTTGTCTTTTTGTTGCCGTTCGTTTTCTTATTGCCGTTCGTCTTCTTATTGCCGTTTGTCTTCTTATTGCCGTTCATCTTCTTGTTGCCGTTTGTCTTTTTGTTACCGTTCGTTTTCTTGTTGCCGTTTGTCTTTTTATTATCGTTTGTCTTTTTATTACTATTTGTCTTTTTGTTGCCGTTTGTCTTTTTATTGCTATTTATCTTCTTGTTGCTGTTTATCTTTTTGTTGCCGTTTGTTTTCTTGTTGCCGTTTGTCTTCTTGTTGCCGTTGCAAGTTAATAGCGACAAGCCAGTTGTATGTTTTGAAGTGTACAACTCGACGACTAGTGTTCACAACTTATGGTTGCTAGAAGGACTTGTAAGTTAATTGAACAAGATAAAAGAAGTAAAGTATAAAACTTACCCAGAGGTGTTGATCAATTTAATGTGTTATTTGTTGGTTGTAAGCAGTGGTATTGTTTTTGTGACAAGCGGTCAGACATATGAACCGAGTATAGTAGTATCTTGGATGTCTAGTTGAAGTTAGATGCTACTCAATGAAGAATGTATGGATGTATAGGTACAGTAGCGAACTATGTGTGGTTGTGAAGTATTGGCAGTGAAGGATACGTGACAATGTTGCGTGGTAATGAAGGATCTGTGGAAGGAAAGGGTGTAGAGTAATAGATCAAATGCATGATAGCCACGTATGATAGTGAAGCTCAATGATGTTTGATGGTGTATGGTGATGGATGTAGGATGATGTGCCATAGTAGTGTATGATAGTAATGAATGGTAGTAGACTATGTGTAGTAGTCATGTACCATGGTAGTGAAGGATATGTAGTAGTGATGTACAATAGTAGAAGTAGTTGCGTAGAAGGCGCGCCCCAGTAGTAGGGTATGTTATGTAGTGATGTTTGGTAGTAATGTATGATGAAGGTGTATGGTAGTGGAAGGTGTGTAGTATTGGTGATGGTGGGGGATGGCGGAAGGTAGTGGAAAGCATACCTGGTAGGGAAGCTTGTATGCTAGTGAGGCCCAGTAGTTGGGAGAGTAGTAGTGGTAGTGGTGTATGGTAGTAGGAGATGTATGTTACCAAAGTAATAGAAGTTGTTGGTAGAAGTGAAGAAGGATGTGTGAAGAAGGGAAGAGCAGAAGAGAAGTGGTCGCGGTCAGAAAGATTGTTTGTTATGGATTGGAAAATAAAATCGGCGGACGACTTGTGCAAAGACATGTGGGCAATTGCTCCCGCCCTAAGCGAAGTATTGTGTGTTCAACCACTTGTAAAGTACACACAATCGGCGCTAGCGAGATTGGTGCGGGGGAGGTTTTGAGCAATTGCCCAGCAACAAAAGAGATAAAGTTTGACGCTAGAGTTGCTGGTAACTCGACAAGACGAGACGCGTCTAACAATAGGGGGTGTAATAACAATAACAAGCAGCCGCCTCATAATAAAGCGAAACATAGGAAAACAATGATGTGAATTTGTGATCGAAGGTGCAATTTGGCAGTGATGTGATCAAGAATTTGAAGGAAAGAGCAGAGTAGATCCTCGAGGGTAGTAGAGAAAGGAAAATGAGGACATACCTTATAGTCATTGGGCGCAGGACCCGCCCTGGTCTGTTGTAATTGAAAATTGGCAGGAGCCTTGTAGACAAGAAGAAGAAGATCAGTGCCAAAAGAAGTGATCTTTGATGTAGTAATGGTGGTGTACGGCTTGAGTGTCAAGTATGGGTGTGAGAAGCGAGCGTCGGATACGGCCATTTGCTTTTGGTAAAACATAGGGGTATTCGTTAATCGACTGAGCTCGATGACATGATTTGTATAGTACATATAGTATTGGTATGAAGCGTCTGTGGTAGGTGGAAGTAGGATGGAAGAATATGATGAGGAAGTGCGAGGTGTGTAGTAGGGTGGTGGTCGCAGCAGTAGAAGTTGAGGATGGAGGCTTACCTGGAGAAAGTTGGCTGATGGAAAAAGATGTTAGAAATCTGAAAGAATCTATGATTCTGCCCCGTCTTAAATAGATAATTCCAGATTTCCCAAGCCTCACGTGTCCAAGGCGGTGTTAGGAGGTTTGGTGGCAGTAATAGGGCGGTCACCGGCGCAACCGAGGGTTTACCGATTTTAATTTGCCGAAATCAGCGATTGCAGCACTAGATTATTTAGCGAGTATTAGTGTAGATGCGCACCGCAAGCAATTTTGGAAAGCAATGGAAGTATTTTACCCCGCGAAACTTGCGAGGGTATCTAGGGCTCGAAGTGAATTAGAAGTACCCGCCGCCTAAAGTGCATGAACGAGAAGCGACAAGCGCCCAAGTTACATTAGATACAGGTGGTACGAAGTCTATAAATATGATACTAGGGTAATTGTTGCGTTCCCCCTATGATTCACGGAAACGTCCTCGAATTCAGGGGTTAACCTCGAATATCGAATTAACCGAGTCTATTTCGAGCATTCAAATAACGAGGGCTATCAAAGATTATCGACTTAACGAGGGTCATGGTCAAAATAAGGGACGGGACCTCCCCGTCCCCGTGTCACGATGGATGGATACCTTTGAGGTCAATATAAGGTACGAGACGCTTAATGGAACGGGCCGTCGCAGTATAGTTAATGATATGGGTCGTCTTCGAACTAAGGGACGAGGCGTCCCAGTCCTTAGCTCACGATGGATACTGGCAGGCTCGACTTTGTTCAAATCAAATGGGGATTGTTCATCTATTTGCCCATTCACACATGGTGAAGACAGTGTGAAAGCTGCTGTCATCGTTCTTAGAGGCTAGATACAGAGAAGAGAGACGGGTCTCCAGGTTTGACTATCCCCCAAACCACCACTTGCTGCCTTCCTCGAGATGAGCAAGCGGGTCTACAATGAAGAATCTAGTAGCTAACAAGCATTGTGTATCTAGTATCCCATCCTCCCAGTCTCCTAGCCTCCTAGCTTCCTCGAATCTAATCCTCGTATGCCTTGAGCTCCACAAGTAGCTTACCCGTGTTCTTACCCGTAAAGAGATCCCCGACCGCATGCTCCGCCATCTTAAGCCCTCCCTTTACGATAGTCTCCTTGCGCTTGATCTTACCCTCCGCGATCCACAGGCCGAGAGTCTCCCGAGCCTCAGGCAACTCGTGCATGAAATCGATGATGACGAAGCCTTCCATCCGGACGCGCTGCAGCGTGAGCCGGAATAGGTTGCGGATGCCGGCAGACTTGTGGCCCTCGTTGTTGTACCCACTGATGCTGCCACACATGACGAAGCGCGAATTCAACGCCGCCTGGTCGAGGGCCATCTCGAGGACTACGTGTGTAGTTAGTGATATGTGTTATTTGCCAGTTTACTCCGTAGGCAACTTCTTGGGTTTGATACATTAGGTCTTCGAGTAGGTGTGATTGCCGGTAGGATCAACCAACCAACTGAGTCATAGACCCACCCACGTAGCCAATATCGACAGGGTAATGGATTGGGAATAGGTAGCTAGGAAATAGAAACACTTCACTTACTCTCGCCGCCCACGTTGTCCCAGTACACGTCGATGAAGTTAGGTGTAGCCTTGACGAAGTCCTCCTTGAAAGTAGCCGACTTGTAGTTGAGGGCGACGTCGAAGCCCAGCTCGCGAGTCAGCATCTTGCACTTCTCGTCCGTGCCCGCGATGCCGACGACGCGGCATCCCTTGATCTTGCAAATCTGGCCCACGACCAAGCCGGTGGCGCCCGCGGCTCCGGAGACCACGACGGTCTCGCCTTCTTTGGGCTGTCCGATATACTTGAGTCCGAAGTAGGCCGTCGTGCCGGTCAGACCTAGCAGTATACTTAGTATTGAGTGCCTTACCAACATCGCAGGAGCGAGGCGATAAAGAGTCGAGCGAACTTACCCATTGCTCCCAGAGCGTCCGTGGCCTTGGTACCCTTGGGAACATCAGTAGACGTGATGAACCGGTCATCAACTATCGCGTACTCGCCCCAGCCATTGAGAGCGGCAACGATATCGCCCTCCTTGGCCTTGGAGCTCTTGCTCGCAATAACCTTGCCAAGGATGTTGCTACGCATGCGCTCGCCAATGGCAACCGGGGGGAAGTAAGAACGAAGCTCTGGCGCGCAAAAAGGAAGACCATAGTGTTAGCTTATATAGCAATCAACGATCCATTGTGGCAGCAAGTGATGCAACACTCACCCAAGATCCAGCCGCGCATGGCAGGATCGATTGACAGGTAGTAAACCTCGACAAGGACCTGGCCGTCCTTGAGGTCGGCGGCGGTAGGGATGTCTTTCTCCACGAGCTTGAAAGTGCGGCCCGGGATGATGTTGCCTGACTCGGGGCGCTCGGCGAGCTGGAACTCGTGATATTTGGCACTCATGATGACAGATGATGTTGCTGATTACCTAATGCTGGGTCGTGATCGAAAAGTTGTTGGAAGAGATATGAGAAGGATAGTGCAGGTGGACTACGTATTAAGGGATGAATGTTGCACTCCTATTCGGTGTTCGGAACTAAAATTCAACCCACGCCGCAAAAAGTGATTGTCCTTTGTGTGCGTACCTAAGGTTTATACATATGTCCATACTATTATGCCACGTTTTGAGTATTATGATTAGCTAGTCTCTTCCTAATACCACCCGAAGTGGAGAGACCACAAGGCTTGTTGATTTTCCTCTGCAGTGACATATCGTACTGCGGCATTCTTGGTATCTATCCATATGACCGACCGCACCGCAATAGCTAGTTGTCGTTATGCTATTACCCCGCGGACAGTTCTATCTCCTATCTCCAGAATCGTTGTACCATGGCATGACGTGAAGCATAATGGTTAGCGGAGTAAAGTCTCAAGTCCGCATGTATGGCGGTATCTTATGTCATCTCAATGTTGCCTGCGTGTTACTGCGCCTCACCCGGACATTAGTGTACGCCGAACTTACGGAGCCTGCTTGTTACACGATAGCCGCATGATTTAGCCCGTCACATTGTCACATTAAGATATTAGAGTCACAAACGAAAGATGCAGGAGAAGAGTGACTCCAATCGTCCAAGTTTATTAGTATCTAGCACAAGCACTTCATAGAACTTCACTATGGAAGGGGCAGCAGACTGTGTGTCTGCCCTTCGTGCCCATCGCCACGGGGCATTATCATACATTATTACATTGACTATAACATGCTGAGCACTCGACTGTTGCCTCAGGATAGGAGAGCCGAGAAAGTCTGACGGTGTTGCAATTCGTTCATGTTGTGTATATGAGCGAGTGAACAGTGTTGGTGCGTCTTCGGGGACTTCCGGTTGACCATATCCCTCGAAATAGCCGTAATCCAGTGTGCTGTACTATGTAGCACAGTAAACAATAGCGACGTTGTCTTTCGGAAACAGAAAAGTGCTGAAAAAAGATTATTGGGGTATCATAACTCCTAGTTTCTCCCTCCCCTTTCTCTTCCACTTCATTGCTTCTCGTCAAACTGTTTCCATACAACTCGCCTTTGGGGGGTTTGCAATAGTATGCGTACTGGTCAAGCCAGTGCTGATTGTGATTGCACTACATAGGTATCTGAAAAGATACGGTGCAAACTAAGAGAAAAGGTGGTTGCGGTCCTAAAGTGCTGATCAATTGGGAGTCGGAATCAAGCAGGCGTATTGGTGACAACGATGTCCCCAAGTGCAGATGTAAAAAGCTGCTGAGTCTCGTATATGCCTTGATGTGAAGGCCCAAATAAGATGCGAAAAGTAGTATTGGCGATTATGAAGAGTTCAGAAGTCACTAAGACGCCAAAATGATCCAGATGTGACTGTGTAACATCAATCTTAAAGGCGTGCAGGAATGCTGGACGCGTCGCTAGCATTAGTGTCGCTGCTCACTTCATCATACTCATCGACTTGATCTTGGTCGAGGGATTTTTCTCTAGCCGCCTTAGCGCTGTGTCTGGCGGGTGTTCGCTTCGAGGGTGTAGAGGCCATCGAATGGCTTGAGCTTTTGCTTGAGCTTGAACTTGAGACCGCTTGCTTGCGACCACCACGCTTGGGTCTCTCTGGGCCATCGGATTCTGTCTCCATTTTGTCTTCAACCGACACATCTGCCTCATCAGGTTCAGCCTCGCTGTCCTCATCATGCTGACTATGGGCTTCGATATCTTCGCTGTCTTCGTGCTCTTCATCGTCAACTTCCTCGCTAACTTCCTCGCTAGTGGCCCGCTTTGACTGGTACTTCAGGATCTTCTTCACCTTACTCTCTACCTCGAGGTATTCAGCGTTATCGTCGTAGTCGTCTCCATTTGGAAAGGGCAACTTTTGTGTGTCATGATATTGCTTTGATAGTTCCTTAACTACCTCAGGAATAGTCATGACATTCCAGTCGGCGATAGACACCTTCAAACGGTGCCAAACTAGCATGAGCGTTGGTCTGGTCCAGCGACTGTCCATCTGCTTCTCTCGTATCCTAGCCCACGGGATGCGACTGTCGGCCTGGGATTTGTACGTTCGGATGGCCTTAACGAGCTTGTAGCGCTCATCGTCGGGCATGGTGTCTGCCTCATCACGGGCATTGGCGATAGTATCTTCAATAGATAGAACCGGGCGGCCATCGATACTACCATCACCAGCTTGTTTCTGTCGCGCCAAAAGCTTCCACTTCGCCATGCACTGAAGACGACTTCGGGTACGGTCCATGAACTCGCTGACTTTCTGCCAGTCGATCAACTCCTCCAGATCTTCTTCAACTTCGACGTCACCGCTTTCAACTTGTGTTCGAATGGAAACCAAAGCATCAGCAACAATATTACTTAGCTTTTCCTCCTCTTCCGGAGTCCAGGGATCCACACGTCTGTTATCACCACACACAACGTAATTGCGCACCCGGTCTCGTACATCCTCTGGGTATCGGTTAATCAGTTTTCCAATCAGAGCGTACTTATTGCCGTGAATATCCCAGAGACGTTTCAGCTCATCCTGCTGCTGTGGAGTCCATGTTCCTCGGGCGACAAAGTTGTGGAACTTTCGGCGACATTGGTTGATGATCTTCTGTCGCTTGCGGTTGGGGCAGGTTGGGATGATTTTAGCCCAGAACTCCTGCGACTTGACTTCTTTCGGATTGCCCTGAATTAGTTCGTTCACCTCGACTTGGGTCATCTGGTGATCGTCACGCCAACGTTCGACAGCTTGTGTGATGTTGCGCAGCTCGAATTCGCTGAACGCGCCCTTAGCCATTTCATGCGGAGCGTGCTGCGTGCTAGGAGTGTCATCTTCAGCGTGGCCGTTCATCATTGCCGAGATCTTCGGCTGCTTCGTCTTAGTGGTCTTAGGGGTCTTGGGGGCCTTAGAGGGTTTGGAGGATTTGGACTTAGATGAGCGGGCATTGGAGGGTGAACTATGGCCGTTTTGACCGTTGGCCTCTTCTTGTGCAAGCTGCTCGAAGAATGTTGACTTGGCGACACGTTTTCCGGACCGTCGCCGCGGCGTGGGCTCAAAATCGCCACTACCATCATTCTCTTCTTCCTCTACATTCTCTTGAGGCTTGAAATCGCCACTGTCGTCACCGTGGTCCTCAACGTCCTGATCGTCTGCATCGGGAAGATCGGAATTCTGAGCGTCTACATCGTCAATATCGGAATCACGGTCAGATGAGTCGTGGTTCTTCTTGTTCCGATTCTTGTAGAGGGTTTCCGCCAAGCTACTGAAGCTACTGCTCGTAGGACCATCTGCGGTGTTCGACTTGTGATTCTGCTTTGCCTTCTTGGGTGTCTTGCCGTTCGTCTCCGTATTCTTGCGCTTCTTCGGGGGAGATACGTTGAGAAGTGCAAGCTGTGTTGCAGCTCCATTGATGCCGTTGGTGTGACCGTTTCCCAGCTGGGGAGATTCGCCGGCTTCGATCTCGGACGATCCGTCGACCACGGACGGTTCTTGCATCTGGTGCTTGCGATGACGGCGCTTCTTCTTCTTCGGCTCCTCTTGAGAATTCTTGTGGGGTGATCCATTGATTGCAGCCCAGCTGCTTTGCGTCGCGTTCCCGGCTTGGTCGCGAGTCGGACTGGTGGTGACTAGGGGGTCATGCTGAGACATTGTGTTGGATTTGGATTTGCGCTTCTTCGACTTGCGCGTCGACGACTTGGGGCTTGTTGACGGCATCGGTGCTTCGGTCCGCAATTGAAATTGCATGCGATCGTCGTTAGGTGACTCGGGGATTTCGTCGACACGGTCCATCTTAGGTGACGTGGCAGTACGTCTTAAATCCGGGGAGCTTGAATCATGCGGATCATGCGAACCACGACGTTGATGTTTGCGGCGTGGAACGGGAAGGCGGCGTGTTGGGGAATGTGGAATTTGACTAGAAAATACAATTTCTGGCGACTGGGGTTCACGTTGCGACGAGGGTGGGGACTGCCCACTAGTTTGAATTTGACGGTGGCTATTCGCACTGCGACTGTCAAATTTGCGACTGTCGGAATTGCTGGGCGACGGATTGCGGCTCCCTTTAATACTGCCGTTACTGGTGTGGTTATCGTCCGCATTAGGGTCAACCTTCACTTGGGCAGCTTCGCTGCTTTGTGTGTTCCCCATGATTAAATGTTGTTGTTTCGGTGGGTCATGCTAAACAATGAATATTGTTTTAATGACAATAGCGGTCGTTCTTCCGAATCTTTGTATTGGAGGAGACGCGACGCGAATTGAGATGCACGATGCACGTAACACCATGCACTAAGACAACTATCTCAAATGATGCGAACCCTTCCCAATTCCTTAGAAGGTTTGGCTAAAAAAAGCTTGTGATATCCAGATATGTAATTGTCCGAGACTGTCACTACGTTGATGGCGGTGCACCTACGGCAGCGGCAGCGATACTGGTCGCTCTCATAGATGGAAACACGACAATGTGAAGTTGGCCAAGTAAGCTAGGCTCGGGGCACGTCTCTTCATATGGATGGAGAGGTCTGAAGAGAAAAAAGTAAAAGTTGATAGGTGATACAGGAAGGACGAATCGGGAGCTGATCCGCTGGAGTGCCTGAGGTATGAGGTATCTCCAACGCTGGCCAGTGCATCGCTATCCCTGCTCGTGCGGGGTTCTTGTAGGGCTGTAGAGCTGTGAATCTGCAAAGCTTGGGTACTTGAGGCGTTCACGGATGACAGTAAACGATGCTGGTTTTCTATTAATATCAGAGCGATTCTCCATCAGACCCTCCAGCTTATACTTTGCTTTTTCATAGTCCACATCGATGGATTCCTTGTGAATTTGTATATATGACATAATAGATTTCAGCGGAGGTACCAATTCATTCTTAGCTATTGATCTAGCATCCATATGCATAGCCTCAACGTATCTTCACGCACTTTCCCAGATGCCAATCTTGGTTAATACTGTATGCTATCTAGTAGATACCTAGGTAAGCAATTCTCCTTTTTCGTTATCTCTATTGATTTTTACGTCGCTATTTTTATCAGGGATGTGAACTAGTATTATCGGGACTGTCTGGATTTCCTAACCTAGGAATGTCTGCTTTCAGTGTGCCACATGCTCGTATGTACGTACCATTTGTTTGGGGCATGTCCTTGATGTACGAGTAAAAGCAGCAAACACTATGGACTAGACGCAATTCGATACTTCGGAAATCCCCTAGATCGTCCAAAGCAAACCTCATCAAGATGTTGATTATCTATTATCTATTATTTAAATATTAGGTGTTAATAAATTAATTCCAGGTATACCACAGACACATCATTTCTTTTGAGATCCGATAACACCGAACATTAAATCTTCCGGCCCCTACCTTCATTAGCTTCCCCATCATGTCAAATCTCAATGACCCTAGGAGTAGATTCAATTGCCATAGAATTAGAACCTCGGGTATGGCCAGCCTCAACCACGTCGTCGCCTCGGAGCAGCCGTCCTCGTCCCCCGCGCAGATCCAGAAGTATCGCTCGCAAGGGACAGCTTCTCGGCCTCCAAGTTATTTTCCAACATGCCCACCGCACCTTCATTCGCCTGCTCTACAGCATCAACCTCGACATCCGACGCCTCGTCGTCCGACCGGTCGTCCTTGGCGATTCCCAAGAACACGAACTTGTACGCGCTGCGGAAGAGGCAGTACAGCCAAAACAGGTTCAAGGACTGGAGTGCGGCCAGCAGCCCAAACGTGAGGACGTTCCCCAGCGGGCATTTGAACTGCTCGTTTTCCCAGTTGAGCTCGTAGGGGCCGACCGTGGGGTACTCGGTGATAAGGGAGTAGAGGATTTGCAGGTTGAGGTAGTGGCGCAGGTATATCCACATCGCGATGCACAGGGCAAATGAGTGTCCTTGGTAGGGGTTGTCGATGTAGTTCAGCGACTTCGATATCTGTAGAGAATATGTATTAGCAGGGAATCTCATGCAAAAGCTAACTTCATGACACAATGTACTTACGGCAAGGAAGAAATCGCTAATATCGTGTGTGATGTAGACACCAATACCGATATACGCGAAGTGAAATCGCCAGCTAGCAGCGATAAGAGTAATAGTGATGATGTGATGGCCGATGAGCTCCTTGAAGTCCTTGCGCCTCTTCTCGACGCCCAGCACCATGACGACGGCCTGCTGCGCCCAGAAGGCGGCCTGGAACAGATAATAAAACTTGAAGGCCGCGTCGTGCGTCGTGTGCGGGTAGCCCTCGTACATGGCCCGTGTGTCAAAGTACCATACCGGCGTCTGCTTCATGCAGTACAGGCCGAACGGTCCCGCGAACGCGATGTAGACTGCCGTGTACATCTGCTCCGTGAAACGCAGCTGCTTGCCGCGCGACTTGATGCCGAGGTGTCGGGCTAGCGGGCGCAGTATCTCGTGCATAATGAAATCGCGGGTAAATGATAGGAATACGGTGTAGAAAGCCACAAAGGCGATGTCCCAGAGACCTTTGCCGTACTGTGGCGAGTCGCCATTGCCGTCGACCTTGTAGGACAGGAAGAGAAAGTGGTGAATGATGTTCGAGCTTGTCGGATTGAGGGCGTAGAGGGAGAGGGTCGCTAGCATAATTGCCAACGGCAGGAACCATGAGCGACTGAGAAGGGATCGAACAGCCTTTCTGCGCTTGGAATATTTCCTGGTCGCATGGTTCGGCTTTGGCGATGTGTGGCCGGCGCGATTGTTGCCATCTTGGCTCTGTGTGTTGAGGCGGTCGCCCACAATGCTAAGTCGTGGCGCCGCGTCGAATGTAGTCGCGCCCATGGCCGATAGGAGGATTGATAATGGCAATTCTAGTATTCAAGATTGCGGCGACGTTAGGCGGTCTCAAGTGGGAAGAAGAAAGAAAAAAAAAAGTACGCGCGATAACTAAGAAGAATTCACATAACATTAAAAAATTGACACAAGAATTACGTATTGCTAAGTTTAACTATCGTGTGTAGAAAGTTTTATCGTGAGACGTTAGTCTCGTTAATGAACGAAATCCCCTTGGCAATTCCGGTGGCGCCGAGTCGGGCCCCGCGGGATGGCGTGTTAGCGGATTTCACAAGATTACAGATCAGGCGCCCTACACCATACAAGTAATAATAGTAATTATTCCGTTGGTGGCGAACTCATCGCCCTCATTCATTGCTTCAATGCGGACCATTCGGATATCATGGTCGATTTTGTCGTGAAAACAGGTAGAGGGTGCTTTTCCATAGTCTCGAGTTTACCGGAAATCCCCTGTGGCAAGACAAAACTTGAGGGTAGGAGTATCAAGTATAGCGTCCATGCTACTCCGAGCTAATGAGGGATAATACGATTCGTTACACAAAATAAGGGGCGTGGGTTGCTAGCGCGAAGGCTTTTCAATTGGAGATCCACGACGCCGGCTCGTTCTAAATCCACTACCCGCTTGGCTTCATTTTCGAGAACTCTAAGGATTCCTACCTAGCACCAGTTTAGTCAATCTGCTTCTCGCATCCAATCCGATCCAGCAATTCCTTCCGATCGCTACGCCCGCGTAGACTAATGCCAGTAGACTTCGCGCCGCCATGCGAGCCAGTGCGGCGCTTCCACGCCTCGAAGTCGATGGACTCAGCTCCGACTTCCTCCTCGATGACCTGGGAGATTAAGAACCCAGATTCTTCTTGGATTTTCTCCTCCTCTTCTCCCTCGTCATCGCTCCTAACGTCCTCCGCGCTGTCACCTCTGAGAACCCGAACAGCTACTTTAACGATCATTGCAGACCATACGATAATTACGACCTGCAATAAGAGAAGGTAGGCCAAAAATCCTTTTCGAATACCGTCGGTCATGCATACGGTACCTGTAGGGTCACGGAACGGTTCGAGTAGATACGACCAGCCGTCAGGGACAGGGAACGGCCCCTGAAGATCCTCCGCGGAGCCACTATAGCAAGATGTCGGCATTAGTCGCGGGGTATCAAAGTGGATGCTCTTGCAAATCATCAAGTAGCAGACGTGGCGCGTAAAGAACCAGGTAGCCATGAATAAGCCAAACACGACATCGCAGATGGTAGTGAATCCCAAGCACTTCAGGCATTTTGCCAGCTGCATCTCCGTTAGTTACTTTTCAACAGGTAAGTCTCATGACTGGGTTTTGGCATGTCTTACGGGGAATAGAAGCTCAACTGCGTCCATCAACACGAGAATCAAATTGGTGACTCGCGATTGGTGGTAAACGTACGCAGAGGCGATTAAGGAGATGGTCGTGAAGTGGTGGACGATCATCTGCCAATAATCGTGCCTGCGGGCCTCAATATTGACGACAATTAGCTGCTGGGTCCAATAAGATCCCTGCGCCAGCGTATAAAATTTCACAAGCCCATCCATTTCCCTTTGGGGCCAATCTGTCCATAACTCGTCCAGATTAAGGAAGTATGGTGAGTTGAAGTAAATGTACTGCAATTGAGAGTCAGTCACCGTCGATATTCGCGATTGAAGGATACTCACCATGCCCAGTGACCAGAACACGGTGTTATACATCAGCATCCACCCTTGCTCTGAGAATCGGATGATAGCCTTCTTCTTTACGACTCCCCAGCGTCTAGCCAGCGGAGTAAGAACATATTTCATCGAGCCCGCACGAATGCCGCTGAATAGCACGATGCAGAAAGCAACGAAGCCAAGGTCGCCATAGCTGACAGCATATTTCCCTGTAGTGGGATTGTAGCCAGATAGTGTGAAGAAACTGGAGGTAAATGGGCGCGCCAATGGTATGAGGAAATGCGTGAGGAAAAGAATGCCGATGAGATTGAACGAAAGACCTTTTGCATTATTAGCGAGAGGTCTGGACCAAAGGGGAGATCGCCCGAACGATGTGTAACATACCGGTTTGGTTTTCAAATAGCCAACTACTCAACTCCTTCGGCGGTGCCATTATTTCAACTTTTCAACTTCAATAGCAGTTCAAGCAGAAATCATGAGTTACACTCAGGGCTTCAAGCATGAGGTTTCGAATTTTGAAAGGTACAGATGGCGGTGAACGGAAACATACACTGATCGCTCTATTGCTTTATTGCAAATCGGCATATAGCTAACCAGCATAAGATTGCGTTTACCCGCTATTCTCTAATATTGAGGCTGGGTACCCGTTTCGTGATGGGACACTGCAAGGGTGACAACATGTCTTATATAGAGACGCTAGGAATGCTCAACTAGTGTCATTTTATACTCCTCCTAGTAGCGTATACCTTGGGTGATCAACGATAATTGACATGTGGAATTGTCTAGATAAGTACACGTTAACGTGCCATACTTCGTCTCATACCAGAAGCTTGAGCTTATACTTGCATTGCATGTACCTAGGTACCTGAATCGGAGCTGCCCGTCTGTCACGTCGAGAATTCCAAGCCGCTCTTACAATCTCCCCATCGCGCATGCACATAATCAATAGGAGGGCGTGTCCTCGGCTTCCAGTTCCCTTTCATCCCGTAGACGGGCAGTCTATCTTCTGCCGCTCGCACGTATGTGGCATCGAGGCCCCACATACGCTGTGTACCGGCTGCCGCATCCCGCGGTATCTTCGGTGTCGCGATCTTGAGCGCGTTCTGTTCCATGAACTTCCAGAGTCGAATGAAAACAGCAGCGGTATGGTTGGCCCCGGCAGTCCACGCGTGAAAGGTGTATCCGAGCGCGAACATCATGTTAGGGACTCCGTCTAGCATGGCCCCATTCCAGATGTAGCGCTTCCCCCATGATATCGGCTTGCCGTCGACTTGGAGCTGTATCTTTCCTCCCATCATCATTCTAAACCCCGTTGCGGTGATGATTATATCAGCGTCCACACTCTGGCCGTCGCGCATTTGGATGCCGTTGCCTGTCACCTTCTCAATCTCTCCGGTGACCAGATGTACGTTGGGTCGATGGAGTGCTTTGTGAAAGACGCCGTCCGGGTCAGTGCAAATGCGCTGATCCCATGGATTGTAACTTGGCTTCAAATGTGTGTCATAGTCAATGCTTATAGGAGCGAGCTTGATGGTATCATTGCGGAACGCATCTTTGGTAACGCCAGGAAAATATTGGCAAAATAGCAGTGTGAGCCAGTCTGCAAACATGTACCATACAAGTCTATATGTATCGACGAAAGCTCGGGGGAGATATTTCTGAAGCCAACCAACATTTGGCCATGGAAATATGTACGTTGGACTGCGCTAGATCATCGTAACTTGGGCCACCCGGTCCGGGAGAGCGGGCAGCATACCAATAGCGGTGGCACCGCTACCGATGAGAGCAATCTTCTTAGAACTGTAATCAAAATCCTGTGGCCAAAACTGGGGGCTGATGATCTTTCCTATGAATTATTAGGATTAGTACTCTAAGTGAAGTGTTTTTCCTTACCTCTGAAACTGTCTAAACCAGGTATGTCTGGTTGCGCAGCTGTGTCATAATCGAAGTACCCCGTTCCCAGGATAATCCAACGCGCACGAAAGTGCTTGGATATACCATCATGGTCCTTGACGACTAGCGTCCAGTTCTGATCCGCTGTAGACCAATTTGCAGATAATACCTTGTGACTGAACCGAATGTATCGATCCAGATGATGCTTCGATACCGCATCTGTTATGTACTCCATGATCTCGTCCCCCGTGCCTATAGGATGGTAAAAAGACCATGGGTGCCATGTAAAGCCCATAGAGTAGACATCTGAGTCGCTACGTACGCCTGGGTACCGATATACATCCCAGGTGCCGCCCATTCGATCGCGACCCTCCAGAACGGCAAACTTAAAACCAGGGAGTTCGGTCTCTAAGCGATATGCACAGTTGATGCCAGAGAGGCCGGCCCCGACGATGAGAACATCGAAGGCTTCGGTCTCGATGGACGTCTGCTGAGAGCTGACCATTGTGATTGATCATGAAGATGTTGGAGAATGTCTCGGGTGGGTGCGGGAAGACTAAAGGATATAGACGTACGTGTTAGTGCAGGTAACACAGGCTGGTGTAACGTTTGATGCCATTCATCCCTTGGGGACCAACGGTCCATTTTCTTTAAATAAATAAGGCTGTAGGATATTGAAAGGCCACCCCCTACTCTACGCAGTACAGTAACCCAGGGTTTATACGAGCCAGGCCCTCCCTTTTATCTACACCCTCACCCCCTCCGCCATATACGCGTACTCTCAACCTAAACCAAGGCCGGGTTGGACTATCTCAAGTCACAACGCCCAAAGGGGATATATATGTTGATTTAGGAGATTCTTTCTACCAACGCTCCGTAAAACCCGAGCAATTTTATGCCAAGAGACTCAAGGCTCAGCAGTTTTACTAGTGAACTATACATCATAAGTGTTCCTCCACTTGTCTCGACCATATTGTAGGATGACACAGCATAGAATAAATATGAATTATCCAATATGTGTATATAGACAGCTACAAATCGTCGACGACGAAAACTCGACTATCACATGAAATATACATCCATGACCTCCCTTCTACATCCCACTACACAAACACCGTAACCCCCTCTCCCAACCCACTGCCCACCGCCCTCACCCTGGCCCCAATCTGCAAGGGACTCCCCTCGAACACCACAAACTCCTCCTTCCCCTCCTCCTTCTCAGCCAACCCCAAGATCTCATAAACATTATCCGACACCAGCCCCAACGCCTCCCCCTCAGACAACGCACCACCACCATTCGCATACGCGATCCCAGCAAACAGCCCCAAGTCGCGCACCTGCCAGTCCTCCTCGGTCCCAACAGCGACGCGCACGCCGGCGGCGACGAGCCGGTCGACGGCCGTGCCGTTGGTCAGCGGCGCCCCCGTCAGCGCGCGCCGCTGGTCCCAGCTGTTGCGGTACGCTAGCAGCGGGCTGAGGACGACGCCCACATTGGCGGCGGCGAGCTCGTCCGCGAGGAGGAAGGATTCGGCGCCGCCAATGATGACGAGGGAGATGCCATTATCACTGGTGATAGCTCGGGAGGAGGAGGCGATGGCTTTGTCGACGACCGATTTCACTTTGAGGAGCGCGGCGATGACGTCCGCGCTGTGCGTTGTGATGGCTAAGGGTAAAGAGCCGTCGATGACTTTGGCGAGGAACGCGGCTTCGGTGTAGGGGTCGGCGGCCGCGGTCGCGTTCGAGTCGATGGCCTCGAGGAGCTTGTGGCGCAGCATATTAATTGCATTCGAGATGGAGGTGCTGCCAGATTTAGCGTGCAGGTCTAACGTGTAGTGCACGGCAACGTCGTCAGCGAAGATGGCACCCTCCTCAAGCGCGTGTTTTCCGGCCGTGCGGAACCCGACGCTAGTGCCCTGGTGGGTCGACTGCCCCGAGTACTTCGGTGATGAGATGGCTCTCGTGACGCCGTACTTCTGCGCGTAGAAGAGTTTCTTTGTCTCAAATGCGAGTCCGTCGATTGCGCGGCTAAAGACGGAGGGGCTGTAGCCGTTGTCGGTGTCCGACTCTGCGTCGATGGCGTTCAGACCCAAAGAAGAGCCGAAGACCGTGAATGGCTTCGTTAGGTAGCCATCCTGGAGCGCGATGATCTTCGTGCCGGATTTGGTAGCGACGTCGAGCTCTACCTCACACTTGCCGATGCAAGTGATCTTACCTCGTGAAACTGTGACAGTCAATTTTTCGCTACCGGAACCCTGCTGTAGATCAGATGATAGGAAAGATTTAGATACGCCCGTAAAAACCACGTCATCCACAGTGGTGGAATCATCATTGGCAGCAAGAGCCTCTGGTAGAGGATTGGCAGCTGGGATAATTGGTTTCTTCAGCTCGACAGGGTCGTCGAATTGTGCAGTCCCATCAATCCAGACTTGTATTGGCGCGGCACCTACACTAAGCGGGTCGCTGTCCCACACAACAATATCGGCATCGAATCCGGGCTTGACCTTGCCAATGCGCTCCCCTAAACCGAGCCGCTCAGCTGGAGCCGTCGTAACAGCAGCTAAGGCAGCATGATATGGCAAACCATAACCAAATGCCTTTGCAGCCTCGAAAACGACATGCTGTGCATTCAGAACTGGGTTGTCGCTAACGTAGATCGGTGTCAGCCCGTTCTCGTATAGGATCTTGCCCGCATATTCGGATGCGATGTACGCTTCGGCCTTGTACCACATATTATCGGCAAACAAGGCCGAGGCGGGCGGGGAGTCGCCATACGCTCGCTTAAGAACTTCGGGGACAAGGAACGTCTGGTGCGCGTGGTGGAAAGCGCGAACCGGGAACTTGAACTCATTCGTGTGATCTACGAAAGCTTCCAGATCGGGAACCGTGTAGCAGTGGGTGTTGACATAAACCTGTCCGCGAAGCACAGCGGACAGTGTTTCCCATTGTAGGTCTTGCGGGAGGTAGGTGCTCATGCTCTCAACACCGACAGAATCGGCCAAGTTGCACCAGTCATCCTGGGCTTGGAGCAATTTGGCGGCTTGTTCGAAGGCGTGCCTGAACTCGTAGGACTCACCAAGTCTACTGGTGGGGCCGTGCTCGCCAGGTGAGCCGTAAGTGCGCTTGGAGTTTTCACCACAAGCCATCTTGATGTACCTCCAATTTCCATCGGGGTCGGCCAGTAGATCAGCTATGGAGGTCTCATTGCGACCGTCGGGCTTGCCGACGGCGTGTTTGATGACGAACGCTTCGCCGCCGATGTTGTTACTAGAACCCGGCAGAATTAAGCTGGTAGTGACCCCACCCGATTTTATGACTTGGATCTGATGATCAAACACATTTATTCCGTCGATAGAGCGCACGTAAGGAGTAATGTTAGAGCCCATCTCGTTTGTGTCGTCGTTACCATCCAGATTCGGTAAACTGTCGACGCCGGCGTGTGAGTGCATGTCAATAATACCGCTGGTGAGCTGGCGGCCTTTAGCGTCCCATACGATCGTATCGGATGAGAGCGACCTAGCATCAATGCTCTTGCTAACTTCCTTGATGAGACCATATTCCAGTAGCACATCGGCATTGATCCACGAGAAACCCTTTCCAGCGCGCGCATCTTCGGCGCTTGTTCCCTCGACAGATTCGCCGACCCAGATAGTAGCGTTCTTGATAAGAGTGGGTTTATGGCCATCGATGTAACGAGCATTTCGCTCCCGGCCGAAGCCTATGGGATCCTGTGGTTTGGAACGCAGCTTGGAGCAAATCCGTAAGTCCTCCTCCAGCTTTTCGATAGATAATTCAGATACCGAGCTCCGCTTCGGATGAGATTCTATCTGCCTCCATTGTGCGTAAACAATGAATGCGAGACATGACAAAACGATGAATCTAACACCCCGAGACCGTCGTGGAGACCAGCGCCTGCGCCAATCCGGAACAGCCACGGCGCTGTAAGGCGGAAGCTCACTCTTCTCATACTCCATCTCTCCTATGATGGTGAGTATGAACGGAAGTGAGAATACGAAGCGAGGGGAAATGATGTATTTAAGAGAGGCTGGTGCTGATCATGACATCGTAGGGGGTACATGCTACCCCTAGACCCCAAATGCAACCCCTGTAAGACAGCCAGCTAGCCAATTGGAGAAGGTCTAAGCTGGGCATGCAGGGGCCGTCAAGGCACGGGACCCCACCCGACAGCACCCACTGAGATAACGCAATCCATTACTTTTATGACCGAAAGTGAACCATCTCTTGACTTCCTATCGATGATTTCGAGATTGTTTTGTTAGGGCCCAAGTTAACAGCTGCGACGAGAACGATATACTCCCGCCGCAAGTCTCCCAGGGATAGAGAGCCACGACGATGTCGCTAAGTTCGTACAAGGATTGAATACTGGACCTAGATTTGGTAAGCCAAGACCAACCGTAGACGGCACCCACGATACAGTGGAAGTGGTAGGGACAGACTGAGTAGGTATCCCCAAATTAGGTTGTCAGAAGACCCAGTGTAGAAAGCACCAAATACTACGCATTTATATTAGACATGTCACACATGGGATGAGAATTGATGAGTTATCAACGTTATCATTAGTTCCGTCCTTGGTTCTGTCCTGGGTGTGTCTATGGTGTGCCTATGAGAGGAAACGCGCAATGCGTCCCAAGTCCAACACAACACGTCAAGCCTCCTTGACTCTATCCTACAACGTTTTCTCTTCTCCGATTTCCGGGGCTATTCTCAGCGACCAACTGTCCCCGGAAAACAAGAAAGAGAAAAAAAGAAAAAAAAAAGAAAAGAGACTCCTACAAGCACAAATTTTGATCCCCTCTCTTCTCGAAAGAGCCACGCGGCTCCAGCACACAATGCACCCAGGACAGACCTCTCTCTTCATCTCCACACCATTTAGGTAGTTACTCAATCACCTCGGCCTCTGCCTCGGTGTCGGACTGTGCCGTTCTGCTCCTCCTGCTGCTCCTCTTCATCATCCGCCTCCTCAGAGGGAGAAGGCCCGAGTCTCGAACCGCTGGAAGAGGTTCTCAGCGCCCTAAAGGCGCGACGAAGGGAGTCTGCGAAGCTAGGCGTGGGTCGGAGACGGCTTCTACCTCTAACACTGCCACCGCCCTGCTGTCCCTGCTGTTGTGCTGCAGCCGCAGCCGCAGCCGCCTGCGCCTTCTTGACTTCCTTCTCCGCTCTCTTCTTCTCCTTCTGCTCGGCACGCTCGCGCGCGCGCTCGCGGAGTCGTTCGCGACGCTCGTCGTCCTGGCGCTTCAGCTCCGTCGGCGACGCCGCCTCGTAGAGGAAGGGGCCGGGCGTCCGGCGCACCACCATCCCGCCGTTCGTCTGCTGGTAGTACAGCTCGTTGGGGCGCGCCATGCCGTTGGCAATACCGTAGTCGCGGGCCGCCGTGGCGGAGTACTGCGAGCGCGCCTGGCCACCGCTGCCGGAGTTGGAGGATGCGCGGGAGCTTCGGCCCTGGCTTTGGCCGCGGCCTTGGTTGCGGGGTCCGGCGCTGCTGGTCGTGCTGCCTACGGCAGTCGACAAGGGGTGTGAAGGAGCCGGCTGTAAAGCCGGGGGCGCGGGGGCGGAGAGTTGGTGATGTTCACGGTGGTTGGTCATGCCGGTAGGCAAAAGAGGACCGCCAAAGATACCGTGTGCCGGGGCGCTACGAATAGGGACAGCGAACGTACCTTGATTGGTACGATCAGGTAGGGGAGGCAGAGAGATGTTGGGGGGAGGGCCGCTAGGGCCGTAGCTGAGCTGGGAGATATTGCTCTGTCGGGAAGTGTAGAAGGGGTCGTTATCGTAGTTCGCGCCATACTGGTTGGTGCCATTCTCGTTGGCGATGGCCCGCGCGACCGCGAGGAGGACAAGTTGTTCGGCATCTCTGTTACGCTGCGCAGTCTCGTCATCATCCTAATATGCCGAGACTTCCGGTGCGTGCAGTGCCACCTGTATGCGGATATAGCTTCGGATGAGCTCCTCGTTTCGCAGAGGCGCGCGCGGTGTGTCCAGGGCCACGGCGGCGTCGGTGCGCTGCTGGTTGATGCGCTCGGGCAAGACTTCCGACTGGTACCGGACCATCTCCTCGTGGACCATCTCAGCGATGAAACCGTGAGTAAAGAGATTCGAGGGCGTACTGGCCGCGACGACGGAAGTGGGACGAGGGCCTAGTGCGGATATAGGTGAACCTTCGCCGATGAGATAGCGACCCTGTCGGATTGTCAAGGGTTCGGGAATTGCTCCGCGACGCGACAGCTCGCCGTCAGGGGTGATTTCGCGACTTCCTTGAGCGCGCATCGGTGGCAACGGAGAAGCATTGTCGAATATCTCCGATGCTTCATCTCCGAGTAATTGACGCAGTAGGTCGGTGGCTCCAAATACATCAGAGATGCTTCCTGAAGCTGTGATCCGTTAGGATATTTTCTTAAGATGAGGTAAATAGAGAGGGCTCACCTTCGTTCTCTGGGATGCGAGGCACTGTGACACGAGCTTGTGTGGCGCGATTCTGCGCTGCGCTGCTGCTTTCGCCGACTTCATCTCCAGCGTAATACTGCATTAGGGGATTGCCTAGCCTACGCGTCAATACTGAAAGACGCGCCATGGAAACGAGAAGGATATGTTTACTTACTGGGAACTGGAGGCGCGGATGCGTCCAGGGGCTGGCTTAATCGCATCGACTGGCGACGTAGACCTAAGACTTGATAAGTTTGCGGTTCAAAATGAATTCGCTCGCGATTGACTTACGGCGGGGAGGCTCAGGAGATCCGCGAGAGTTCGTCATGGTTTCTGCTTCGACGGCTGAGGCTTCTTCTTCGACGATTGAGGCTTCCTGTGTCGAGTGCGACTGACTCTGTTGGACAACGGTAGGTTTTTTAGGACCAGCTTGTGCGTCCTTGAGTGGTAGATCTAAGGTGCGAGGTTCTTTATGCAAGCTCAGTGGAGTATTGGATGATTCCTCGAGGGAGCTGTCTGTGTTTTCGAATATAGGCAGCAGCTTTGTTCTCTTGGGTTGTTGTGGTGTGCTTGCTTGGTTTCTAGTGGTATGCGAGGTACTGGCCTCAGTGGTTATGTTGTAATGCGTACCCCGTTCTGATGCAAGGGCAGTTGTGGTTGGAAGGTATGCAACTGACTGCTCTGGTGGACTGGCAGTGTTTTCCTCAGATGGACTGGTAGTGTTCTTGGTCAAAGTGCTTCTGTAGGTATTGTTTGGGTAGTATGCAACACCTTTGCCTTTCAGGTCGCCTTTGCGTGGGTTATTATTATTGTTTGTGTACGCAATACCTTTGCCTTTCAGGTCTCCTCTGGAAGAATTGTCGTTCCGGTAGTATGCAACGCCTTTGCCCTTCAAGTCGCTTTTAGAAGGATCATTGGGGAGGTATGCAATACCTTTGCCTCTTAGGTCGCCAGTGGAAGAATGTGTAGCTCGAGCTGCACTGTTGTGATGCGTGGGCCTGGGAAATAATGAGAGGCTCTGGCTAGAAACAATTCTGTCGTGAAGAGGGGGAAATGGCTGTGGTCGCTGCGGTACTGGTGGACGCGGACCTTGAGGAAAACAAGGTGTTTGTGGTTCACATGATTCTAGTGGCAGTGCCATGCCTTCCTTCGTGTTAGTTGTTTCCCGAATGTTGCCGGGGGCGATGTCAGTCTGGTCGACAGCGTGGGTCTGGCCGGTGGTACGTTTCTGCTCATCGACTTGCTTCCGGTTGGTAGTGTATGCCGAGCCGTCCCCCTCGGCGTCGTGTCCGTTACCAACAGAGACATGACCGTTGGACTTTTTACCAACATCCGTACCGTTAACCTTGTCTACACGTTGCTTACTGTCAGATCGAGCAGATACGTTCAAGAGCACGCCTGCGAGCTATTAGTTCTGAGTTTCCAAGATATATCCAAGATACAAAGTCTCATTGTGTAAGGTCCAAATGATTAATCCTTATGAACAAGAGCTAACGCTGGTATCAAAGGAGTTTCAGTCTTACCTGTGGAAGTGTTGCCAGTTATATTGTCGGCACCATCGTCATTATCGTCGTCCACATTGGAAATAAATCTCACATCCCGAGACTCGCTTTGGGAAGACGTTTGGGGGTCAGAAGACGATTCTCTCGACTGATCCAAAGATGGCCATGTCTCGAATTTCAGGGGAGAACCTTGACCTGACGACGGAAGTGCGGCATGTTTCCTATTAACTTCTAACTCCCCTGACTGAGGATCAGCCCGCGAAGGATCGGGTACACCTTTGCTCTCGGGAATGGAAAGCAACTTCTTGTATTCAGCCGCACTCTTTGGGCTGAGCACGGTGTCAATGTAGCTGGCGACAGACCTTCTCACAGGAGTGGTCGTTGAAGGCGTGCTTTGCGGTTTAATGGTCGGACTGGCAGGAGGGTTGATGGGAGCCGAATGGCTTTTGGGAAACAACACCAATTTGGGGTGCTTGTTGTTGTTATTGTCCGGCATCTTGAAGCATACTGCAACTGTCCCTGAACGTAGGTTAACAATCTATTCCTAAACCTGTGAAAGTTACTGACTTGAAGTAAGGGAAGACCTACACAATGAAGAAAGCAATCCGATCGATTGAGCTGTATGTTTGCTGTATAGCGAACCTTAGGACAGATCTATTCAATGCTTATAGCAATGGAGACGTGTTAATCAGCTGCAGTTCAACAACTGTTGTGGATGAAGGAAAGGAGACTTTTGAGGGGGACGAAGAATGAAATATTTTTTCAGTCGCGAACGCGTGAGCGCGGCTCACACCTCAGGAATCAAAGGCAAATCAAATAAGTTAGTACGCAAGGGACATACCTTGGAAAATTCTTGCTGATGACTGGGTATTTCTGGTCGTAAGCAACAGCTCAGATGGCTTGACTTAGTATTAAGCAGGATTTGGTATCCGACTTTGATGAGCTGGAGGAACTGCAAAACTCGTTGCGAAGTAGGACGATTGAAAAAAATTGCAAAAAACGCGTCTCGTGCTTCCAATTGCAAAAAACGCGTCTCGTGCTTCCAATTGCAAAAACCGAATAATCACTAGCGCCGGTGTCATTGGGTGAAGCTCTGTCTCCAGCGCAACGGCTTACACGCTAACACGGGGAAGGCGCTGAATGTTCTCAGGGCTTGCCGAAGAAATGCCAGGGGTCGAATCCGAGCTGTTGGTCCGTGCTGCGCCACAACAAGCGCCGCTAGCTGTGGCTTGAATGCTACGAGGGAACGCGCGACCTTCTAATTTCCGTTTTCCTTTTTATTTACCGCCGGTCCTGCATCACGTCACCACCGACACTCACCAATCGGACTCGGGGCTGTCGGAAAACACTCGCGGGGTGCGAGACCCCTATTTTATGGTTAGCATCTAGACACAATGCTGCCACGAGGCGCCCAACTAGCCCTTCATAGGTTGTCAGCACCTTATAAACGCCCCAATGTTACCCCAAGACGCGCTGAACGGTTCCGGCCCCCACGGCTACACCCATTCTCCACAACAAAGGCCGCGAAGGCCCAGATTGGCCCCGACATACCTCCGCAAGATGTGAAGCAGTCTGTACTGTCCAAGATGGGCGAGGCTGCAGCCACTACCCTTGCTTCGGTCCTGGTATTGGGCATTGGGTTTGCCGGTGCTGGTTACGCTTACCATAAGTCCTACAAGTATATACAGCTGAAGAAGATTGAGAACGCCTTCGAACCGGGTGACCCGGTACTGGTACTGGCAGCCATAGCCAAGGAGGTTCCAGCGCCACCTAATGCACAGCACTGGATCATGCGAGAAGAGCAGGCTACGATCGACAAGATCATCGATGGCTCTGACAGGGGCCATTATCATTTGATCATGGGCGAAAAGGGCTGCGGGAAGAGCAGTATGCTTTTAGAAGCCATGCGCAAGATTGATGGAGAAGGGTGCGCCATGTTCGAGGCCCATGCCGACCTGGAGATCTTTCGAATTCGACTAGGCAAGGCCCTCGACTATGAGTTTCATGAGGATTACATCGGCGCTTATTTCAGCGAGCGCGGCCCGAGAGAGTCGACCGCACTGTTAGACATTGAGAGAGCCATGAACAAGTTGGAGAAGGTGGCCCTTTTACACCGAGCGAAGAAGAACAAACCTCTGATACTCATCATCAATCAGACCCATCTAATTCGAGACGATGACGACGGAAAAGACTTGTTAGAGCTCCTCCAGCAGAGAGCAGAGCAGTGGGCGGCGGCGAACCTGGTCACCATGATATTTAACACCGACGATTACTGGGTATACGAGCGGTTAAAGCAGCTGGCTACTCGGATGGAAGTTATGTCAATTACAGACTTACCGAAGCAGCAAGCTATAACGGCGCTGCAGAAATACCGACAGCGCTACTTCGCCGAGGAGGTAGATAAATCCATACTTGAACAAGTCTACGACCGCGTCGGCGGCCGGCTCTCGTTTCTCAATCGGGTAGCCAAGTCGCACGACATGCTTGCGACGTGCGACCGCATAAAAGAAATCGAGAAGACATGGTTTCTCAATCAGTGCTGGATTCTCGGATCAGAAATGGACGACGATGTGATGGACCAGCAGAAATGGGCTGTGAGTAGTTTATATATTCTCCTCATTGACGCTTTGGGAGACTTGCTAACCAGACACAGTCGGCTGCCATGGTCCTCGCCTTAGCCCTTGTAGATAAAGAAGATGAAATGGAACAGACCTACGACGCCGAAAAGGGACACGTCCTGCCGAGTTATGCGATGCACAAGGCGCAAGAAATCATGACCCGGGCGGACTTTGTACGGGATCTTGACCGCTTAAATCTGTTTACCATCACGAGTATGGCTCAGGTCCGTGCCAGCTCCGTCCCCATGCACCGTGCCTTTAAGGAAATCTGTGCCGAGGATGGGTTCCGGCAATTCCTCCAGGACACCTTAGACCGCATCGCTGCCATCGAGAGTTTGGGCCGTACCAGAGAATTAGTTGCCAAGGACTTAGTGCTCGGTGGCAAATATCACATTACGAAGCCTGTGAGCTGGGACGGTAGAGTGGAAGTCAAACTCGAGCAGAAGGAGGACGACGGAAAGTAGAGGTCCAACGTTACCTAACAGCTGGCCCGATGGCCACAGGTGGGCCATCAGAATAGGCGGTCAGCCTGCCACCAGCACGCACTTTTCCTTTGTCCACGGCGATAGATTTAGATCCTCTGTTACTATTATTGCGTTGTACGATATTGCGACATAGAAGAACAAAAAAGAAGACTCAGGATCTTCGAAGATCTTGTTTATCTTTAATACGGTGCGGCTAACCGGCACGACCTTGCCCCGCTCTCGGTGCAACTTTGGGCGCGAGCCTTACATGACTCCGCTCCGTATGTGTTCAATTGGATATACTGTATTTCTTATTGGGCTTTCAGAGTGTTTAGAAGGGATCATAAAACGTCGTTCTAGTGGGAAACCCTAAATCCTGGGTACTCGTACTCTTTCACATACTGTGTAAAACATTAATCCCTACAAACCTCTTATCATATACAATTGAATCTTTGAGTATTCATCTTCCATTGAGCTCAGCCTCCGTTAGCAAACAACATGATTTGAATGCCTATTAATCCTGATATTGACTATTACTAAAGAAATCTGTGGAATATTGAATTGGACTGATGATTCGTGTTAGATCTACCAGTGTAATCATAATTGTATTGAGGCAAGGGCCGGCTCTTATTCAAACTACCTACTTTCCCTGCTGCCATCTGTAGCTTAAATTCGTCTGTGTTTGTCTGACTTCCCTAAGTCCGTGTCCTGATGGGCCATTACGTGGATTTATTTGTTCATCTTGTCTATTCGGGTAGTATGGAGATTCAGGAATTCCATGGCCGATGGCAAGATCCTCAGGATTTCGGAGGTCAGAATCGAATAGGAAACAGCTTCGAGCTCGAATGCGTTTGAGCAGCTTGGCTACTGAAAGCGAGGTTTAGCACATGGTTGTGTACAACTAAAAGAACCCTCTGTGAAGTCCCATTTGGTGTAATGGTTTAGCACATTCATATATCTTATATGAAAGACGTTAGTTCGAATCTAGCAATGGGAATCTTTTTTTGTATTTATTCGGAAGGTTATATCTCCAAACTTCATCGTTATTTATGGGGTGGATGAATCCTCGGGATGAATGTAGCGCTCCTTTTCTTCCCATTAACAGAGATTCCTTCTACGCTGGGCTGTAAGGAATCAGGATTAGTATGGCTGCCAGGTATATTTGATGTCCTGTTAGGGTGGTTATGTAATCATAAAAACCCCTCTTTTTGACAGTCATTCTGAATGTCAAATTTTTGATCAATAACATCCTTTACACCACCATCATTACAGTCTTCATATGGTATACTCGAATTGCTGTGGGGTTTCCCTAGTTGGTTTAAATAATAGCGTTTACTTAATTTGCTCATCCGGTCGGGGTCTATTTGATTGTCACGATGCCAAATCCATGAGTGGCGATAGAGGTTATTCCATCCTACCATTCCACTTTAATATAAATAAATCCAAAAAAGCAGGAGTGACAGGTAGATATGACGTCCGAGTTAAATCACCCTGTAAAAAGATAGATTAAAATGTAAGTCGAAAACTATGAGGTGTATAAATTTCAGAGAGTTGTCATTTATTCAAAGGCTTTCATCCCACATCTATCATTCCAGCTATCATGTTCCCTTTACGAGTTTCAAAAATGCATTTCTCAATCCTGCTCTCAATCGTCAGCCTTTGCGGGTCGGCTCTAAGCACGGCCTTTCCCAAAGCAGGCCCCGGCAGCGATGTATCGGTAGAACGAAGAGACGCTATGACTACCGCATCTACCATGGCCGACGGGGCTGTACTTCACTCAACACACCCTTACGGGAACACGATAACAATCAGCAGTATCAACGAGGCATACGGCACTCCGGTCCAAGCTTTCTTGAATGTTATGCGTGACATCGACGACCTTGCCACCAAGGCATCCCGCGACACTGCGGCGCCGTTCCGCGGTGGGGCGATCCACTCGGGAGCAATCCAGTTTCATTGGAGATCGGACGCAAACAATTCTCCATGGTGGCCGAACTTCGTCGACTGGCAGACCCTGCTGAACAACGCGTACAGGCTTGCTGAGAGGAAACAGGCGTGCACTTTGAAGTTCAACGGACAAGTGAGAGACTCGGCAGGGCAGACATTCAACGTGGAGTTTTACCTGTATACAGGCGAGTAAGGTGCGGCTGGTTGGTCTTTCCTGTAAATTATCTTAGGTATTAGACCTAATATTCTTGTCGCTGCTCTGGAGGCGCCATCCGTCATCTTCTGTGAGACACAGGCGTACCCGCTGTTCCCTCGCCAGCGCGCTCATTTGAGACTCGTTCGTGATTCCCCTGGGTTCTTGCTTTAGAGACGGATCCAAAGCGTGCAGCACAGCAAGACTCGACGACTTCCACGCGGCGTCCTTGAGGCTGCTAAGTCGTTGTTGGACTATGGCGCAGACGAGGAGGAGCAGACTGAGGCCGACGAACACAGCATGTGCCGCGATCCACGGCCACTGGATTTCAACGACGATGACCTGGGCGTATGTCGTACCGTTCGCGACCGTGTAGCCCTGCGACCTCACGTAGTTCGTCATACCTGTCGCCATATTGTTGATGATAAGCTCTAACCCGATTTGAGTTGTGCCTCTGATACCATTGCTCAAGTTGAAAACTGCGCCCGTCTCGTATACCTGAGCGGTATTGTAAGGCTCAAACAACGCCTGTGCAGCATCCGAGCTGGCGTAATAAAGGTTGTCAGTGCCTTGTCATCGGTTAGCCGAAGTACTAAAATGCTGGACGGCAGGCTTGGAATCGACAATTACCTCGTAATACGGATCCTTTGAGAGTCCTGTTAAGAAACCTGACCATGCCAGCGTGGGTATTTTCCTCGACGTCATACAGATGTTCCCAAGGGCCTGGTCCATAGAGTACTGGTTGATATTCACCTGTGAAATTGCGCCTTTCGCCATGCCGAACCGTTTTGGATATCCCGTTTGACACTTCTGTGGTGAACTCCTGGGCGCACCACTCCAAGAGAACCTCGAATGCGCCGTAGATAGTGTGACCGGCTTCAATTGTGCCATTGCCGTAATCAATCTCGCCCTCGATGCCATTTGCATAAATGACAAATATATCCGCGAGTGGATAGTCGACGTTGCGGAACGCTATGGACTCGGTAAAGTTGAACGGCTTCGCGCCGTAGTATTCAGACTCGCCGGGGATAGCAGCGGAACTTGAGTTGAATCGGCCCCACCCCTGTAGGATGTACGAGCTGTTTGTGATTTGGTAGCGATATTCGTCGTCGTCAAACTCGTCAGTTGCAGGGATTATGACCATTTCCAGATGAGAGCTGACATTCGCAAATGACGAGCACACGGCCAAGGACCAGTAAGAAGGAAAAGTGCAGTTACCACTCATGCATGAGGCCGTCAAGTCAGGGATAGTCTCGTTGGCGCTGTACAAGCCGGTTTGGATGGCTCCTTTGATACCACTCGGGATACCACGATCTGCGTTGTCGCCTGGCATTGCATAATTTTCAGCACGATAGATCTTGTAAAATATTTTTCCTAAGAGACGTCATTGCATATACTGACCTGTACCAGTATTTATTATGCCTTCTCCAAGCGTGAAGCCTTTGGCGATGGGGATGGTGGCATTGATCGGAGTGGAGACCTGTTGTGAGACGAGCGAGACCAACTGCTGCGACATAGGATCTATAGCAAGGGAGAAGAGCATGAGGAAAGATCCCACGGAAGCGAAGGACCTGGAGGATATAATCAGATCAACTCATATAGGTTCCTTCCATTGTACACACCTCAACTTGGTGTCCCACGCCAATGTAAAGCCTCCGATGATACCTCGACTGGCATTGTCGAACGTCGACATGTCACTCAGTCTGCGATAATCCTTGGAGAACCAGATCCATTTCAGCTGGCTGATGCATTCGGTGACAGGGTACAGCAGAGCCGCTTTGGATGCCGTAGATAGGATGGCGACGATGGTATTGAGCGTCAGCGCGCCGTTGAACACGGCGCCGAATCGGGGAGCTAGCTGGCCGTCGTACACCCGCAAGACGACGATGAGCGCGATAATGAGCAGTATCCCCAGAATCATGCTCGCGGTCTCATACAGCCAGCCATTTTGCACCCATGAACTCCCGGCGGCTGCACGTAATCGCGGCGAGCGCACTGATGGTGGCTTCTCCAAGCCATGTTGATTCTCAGGTAGCTGATCCTCCACTATGGCGTACGATGGTGACCGCATGTTGACTGAGCGACGTTCAAACGACTTGATGTCGCGATGCTGAATTGCTTGCAAATGTGGCCCCCCATGTGGATTTACTTACATATTAGGCTGACATTTCTCGGCTTAGATTAAAAAGGGGCGAGGAATCGTGCCAAGTCTTTCTATTTATCCCCTCAAGCACGGAGCTAGGCCAGCACTAACCTTCGATATTTCTACTGGTTGACAAGGTGCAATTCAGCCAATCAGAAAGGCGCTCTGAATCAGGGGACAATTAGCGTCTACATCACCCAAATCGACCAAATACCCATCTTAAATCATTTTAAATACCTGGCTTTCCACATTTTAACTGTATTTTAGCTGGTTCCTGGGGTATTCAGCCAATGAAAATAGGGCTCTGAATCAGGGGACAATTAGCGTCTCCAGATAAATACATCCATGAAATTCAAGAAGGCTGAGTTAGACGGCTTATCTGATTGGTTAAACCCCCCCGGGAACCAGTAGAAATATCGAAGGTTAGTGCTGGCCTAGCTCCGTGCTTGAGGGGATAGGCTAGGAAACGATCGAGACTGCTTGGCAAGCTGACAAGCTGCCATTGGCGCCTCCTACCTTCTCGCGGTTGGAAGATTTTTACGATATACGTCGAGGCTAGTTAATGATGAGAATTCGTTGCATAAAGCTTTTGTCTCAAGATCGTGCCACCCGGAGCCGGACGATGCGCCGATGGTGATACCGAATCCATTGACACCGGTGGGTGTCATTCAGCGCCGAACATGTTAGGACCCGCAAAAGGACATAGCGGGCTTAACCGCTACACGGGGAGCGCAGAATGCCTTGTTTCACCCGTATCGTACGAAGATGCGGGCCAAAAATATTGCACAGGGGGCGAATGTACTAGCTACGTAGTCAGTGCAATATTTATTAAATATTGAGGTAGGCTTCAGTATGTTTCGGGGGGTCTTAATAACTTTTAGGCCTTACTCACTTAATAAGGCATATAAGAAAAGTAGCAAAAATATGAAGAATATGAAGAATATAAAGAACATAAAGAATACTAATAATGGTAAGATCAGTAAGAAAAATAAGAGTAGGAAGGTAGTACCTCCGCCTATGTGCAATACTTTTGGCCCGCATCTTCATACCTGAACACCCGATCGGCGATAATCATAATCTCCGACACTGCAGCTCAGTGGCCGACCTGACGGATCCGAGCGATTAGAAGTCGTTACGAGAATGCGCAAGAATAACATTTATCAGAACAACAGGTTTGAAATGAAATCGAATGGCCATCGCAGAGTCGGCCATAAGGGGCTCCGGTGGTTACACAAGCTCCCCTAGTCTCCCCCGCACCTTTTCTGATGAACATGACTACTTCTATGCAAACCAAGACTATCCGCCATCATATATTCTTCGCGGCCGCTGTATCTGTCGGTTGGCTACTCTGGAACCTTTGGGACAATGTTTTGGATAAGGTTTCGCCGGCGAAGTCGCTGCCGGGCAAACCGCTTGTCGAATTTGACGGGGACAACTCGAGGGAGCGATACGTGAGTGACGCCGAAAGCCTTTCGAGTAAGGGCCACGGCATGGCGAGAACCCTTCGTCGCTCCCTGTCTCTAGTGTGATTAGCGACTATTTATCTTCTACAGTACTTAAAAATAAGGAGGGCTGGAGCAGGCGGGTCACGATGCCGTTTCGATAAGCCCGGCCAACAATTCTTTCTCATCACCGAGGGATGTAGCAGAAGATACCATGTTGAAACTAGGAATACCATGACGTATCATCTATACGGGATGTTTTCGCTTGTGCTAACATATTCGAATTTCGAACCCCGCCAGCGACGTGAGATTGACTCCGCACTCGTCATGAGCTCCAACTCAACCGCCAAGAGCGAACATTCGGGTTCCTACAGTCGCACATACGATTGGCTCATGGTGATGCCGTAGGGTCGCTTTTGCATGAGCCGATTGTCTATCGTACTGCCTTTTCTCCGTGTTTGCGGGGGACCTATAAGTGTCAAGCTGCCATCAAGACGGATACTTCACATATACATCTACCGAACACATTCCTATATCATGAGACTATCTAATATTGTGAGGCTCACTCTCGGTGTGCTATACCATAGCACAGCTACCACAGGCTCGAAACTGCTAAGTGGCGGCACGATTGTCGCCTTTGACCACGACACCGGGTTATTTAACATAATACGCAACGGGTCATTGCTCATTATTGAAGACCGGATTGGTGAGATCCTCGATACCGCGTCGCCCGGAGGTATTCCAGATGACACCGAGTTGGTGGATTGTACCAACAAAATCATCACCCCTGGCTTCATCGACACGCATCGGCACGGATGGCAGACTGTTTACAAGACACTGGGCTCTAACACGACACTGGCCGAATATGCCACCAGATACGGTGCACCAGCAGGGTTAAGGCTTTTTACGCCTGAGGATCTATACATAAGTCAGTTGACGGGTATATACGAGGCGCTAGCCGCGGGCGTGACGACGATCCTTGATCACGCTCACCACACGTGGACTCGCGACCACGCCGAGGCAGGCTGGCAAGCATCAGTTGATAGCGGTGCTAGGATATTCTTCGCGTATGGGTTCCAGAACACAACTACCGACTTTCAGATTCCGCAGCAGATGGACCATTGGCGCGAACTGGCTACATCGGCGTCGACTAACCTCGCGACACTCTGTATGGCCTATGACGACTTTACGGATAGTCCCGAATCTATTACCAAGACGGCAGTTGATTTTGCCAAGTAATCAAGAATCCTGCCTTGAGAGAGCTGACCATGTTAACTAACCAACTGATTAGGGAGAATAATGTCCCAGTGGTCACCACGCACCATGTTGAAGGGCCTTGGGGGTGTAAGTGTAAACCAGGCGCCTCTGTCTGATATAAGCTTACCACCATGATAGTTGGCAATACACCGGAAGACATTTACCGTGCTGGTCTTTTGAATTCCAGCGTGAAGGTTGTAATTTCTCATTCTGCCTTCCTGACAGCGAGGGGGGCTCAGCTGTTGCGAAATACGAACCAACACATCGCCATCACGGCGGAGTCCGAAATGCACTATGGCCACGTACATTCCACAACACATCTTATCCTCGACCAGGCCTCGCTAGGTGTCGATACGCATTTTACATTTTCGACAGATATCCTCACCCAAGCGCGCATCTGGCTGCAGCGGGTCCGAGAGCGCTTGTACAGCCATACAGTGGCCGATCGCTGGGAGATCCCTAACAGCAACCCAATGTCCGTCAACCAAGCATTCCTTCTCGCGACCCGCCAGGGAGGACTGGCCCTTGGACGAGAAGATCTCGGGGTTATCGCACCGGGTGCCAAGGCCGATCTTGTGGTCTGGGACGGACGCTCGCCTGCAATGCTAGGGTGGGCTGACCCGATCGCAGCTGTAATATTGCACGCGAGCGTGGGTGACATCGATCACGTCTTGGTCAATGGTGAATTCGTAAAGCGGGACAAGAAGCTCGTGGAAGAAGGCTACGAGGGTGTCCAAGGGCGATTTCTAGAAGCTGCCGGGCGTATCCAGGCCAAATTGAAGGAAACCCCGCTGCCGCAATTAGTGGGCGCGTTCTTGACGGGATATCCGTACGGTACAGTCCAGCAAGCAGATGTTCAGCGAGGTGATGGAACAGGATACGGACCAAGCTATGCCTAGACTTAGGTATACTTAAGGGGATTGACTCAACTATAAATTGACTAGACTCCACGAACGCTCTTATCGTGTGCTCCTCAAAGTGATAAACGCGCCTTGAGGAAGATGTGTTGTTTTTCAATGGGCCAAACCCCGCCAACCCGCTAATATCCTCGGTGTGTTATAGTGAGCTTAGTGCTAAACTCCGTTATAATTACAGCATTGTATTACTCCCTGTTTAATCGTTATAGGTAATGTATTTAGGTGTTCATCGGATTTTCACTCATAATTCCAGAGAGTACATGGAATGTTCGGGCTACAACGTTTGCACACCTGCTGAGGTACCGGTAACAACGTAAATAAATCAGAATTCATCTCATGTTAGCATCATAAGTTAGGTATCATCCTCTTAATTCATGCTGTTCATGCTATTCTTGCCGTCACTAAAATCCTCTAAAAGGCCGAGTGGTCTACCCCAGCTAGAATCTAGCCACTGCAACTTGTATTTCCGCAAACATACGAGCCTCTTAGCCCTGGCCTTCGTACAAAGCTAGAAATTTTAATAATACTTTATAATTTAAGAATGAGTGTTATTTAGTAATATTAAATGTGTTTAAGTTATTTAGGTTTAGATTGCTTGTTAGTGGTTAAACAGTTGGTAGTATGCTGTGTTATAGAAGGGGAGAATCCACTATCCCCGCTATAACCTATTATATAACACACCTAACAACTCCTATACTTAATGTAGCTTTTAGCACTTACTCCCCTGTAATTATTATGATTACTAGCTGGTTGGCAGTTTTAAGCATATGACCTAACCTCCACTTATAAGATAGAAATCAAATTAGGAGGATGTCACGGAATGGAAATTGAATGGTACCTAGGTAAGCATGAATGATATACAATAATATTTCTAGTTAAATCATAAGACTGCCCCAAAACACCGACGTCCAAATCTGCCACTACCTAGTCACGTACCTCTTTTCACCAGGTAGCCATAACTCCTTTTATACCTGAATTCCTAAATCTCTCAAAAAAACGATAAGCTATGGCCACGGGGCCATCCTAGAGCGCCACTATTTGGATTACTGGGACGTATTCCGAGTTTGGATTCTCAGGGTCGCGTGCTGTGAATTCAATATCAGCGTCCATGCGAAGTAGGTATGCCGCAGCCAAGCTTACCAACAAGTTGACCAGTCGTAGCATCACGGCTAAGCAGCAGTCTTTTCACCATATGGTAAGTGGGCATGATCCAGTGGGTTCCGTATCTCAACATCGTTGTTTCGTAGGCGCAGTAGTCGTGATAACAGACTGCGTGCCCGTCTACTAGTTCCACGCCCCATAGATTGCGATCCCCATACTTGGAGCAGTCCCTGCAGAGGCTGGACTCGACGGTGAAAATCAAATCGGCCAAGTCCTGGACGGTGACTGTCGTGAGGATGGTTTTATTGCGGTTTTTCACTCTGTAGTGGCTTCGAAAGTGACGGTCGAATAAGACTGCCCTGATGAACCGGTAGTTGGCTCGTGACCAAAGCAGGAGCTGGGCTTGCCTGTTGACTTGCGTCAACCTCGTAGCGCTGTTGACGTCCAGGAGTTCAATGTCCATGTCGATCACTTCTCGTGGGAGGCAGGCAAGGTCGCCCAAGCTTGCTAACAGAATTCCATTATCCATCATAAGTGACATTTTGAGAGTCGAAGACTCTTATTGGATTGGCTTTGAGGTTGTTGTGGGGATTCGTGTACAGAGATAATCGGAAGTTTGGCGAAGGTGGATTTGGCATGGGCTTAAATAAAAGGTTGAACTCAATAACCCTCTACAAGGTTAGACATAACGGTATATGCTTGGGGCTGCTAGTCACACATTTAAGGTAGTTGATAAATTCCGGTTGTCTCATATAACTCATTGTCCAGATACTATATTCTAACAGTCGTACTGTTGATTGAATACAATGCCTAGATCTTATTAACTTCTTCTGGTTAAGATCTTATGTTAATATATCAATTTTGGGATAAGGGTAGCTGTGCGAACTTGAAATATTCAGGTAAGTGGCAAAGATTAAGTGAATCTAGGTAACTCAGTTATTCGTGAGATTAGATGTAAATACAAACAACACCCCAGTCATTCATACATGGTATCTAGTAAGTGATTATCAACACTCACTACAGCGAAGAGAAAAGAAATAAGGGTTCTTCTCATTCTGGCTTAAAGTTACTTAGAGCTACCTACCTTACACTTCTGTGATAACTTACTGAGACAAATCCCCAGTCCTCATTTAATTCGCAGGCAATCCTCCCTTTCCTTCTCTCACTTGATCAAGAGTTTCATCACTATGAGTATCGAGATTGATATTGAGAAAACTCTAACGTCCAGCAAGCGCGCCTCTTAGCCCATCAATAGTCAACGGAACCTTCTCATCCTGGTCGGTAAATATCTTACTGTGCCCATGCTCTAACCAATAGCTTTCTGGTTCCTTGGTTATCTCACTGTTTCCTATGCCTTGAATGCAATTGTCACAAACCAACAATTCAAACCACCTTAAAAGCCCAAAGGTAAAAACATCTCAGAACCAATCACAAATAAATCACAGATTTCCTGATTTAATTAATCTATATAATTTATATGATCTAAATTAAAATTAATTAAATCTATTAGATTAATTAAATTATAATAATTTTAAATATTAAAAAAAAAAAAATATTTATATAATTATAATATTTTTTATATATTTAATTATTTTTTTAATTTTTTAATTATTAAT
>JAOXNQ010001706.1:0-53757 GCA_028571165.1 Hypoxylon perforatum
GAGGGGGGCTTGGGAGAGGGGGGATCTTGGGGAGTGGGCAAACCCGGTTGATGGAGTGTCTGGTCTGGTTTCCTAGAGACACACTCCGGGGCGTCGAGAACGCGAAACGGGTACTCTTAGATAGATCACACACACACATACTCCCGCCCCCCTCCATTACCTACCTAGGTTCCCAGCATAGGGACGGGCACTTTTCCGTTTCGGGATGTAGATATTGCCCTTTTGGTAACAAGCTCGGCGACGGTATGGGTGGTGGCTGCACTATTGGCAGCCAAGGGTTTTTCCTTAGAGGGTCTAATTGGGTCCGGCGTCTTGTTGCTTTCCTCCTGGTTATGGATATAGGCAGTAATACAGTGATTCCCCATTCGGTGACCGACCCAGTGCCGCGGTGTGTGTACGTATGTCTTAGACACTGTAGACCGTATTCGATGGGTACCCTCCCCTCGGGCCAATGAAGGCCCGGGGGGTACAGCAGCAGTTCTTCTGAGCGGGTTGTTGTGAGACGAGAGACCGGTGAGTACTGTTGTTGACCGAAGTGCCTTTTCGTGTGTGGCCGAGACGGGTGTCACGTGATGTACTGGTGCCCAAGGGACTGTCAGGCATTGGGAAATAAATCCAGGCTTATATCATAGCTACCTAGTACCTAGCTAGGCGCCTGCATAAACGGAAGGATGGAAAGTTCATCGCAGGTACGTTAAGTGTCTCCCCTTTTTTTCCTCCCCTGGCATCAAGTCCGAGTTAGTGAAAATATCTGGCTGACATCCGTGCTCACCGCAGCGAATATAAATCAAGATAACCCAACGGCAAGCATTCGACCCCGAACCAAGAACTAAGCGACAGTTGTCCCTTTCGCTTCCTCCCACGTCAGCCATGACCCTCTTGGCTCCAACCCTTTCATCTGCTCGAGACGTTCCCACGGATTGGTGTTCGATGCCGGATCGTAATAGTCATCCCACCAGTTCTTTCCTTGGTTGAACTGGTATCGTTCGCGATTACTTCGCCCACCGCGCTTAGAGCTGATCGTCGATGAGGCCTCGACCCCTGGCCAGCGAGGAGTGGTTCCGACTATGCCGTCGATTTTGGATTGGATCTCATTGACTACGTCGACGGTGGACGGGCGAGACGTATCCATGAACTGCGGAGCGGAATTGTCACCTCCATCTCTGCTTCCGTCCTTGAGGTGATGAGGTACTTCAGTTGCGCCGTTAGAGGCATCGAGTTCTTCTTCCTCATCCTCGAGGTCGATCTCATCCGCATTACGGGTTCTCACACCCAGAGGCGTTGAATTCGACCCTGTACTGGACTCTGGAATCGGCATGCCCGCGATTACCGCATCCGTGTGAGGGTTGTACTTGCGGCGCTTGTTGGGATTGCTTTGTGCGCCGAAGCTCGAGAAGCCCATGGCTTGGGCCATGGCGGCGGATATCTCGTCGCCGTCTTCCATGATGGACAGCCGAAGCGGCTGGCTAAGCTCAACTGAGTGGAATTGTGCGGGAAAAAGATTGGCGCGGTTGAAATATTAGGTTGGGTGGCAAAAGCGAAAGGCGCAATCGATGTTGGTGTAGGTCAACGAGAGCGGTCTTCACGCTTCAGTCGATATGCGATGTGAAAGAACGGATTGCCTAGGCTCAAGACTTGGCATAGGTATTGAGAGGCCGATAACGAATGAAATGAGAGTGAGAATGGGTTGATATGAGGCTGGAAGGAGCAAGCCGCGGCTCACGAATCAGATGTAGGAAGGAACGCCAAGACGATTTACAACTGGCAGCCACCGGTTCAGCCTTATTCGCACGGCATATAATTGGGGAGAAAGGAAAGAGCGTCGGTATTTGCTGACTCAGTATGACGACATTGGTTGTTCCATCAAACTTCTTTGCATCTTTAATTGTCCGAATTAGAAACGATATTGAAGTGAAATATGAGAGCCGAATGGGCAGTTGACAGTTGTTATTCGTTAACGGTTAGCTTACGGTTTGATACTGTATAGTCTTACCGTATTTTTACTGTGCTTGCTATCCATTTCACCATTTAAACATCCCACCGTGTTATCGGAGCCCCTCGGTTCTATCTTGAGGCATCAACCCGCCTTGGGCGCTCTACCTATAATCCAGTATGCCTTTGTAAGTATATAGCATCTTCCTATCATTAAATCTATCGAAATATGCCTTAACTAACCTCTATAATTACAGACATCTGCTGGGCAAGAAGTCATGGAATGTCTACAACCCTAAGAACATCGAGCGCGTAAAGCGCGACGAGGCAGCTGCCAAGGAGCGCGAAGAAGCCGAAGAGCAACGTCAGCAAGATGTCGATTCCGAACGTCGACTTGCCATCCTACGCGGCGAGGTTCCTCCACCTCTACCTCCTGCCTCGCCGAGCGTAGAGGATGAAGGTCCAAATCGGAAACGTGATCGTGGGGATGATCCGGCAGGTGCTAGTTGGGGCAGAGAGCGCAGGAAACGTAAACGTGCTGGCGAGGACGATACCGACTTCGAACTGCGGCTTGCGCTCGAGCGGACGGGAGCTACGCAGGCAAAGAACAGCGACGCACTAGTAAAGAGCAAAAGCAACGCTCCGCTTGTTGATCACGCAGGTCATATCGATTTATTCCCTGAAGAGCGAGGCCTGGCACACTCGCAGAAGAACGAAGAAGCAGAAAAGGAGGCCGCCAAGAAGAAACAGGAATATGAGGATCAGTACACGATGCGCTTTTCGAACGCAGCTGGCAAGGAAGGGCTGGTTGGCCCCTGGTATGCGAAGGGTGGAGAAACGAAGGATATGATAGATGGCAACCTGGAGCCCCCAGGCAAAGACGTATGGGGCAACGAGGATCCGCGTCGTAAGGACAGAGAAGCCGCGAGGGTTGTCTCCAGTGATCCCTTAGCTATGATGAAGAGGGGCGCTGCCAAGGTCAGAGAGGTTGAGAAGGAGAGACAGCAGCTAAACAAGGAACGGGAACGAGAGCTCAAACAACTTCGGAAGGAAGAAAAAAGACAAGAAAAAAGACGGCGACGTGAAGGGAGAGAAGATCATGACGATCTCGAGGGCTTCAGCCTTGATGGTACTCCTTCACGCCATGCTCCAACTCACTCCCGAGACGACGGCGATCATCGGCGACCACATCATCGCCACTCCCGGGATGAAGGCGAAGGGTCACGGCGTCGTTCTGAACATAGAGGGAGCCGACATGAGAGATCTCATAGGGATCATCGAAGCCACGATCGGGACCAAGACCGTGATCGCGACAGAGATAGAGACCGAGACCGAGATGGGGACCGGGACCGAGGCAATGATAAAGAGCGAGCTCGTGATGAAAGCAAAGGTGTATCGAAACACAACCGTCGGCGGATGGGAAAGGCAGACAATTATTAGCATTGTGTTATATTAGAAGTCCGGCGTTGGGTCTTTGCAGCATTAGATACCCCTCCTGCCCTGTCGAGGCATCAATACTATCGTGCATTCATGGTTAAACAAGTCCTATTATGTTCTGTGTTTTAACAACCGGTATCTATACGGGTATCATTAGGAGTTTCCATCCCCCAAGTTCATGCCATTCGCTAATCAAGTACTCCAGCACGTCTCTTCGTGACTTTGCAGTTACCCTTCACTCCACGGCAAGCTGATCTCAACCTCCTGCATGTGTTTCTCAACCAGCTCGACCAGCTTCGGCGCGTCCTTCAGCTCCTTCAACGCCTTGATAATACCATCTACCGTCTCCTTGCTCAGCCCCTCCTTCCGGTCGCTGTATATATCCACGCCCTCCTGCGTAAACAGCGTCGGCGCAAACCACGTGACGGCCCAGCGCTCGACACCCTCTCCCATATCCCCCACTCCACCGGCCCCGTGCAGCAGCGGGCGCTCGCCCCACCCCAGCACCTCCCAGTGGCTACTCGCGATCATCAGCAGCCCCTTGCCGCGCCACGTCCACGCCGACGGGATCGTCGGGTCCGGCTTCTCGATCCCCTCGACGCGCTTGACGGCGCTGCTGCTGCCGCCCCGCTTCTCGTACTCGACTAGGTTGTCGTTGGCCCCGGCGATTTTCTCGTATGGCTGGTACGTGATGCGCACGTTGCGCGCCGACCGCCACATGCGCAGCGTCGAGTGCGTGACGGCCCACGTGCGCTGGAGCCATTGCAGAGGGGGCCCGACGAATGGGTCGCCGAGGGTGGTGGTGGAGGGTGAGGATGGGTCCGCGAGGTACTTGGAGGGTGCGCGTAGGCTGATCGTGTTGGGTGGTTTGGGGTCGAGGGCTGTTGGTTCTGCCATTGTGGTGATGTAGGTGCTGGATACGTTCGAGTTTTATAGTACTTGGTGCTTACAATAGGGGACGACGTATAATCTTAAATTCGAGAAACAAGAGGGAGGTAATGTAGGTTTATTGAATTGGTCCTGACCGAGAATTGAATATTGGACATTGGATATTTGAAACAGAAGCTCAAGCAAGAAAAAGGGTGAGGTATTCATAGGTAGCTGTTGGACCAAGATATAAGGCTGCAGGGGTAGCTTCCTAGTGCCGAGAGCATGATGCTGTCATGTCCGTGCACCCAAGGGGCGACCTACACTCGGGAAGTTCCTATCCGGCTGTTCATCGTGGCACGAAAATTTCGATTCGGACTCTTACCAATCAATCGAACTTAGCAAAGTGCTATGCTATTTGGAGAGTGAAGAAATTCTTTATTTGCAGAGTGTTCACAGAGTGATTTTGTGACAGGTGGCAATATAACCCCCCATACCTTACCTAGGTATATACCTTTACATCTTCGTCTTCTTCGTCGTCTTCGTTTTTATATTCTTTCTCTTCTTCTCCAACTATTATTTGAAATATATAATGAATTAATCGTAGCGTCTTTATCGCTTATGTACAATCCAAGGTGCAGGTGGATTACAGATATACCCGGCATGCCTGTTGCCAGCTATCACAAATCACTCTATGAACACTCTGTAAATAAGAGGGTTTTCCACTCTGCAAATAGCATAGCTCTTAGCAAAAGACAGGCTGCACTTACCTACTGGACATACCTAGTCAAATGATTATCCCCTACCTGCTCGGTTCACTTAGCAAAGGTAGCAGGGTAGTTACCACCTAGCTTTAGCTCCCTTGCCCCTTGTAATCTGTAAACCGGGGATCCACTAAAAAGTTGCCCGCGGGGCTGTCTGACCCCGGTTTCGCCCACAAAAAAAGTGACTGAGCTGAGCTTGACCTCGATTCCTCTTAGTCAAGCATCAATTGATCACGATAGATGTTCATAGATGCCAATTGATTCTTCGAGACGAATTGAACTCAATTCCCATACACCAAAGACGAACCCACAGCCAGCACATCATGGCATCTGAAAAGGCACCTGCGGAAAACATGCTTTGGGGTGGACGCTTCACAGGTTAGTTTTCTTGCCAAAGCTTCAAGTGCGGTATAAGTATGCTAACCTCAAAACGACAGGCGGCCTCGATCCCCTCATGCTCAAATACAATGCGAGTATCCTATACGACAAGTTCCTGTATAAGGAAGATATCCTTGGCAGCATTGCCTTTGCCCGCGCAAATGCCAAGTCTGGCATCATTTCCAACGACGAGTTCTCCGAAATCGAGAGAGGTCTCCGAGAAGTTCAGAAGGAGTGGGAGGCGGACAAATTTGTTATCATGCCCAATGATGAGGATATTCACACTGCCAATGAGCGCCGGCTAGGCGAGATCATTGGGAAGGATATCGCTGGCAAGCTGCATACGGGTCGCAGCCGTAATGAGCAGGTTGTCTGTGATATGCGTATGTGGCTCCGCGACCAGGTCCGAGAGATCGAGAGCCAATTGGTTGCCTTCATTGAGGTCATTGCGGCCCGTGCCGAGGCTGAGGTGTAAGTCTAGCTACCCCCTAACCTAGTAACCATTCTGACCTTGATAGCGGCATTCTCATGCCTGGATATACTCATCTCCAACGGGCCATGGTAGTCATGTGGTCACAGCACCTCTTATCATTTGGCTTTAACTTTGCGAGCGATCTTGAGCGGCTGCGCGAGCTTTTGAAGCGTGTGAACAGAAGCCCTCTTGGTGCTGGTGCTCTCGCCGGCAATGGCTTCAATATTGACCGCGATATGATGGCTGAGGAGTTAGGCTTTGAAGGCCTCTTATGGAACTCCATGAATGCTGTTGCTGATAGGGATTTCGTTACCGAATTCCTACAATGGGGAAGTATGTTCATGCAACATATTTCTCGATGGGCCGAGGATCTTATTCTTTATTCCACCACAGAATTCGGCTTTATCTCTATTGCCGATGCTTACTCCACCGGAAGCTCTCTAATGCCCCAGAAGAAGAATCCGGATGGTCTTGAATTATTACGAGGAAAAGCGGGTCGAGCATTTGGGCATATGGCCGGCCTTATGATGACCCAGAAGGGCCTACCCAGCACATATAACAAGGATCTCCAGGAGAGCTGGGAGCCTATGTTAGATCATGTGAAGACTATTTCGGATAGTGTCCAGATCGCAAATGGTATCCTCGCTACCCTTACTGTCAGGTCGGACCGGATGAGGGCCGCCCTGGATCCATTTATGCTGGCTACTGATCTTGCTGATTACCTTGTACGAAAGGGTGTACCCTTCCGAGAGACGCACCACATCTCTGGGCGATGTGTAGCTAAGAGCGAGGAGCTAGGTGTTCCAATGAATGAGCTCTCACTCGAGCAACTACAGGCCATTGATGGCCGATTCCTGGAGGATGTTATGGATACGTTTAACTATGAGACAAGTGTCGAGATGAGATCAGCTAAGGGTGGTACTAGCCGGGCACGTGTTCTGGAGCAGGTCAAGGTTCTCAAAGCTATGTTACCTAAATAAAGACAACGACCCCATCCATTACGATAGAACGACTAACTCCTAACATGAATTTACGAGTATCTGGTATAGACATATCTCATTTCCGGATCATCTCCGATATCGGCCTCCTCTACAATTCCTTGTTGAGACGTAGCACTTTGGTTCATCGAAGTAGCTCTATGAACGGTGCTTATCGAATGTCTCCGTCGGGACTCATACGGATTATGAGTATCTCTCGCTCGAAATAGACGCGCAAGGTTCTTCCTCATGCCCAAAATCTGGCCATCTCCCGAATCTTTGGCGATGTCCGCCAAAGGTCGATTTGGTAATACGAGCTTCTGCCTGAACGTGGTACGCTGACCATCGAAGCCGTTGTCTGACGCGTTATCGTTTCTTTCGGGTTTGTCGTCGTGGCCGCGAGGGTATTGAACTTCGGGAATCCAAACCCATGTGATGAAAGCCCCCAGGAGCATCGCTGGGCAGAACCCTAACAGCAAACCAGCGAACTTACCACTATCTGCTGTAGGATTGGCGTATATCGTGATTATCAGGCTCATAATTGCCCCGAGCTTCCCGGAGGCGGCCGCGAGGCCGTAGAAAGTACCGCGATACTTTGTTGCGAACAACTCTGCTGGCAACATAAATGTCATGGTGTTGGGACCGAGATTGAAAATGGCCTGGGCGAGGACGTATAGTGTCACCGTTAAGGCATGTTGATCCGACTCGTAAGTGACGAAGTAAGTCCCGCCGTTGATTGCAAAGAGTCCTGCTAGTACGACGAACATCCAGCCCATCCATGTAGTCCGGGGGAGGTAGTCGATGGCAAAGAGAATAATAATACTCCCCGGCAGAGCTCCGCTCGAGATTGTCATCATGTCCCGGATACTATCTTGTGTAAGCATGTCATATATTGTGATGTTAGGCCGAGCTGGGTCAGCCAGCCACACTGCGGTACCATTGCACGTATGTGGATCTGGAGTTGCACCTTCAGCATTAAAATCATAGGGTGCTGGCGGTGTACTCGATAGAAAGATTGTCGAGATGGTCCTCGGGTTATCAAGGCCTAGGCCATAATACGCCAGGTCCAACAGAAACCACGTAACCATTACTCCAAGAAGAGCTCGCCATCGCCCTTTCTCGGCGAGGTGTTCCTTTGCTCCACGGAGATATTCCACGACCGAAGTCAGTTTGCGCTTTGGCCGACTCTTGATACCAGTCACAGGTTCTTCTAACGAGCGTTGGGGAGCGGTAACAACGGTTTCATCTGCAGGTTGGAGAGTCGCATCGAGCGGATAAACAAGGCCAACTGCCTCGACGGCATCTGCAATCTTCCCTTTCTCCGCCAGGTAGTGCGGCGTCTCAGGGATTATTCGTCTCAAGAATAGCGCAATGAGAGCTGGAAACGCCCCGATGCCGATAGTTGTCCTCCATACAACATCGATGGCTTTAGACGCGACATTCCAGTCTGTTTCTTCGGGAGACAGGTTAAAATTGTTGCCCACGCCGTGGAGGATAGCCAGGCCGAAGGCATATGCTGCGAGTTGCCCGACTGATTGCATTAGGAAAACGGCCGCTATCATCTTGCCTCGGCACTTTGTCGATGACCATTCTGCGGCAATAATGGCGGACAGCGGATACTACTCAGCATCATTAGTATCCATATTCATAGAATATCGAGCCAAGTGGTATCGTCTCACCTCAGCACCAAGCCCGATGCCCAAGATGGTACGCCAGAAACCAATCCAACCATATACATTCATTGAACCTAGATGGCCCGAGGACGCAGTTGTCATACCTACTGTTGCTATTACAACGATGCTATGCGTATAAGAACATGTTGTGTTAGCATTTCTCTCTTAGTATTTCCAAATTCCTAAAGAAAATATTTCCTTGAGCATGAATAACGGTCAAGGAAACTTGAAGCACGTAAGGAAGTTAAAGGCAGGGCAGCCGGGAACCACAAGAGGATTAATGAAATACATCTAGAGGCTTCGAGGAAGTATTTGCTGCGGGATACTCGAGTAATCTCAAGTGCAGGGGCAAATGACGAAACAACATGTTTGTACATACGCGAGCTCCAGGCCATACACAGCCTTGCGGCCATACCTGTCAGCTAGATGGCCAAATAAGAGCATACCAATCATGGTACCAGTCAACGTCGTTACGTTGATAATAAGTGAAATCGACCGCCTGCCGAGATCGCATCCTGGGTAGACATAACTCAGGGATGGACTGATAACATTGGCGGCGAAGATGCTGTAGGATGTAGTGAAAAATCCCGATGCGGCAACCCACCAGACCTTCCACTGAAATCCATCTAGGCCTGGATAGTCGATCACCGATTGGACTGCTCGTTCTGGGTCGTGGGGATCCTGCTCCTCTAGATTAAATCATGCTTGCCTTACAACTGGGTCTCACATTACGTACATATTCTATTTCATCTGCGACACGCCGAGCCCCAGCTTTAAGGCTGGAAAAGTAGCCACCCATGGCGTACGATGGACTTGCAAGTCGTTCTTGGAGATTCGTAAGGGGTCTAGCAGAGATTCACATTCTTAGGCAGAAGTTCGTGTTCCGACAAGTATATATGTGTCTAGCTAAATGCGCCTTCATAGTTTGAAATACGCCTGCCCAGATTTCGCGATACCACATTCATATTGGGCTTTCCGCCCGGTCAACGGAGAGCATATGCCTGATCAGCCACATGATGGTGCTCTGCAACCTCATCTCGCCGCGCAAGCAGGTTCTGGAACGACTCAGCCGCAACTCTGCATTGAATACTTCGGTGAGTAATTCCTTAGGGCATCGCTTCATGCCATGACCGGCCGTGTTCGGGAAAACCATCCGTCATCTCCTGCCGCCCATCATGACTTCGTGTTACCATATCCACTCGAATACGTGCCGTGCATCCTAACCCCGACCAATAGTGGGTTGCCTCTCATGGGATGAACACCATGTCTATCAGACGAAAGCAACCTTGGACGGACCCTGCACATCAAGGCTTTCAAGCATCCATCGTCGTTTGAAAGCTCAGACCGAGTAAGCTAACCCTGTTGAAGCGATTGGTGAGTGGCATAAATAACACCCACCTCGGACAGTCGAACTCACGAAGCAGCTTTTGAAGAAGTGTAAAGGGATAAATTAACCGATAAATTGGACCGATCCAAGGGGTGTCGTGTTTAACATGATATAAGATACTCATAGCGGCTCAGTAAAAACGTGGCCAATATGCGGCTTTCTATTGGGTGCCGTTAAACGTATCCCTGTCCGGTCTCCAATTGACTAATTTATAACATTGCATATTTCTTCAAGTTCTCATTGGGAAGACCCCGTCAAGGAGGACCCTCTGTCTTAGATCGAACCCATGATGCTACGCAAGCCCGTGGTCCCCTGGGTCCCACGGTTTTGGGGACCGCTCCCGAGCCGCCCCCACAGAGTCCTTATGTGAGACGGGGTTCCAGCTTAAGTCGAGCTCGTGTGGGTAAGTCCCTATCTCCCGGGACCAAAATGGAGCCCGGGACGATATTATCGATCGTTCAACTTTCAGGGTCTATCCTTAACCTAGGCTCTAAAGTTGCAAAAGAGTTTCTAGGCAACGACAAAGTGCGAGACAAACTTGTGAATTTGAATGTCCGCCTTCAGACGTTTTACAAGCTTGTCGACGATTTCGTGCAAGACGCGCCAGGTGCACCATCGCAGCTTGAATACCCAGGAGCTGGCTCCATTATCAAGACCCTTAACGAATGCAAAGGGTTTCTTGAGCAATATGATCGTACATTATCAGCAAATCGCTCGTTGGGGGGAGCAACTCAGAGAGCTTGGCTCGTCCTTGGGCCAGACGGTCCTAAGGTAGAGGAATTCAACAATAGAATAAATCAACACATCCAAGAGCTCCATTTTTGGACCTCACAAATCTTTCAAAGGGAATTTAGATCATCGTAAGTTCTTAACATACCGAAAAACACCTGTAGTGTGGCTAAATCTGTGTTAAAATATCAATAGGATAACTACGTCGCCTCTAGTAACTGGCCGGACACCAAACCCTCCTCCTCAAGCACCATCTCCCGAGCTTCCTGCCCGTACTCTAACACCGTATCGCCAAGACAAAACGCCCGAGATACCAGCAAGATCCCGAAACCATTCGTACGACTCGATACTTGAGAGGGTAGAGCTACCTCCGTCTGCCGGTATTACTCCGTCATCACCTAATGTAGGCGTACGTAGGCCACCGCGTCCAGAACATGGTCCTGTCTTGACACTGCTCGGCGCTTCCGGTAAAATCAGCTCAGCCAGCCTTCCATATACGCCCGAGGAACCAGATACCAATACTAGCTCGGATTCACGATCATGTCTGTCAATACGATCGATACAATCTCGGGGTCCGGGGCACCCGGTGTCACTGTCTGTCTGACCCGACCTATTATGACTTCTATTCGTGCTAACAATAGGCTTCGGATAGGCATATCGGGTCCCGGACCTACAAATCCAACACCAATTACTACGAAGTTCTCGATTTGGACGGCGTCAGGGTCGTTGACTGGATTATTGATACCAGCTCCGAGTTTCTTCGAATTCGACATTTCGGTGAGATTCTTAGACTTTATAACTATCCTGCTGATGCAGTACTAACTTGCCCTAGTTTCCCCGGACAGATGCCGTATACTACATACGGTGCCCAACGATGTGAACTCCCGCGCCTCCTTCCTACCCAGAGATCTCAAGCACCGGTTCGAAATCACATCGTTGGTTTCAGGCGCACCGAAAGACAGCTTCATGGCAATGATAGTGTACCAGTTCAACCAGAAACCGGACCGGGAGATATTCCAGCAGAAACTTAGGGGGTGCGAGTACTTGAAGATGGTCCAGGCGACGAAAGTCTGCAACACCCTGGAAAAGGAAATCGCCAGGATAGTGCACCTGAAGGTCTGGCGACGCAACGACCGCGACGACGAGCCGACGTTTTCGTTTACCGCGCACCAGAGCAATCAGGAGTCCCACCACGTGGAGTACAAGATCAGGTGGTTTAAGAAGGCGCCGGAGCTCAGAGGGGAGAATAAGTTGGTGCTGCGGCTGTATTCGGCGGACGTCGATCTGGACTACGGACCGCCGCCGGACGAACCGAGGAGGAAGTCGTCGACGCTTAGAACGATCGGGAGGAGTCTGTCCGGGGACTTCAGTTCTGCGTCTGTGTCACATTCGCGGTCACGATCGTCCTCGGCGGGCGCATCAGCTTTAAAACTATATGATTATAAAGGGATAGAGCCACCGGCCGAAGTCCGAAGCCAGGGAGACCTCGAAATTGAATTCGCAAATCCAGAGTGTAAGCCAGATTTACACTAGCTATCTATTTCTATTTTCTCTACTCAGGTACTAATAAGCGCATAGTCCGAAAGACCTTCATAAACGCATGTTTCGAAGCGCATCGTCCATCCTGGGAGGCCGCTAGAAGGAATAGCACACCAAGCCCCATCTTGCAGCAGACGCCCTCGCGGCCCCCCAGTTTAACGCTGGGGCCTAATCGAGGCCCGTACGAACTCGGGGGTGCGCCGGTGTTCGAAATGCCGTCGCCGAGCTTGACCTTCGAGCCAGTTCGGTATAATGCGAATTCTCAAACTACGCCGTCACAGACCGAACAGGAGCGAGCACCGGAGGCTGCTGATAATTTTAATATAGAGGGTTCCCCTCGGAATCAAAGGTGAGCCTAGGGCAACTTGGGTGGTTGCCTCTGATTTCTTTTTACCTACGTGTCTACCTAGAGTAGGTACCTATAGCGGACATGGTGCGATTTTCTGGAGCTCAGGTGTTTATTCCTCGGGTACATATATAGGAAAGGGGGTTACGTGGCCTAGGGCGCTGGATATCTAAAAAAAGCTTTTGTAAGTTGGGTTACTGGTAGCAGGCGTCTCATGATCTGTGGCAAGCGAATATAGAAAAGGTCACTGTGTATCCCTGAGTTGGTGGCCTGTATTTATTGTTTCTGCCTAGATACCGCCTCGATATAATTAGGATTCAAGTACAGTACTCTGGTCTTAAGGTTCTCTTATGCTTATATCGAACTAGTAATTCATAATCCGCATCTCAGCGGGAGCATGTAGATGACAACGAGTCATGCTTCGCAACCTTGGTTGGCTCTGTGTAACACCTCTAGGCTTCATTATAAAGAAATACCAAGGAACCAAGAACTCGTCCTTACAGCTTGCGACACCACGACGGCATTGGACAGACTCGGTCCATTAGGCTCATCAAGAGACCTGATTTCATCGAGTCATCTCATCTATTTCAGATTCTCTGATTGCTTTTTCGAACTGACGCTCATCTCATTCATTATGGCTGTTAGACCGCTGTAGTTCGTTGCTTAAATATATAAGTTAAGATTTAAATTACTTAGGCAGGTATCTAGTAGCTAACTCAATTAGTTTAGTTAATGAATCCCTACCTAGTCCAAGTTCCTGGGAGTTAATAGATCGTTGACTTGCTTCTTACCGGGTTTTCTAATCACTCACTGTCGCCAATTGATGACAAATCAGAAAGATGATGTTATGCCTATAAAGAGTGATTATGGATAATGGCATACTTGTATTCGGTCTATGAATTCAAAGCAGTGGGTTAATTCCATAAAGTACCCCGCCACTTAAGCTGGAGTGGGGGTAGCGACTAGACCATATCTGGACTAGGGTAGCACGTTTTAGCTTTGAAACGGTAGCTGCGACGTAACGGCTACCCGCAGCCTGGCGAACCTCAGCTCACAGCCCTACGGCGACAACCTGTCCTTAGTTCCTTGATCTCAACCATTATACCGATCTGTCCTAATCTTGTCGCCTTCGACTTCCAAGTGACTCATCAAACACACTAGAAATAGGATGCTAATGCTGTAGAATCTGGAATCTCTACACCCCACCTACAATATCTTTAGAGTCTAGCTGCGAGGTTGTGTCGTCATACTTGGTCAGTTCCTCTTGCAACTCAACTTGGCCTGGTATTGGCTTACGCCTGCTAATACAATATCTACAGCGTTACGACCAGCACCCTACTTACCGATAAACATATTCCCTGACTCCCCACTCCCTACCTCGTAACGATGGATTTGCGAAACAATCTCTTCGGTAGAGGGCCCCGCAGCGGTCTGCCCGGACGCCAAGCCCAAGACCAAGGTAGCTACAATCAAGTCCCCCAGAGCCGACCGCCACGAGATTACGGTGGCCCTGCCGAATACGATCCGAGAGGCGCTTACGGCGCTCCGTCGCCAGGTTACGGCGGAAACAATATGGCGCCTCAGCAGAGGAACAGCCGCCCTCCTCCAGGCCGCCCGGTTCAGCTTAGATTAGCCAAGTTAGAAAGGAACGACTTGGCTCAACAGTATATCTTTGGAAATCTATGCGCCGTATCGCCTCAAGATTTCCCTCCGGACCCATCCGGTAGAGATACGCACATTTTGCTGAATGGCAACTTCGTCGTAACCGCTCGCCCGACCGAATACATCCAACCTGGCTGCATAAGTCTATCAGACCCCCAGCGAACATGGTGTGGCATCAGTATGACGGATACCGTCATTGGGGAGAGATATGACCACAAGACCCCCTTGACAGCCATGGACGTCGAGGTTGGTTTCGCGTCGGCGCGTAAGGTAACAGATGTTCCTTACGACCAGGATCAGCTTGCAGATGCCTTTAGCAAGATGTTTAAGGACCAAATCTTTGCTCCTGGTCAACGCATAATCATGGACTACAAGGGGATCCCCCTGATGTTCGTCATCAAGACGGTCCAGCTACTGGAACTTCTTGGAAATGAGAAGGGCCAAGCTTCGGAATCATCATCGAGACCTGATGTTCGAGGCTTGCTGGTGGCCTCCAACCCGCCCGAGATCAACTTTTACAAGGACGCCAAGACCCCCATCAAGCTGAAGGGTTCCACGAAACGACCTGCTACAAACGCTATCCTGCGGCCGGATTTCAAATTCGCCGATATGGGTATTGGAGGTCTAGATGAAGAATTCAGTACTATTTTCCGACGTGCTTTTGCGTCCCGAGTTTTCCCTCCTGGCTTGGTAGAGCAGATGGGCATCTCCCATGTCAAAGGTGTTCTGCTTTATGGTCCACCTGGTACGGGTAAAACGCTGATTGCTAGACAAATCGGCAAGATGCTCAATGCTAGGGAACCAAAGATCATCAATGGACCGGAAATCCTTAATAAATATGTCGGTCAGTCAGAAGAGAACGTCCGAAAAATGTTTGCAGATGCGGAGAAGGAATACAAGGAGAAGGGCGAAGAAAGTGGGCTTCATATCATCATCTTCGATGAATTGGACGCGGTCTGCAAGCAGCGAGGTAGCGGGACAGGAGGTACCGGCGTCGGTGACAGTGTTGTCAACCAACTGTTGTCCAAGCTTGATGGTGTGGACCAGCTTAACAACATCTTGCTAATCGGCATGACCAACCGTAAGGACATGATTGATGATGCGCTGTTGCGACCTGGTCGTCTCGAAGTACACGTGGAGATTTCGCTGCCGGACGAGCACGGCAGAGTCCAAATTCTTAACGTGAGTAACTTTTGCGTTGCCCCCTTTAGACTTTCTTAGAGGTCATGATAATTGCGTGATATATCTAATCACAACCTCATTTCTCGAGCAATTGCTTACTGGTCACAGATTCACACCGCCAAAATTAGGCAAATCGACAAACTAGCCCCCGATGTCAGAATAGACGAACTTGCACACCTAACCAAGAACTATTCTGGTGCAGAGATTTCTGGTTTGGTTAAAGCGGCTCTGTCTTATGCCTTCACTAGGCATACGAAACTGGGCGATGTCACCGGAGTCAGCGGCAATCCCCAAGACGTCATGTTGACGAGGGCCGACTTCATGAAAGCGCTAGAAGATGTCAAACCGGCCTTTGGAATTTCCGAGGAAGAACTCAGCGGCGCTTCTCCGTACGGGATCATTGACTACAGCCCTCACATCCAGTCTATTCTTTCTACTGGTCTTAGTTTCGTCCAGGCAGTTCGCACCTCCGAGAAGTCTCCTCTGTTCTCGGTCTTGGTGCACGGACCCCACGGAGCTGGAAAGACGGCTCTGGCTGCAGAGATCGGGCTGAAATCCGAATTCCCATTTGTTAAGCTTATTAGACCGATTGATGTTGGGACGAACGAGGCTGCCAAGCTCGAATATCTGCGACGCGCCTTTTCTGACGCCTACAAATCAGCTCTTTCTATCGTCATTCTTGACAGCGTGGAGAAAATTATCGACTGGAACCCTATCGGACTGAGATTCTCCAACGCTGTCGTACAATATCTAGGTGCCGTACTTGAAACCAGGCCTCCGAAGGTATGTAATTATCCACTCCAATATTCCGTACCATGCTAAGAATTCTACAGAACCGCAGGCTCCTCATCATAGCTACGACGAGCCAACGGTCCATGCTCGACCAGCACGGCGTCTTCAACTGGGACCGAGAGATCGCCGTGCCGGCCGTCAAGGACCATCGCGAACTCGAAGTCTTGTTGTCCGCGTCGGGCAAATTCAACAACCCCGCCGATATCAACGAGTCGCTCAACGAGCTGCAGACTCTGACGGGGACCCAGGAGGTCGGCATCGGTGTTAAGGCGGTCTTCTCGGCGCTGGAGACGGCGCTCGTGAGAGACCCGCTCCCGATAAGCCTGGCGGAGGATATTAGCGCCATCATGGCTTCGAGAAATCCATAGTGAGATTGAGTGCGGCAGGTTGAAGGGAATGAAAGGCTGGGGATTATGATGACTTCTCAGACTAGAATATAGAAGGCTTAGAACAAAGGTTCTTGGTTATTCCGGCATGGTGGTGAATTGAAATACAACGTTACGATGATCAGATCGACTACGCTACTTCTCAAAGCTCGATTACTAAACCGCTTATATAAGCACATACCCCTTAAAATCGATCGTAGATGCTTCCTGGCTGTTTCAACCTCTGTGGCCTCGATCTCACCGTCAAGACTGGAGCCGGCATACACGGTATGTAAGAACATAGAAGCCTATCCCCTATCGCATCTCTCTCTACCAGTTAACAGACTTAGATCACCATAATCTCTTGGCGTGTGAAGCTTCCCAAGAACTCCTCCAGCTTAGCCTGGTTTAAATTATAATAAGTGACCATTCCAAGTCTTCGAAACGTGTTCTCGCCCACAGGTGAGAGCGCCAGGCCAGATGCTTGCCATCCTACCGTTGCTGGCTGGGCGACGATCCAGATACAAAAAAAGTCGTCCCGGATGTCATTCATGGTGTCGAAGATGACTCTTGGACTAGGCAGCCAGATTTGGGCAGCCATCTGCCAATTGATTACCACAGAGCGATCTTGTACTTGTCTGAACGTGTTTGCCGAGTATTGATTGTCCGATAGAACACTAACCTCGACGAAGCAGGTCGGTCCACTTAATGTTAGTACTCCATTCCGGACTTCTGTCGTTTCGTCGTAGCTGATGAACTCCATATGAGCGGATAATAGGGAGCTCAGCTCTATGGTTTCTTCGAAGAACACGTCTGGCACGAATAAGGGGCCGTCGAGGTTAGCCCAGGACCAGGATGGCGCACGGTAGTCGGTAGCGCGTTCGGCAGGGGACCCGACTTTCACGTACCACACTAGCGTCTCCATGAGTACATCTTCCCAGAGTCCGGCTAGGTAGCTGCATGGCCCGAGTTCTAGGGATTGCAACGCCCTTCGAACGTCTTTCGCCAGGCCAGAGACGGCTACTAATTTGTCGCTCGGAATGGTCAGCCTGGTGTCCGAGTACAGGCTTACGATAGCGCTCCATTCAGCATAGATTCGTACGTGTGGGTGCGTCGTGGTGCCTGGGACCGTCGGTGTGGCGATGAGATCCTTCCATAGGGAATAATTGGAAGTACTAGATGACCTAGTCACAGGAGAACCTTTCTTGAAGCCTTCTGGGTGAGTTTCGCACGCATGTACCTCTGCGCATTCCCAGAACACTTGCCTGCTGCCAAAATGAATTGTTCGGCGGGACATAAGCCGCTCTTGCAGGACCCACGCCCGTTTAAGGAGAGGCTCGTTCTGGAATGTCGTGCGCCACGCCGAGTCTTCGAGATCCGCCCTGTAGATCTCGTCGGTTCCCTTCCACTCTACAATTGTTGGGGCGACTAATGCTGGGTCGCGCGGGAAAAAGCAACCCCCTTCGTCGTCCGCGGCGCCCAGCGCCGAGATGCAGAACGATGCGTTCCGGTAGACGTCTTGCATCATGCCGGCTTCTCTATGCCAGTCTTCTTGCGAATCCTGGTAGATGCAGAGCCTGTCGACCCAGATATAGCAGATGCCGCAGTTATCTGCGGTGTCTACCGCATCTCTCAACGTCCTCGGCAAGCGGTTTGTCGAGCTTGGCTTCTGTAGCTCGGCTTCTGTCGACCGCAGGAGCCGGAGGCTCTTCTCTAGGGGCTTGCTGCCCCAGCAGTAGCTCAGGGTTACGTATGGCTTATCCTGGGGGCACTGGCTTCCGCTTACTAGCTGGAAGAAGAGGTGTTTCCGGGACACGGATAGCTTCTGTTTGGTTATTTGAAGTAACCGCGTCGGTCGATATGGACTGTCCTTCACGTTACGTTTGCACCGATCATGGAGACGGGAGCACGTGCCCATCCAATTGAATATCATGTTCCATGTCTGCAAGGAATCCGTCGAGCATCCAAGATTGAAGTTTAGTGTATTATCCATAAGCGGTGGCTCTAATACTCCTTGTTAGTAAACAGTTGTCTACGGCAATTGGGGAAGCGAGTCTTACGTCGGAGCTGCACCAACTGGATCATTTTCGACCCGTAGCCTGAGTCAACATGCATGGACCGGCCATCATCCTCATTAGAAATCCAAAAAGTCGAAAAGAAGCCAGGGTCTCCTTCGTTCCTACGTCGGTCATCTTGGGAGTCGTGGAAAGGAAAGTCGCTGCACATGACACACCCCTGTGACGCGGAACGATCGAAAGACTCTCGGTCTCGATGGTGGCCATATTCGGGACGTTCTCCGCCATAGAAATAAAGCAAGGTCTCCTTGCCCATGTTTTCTAGGCCTTCCTTGCATACTTGACATAGCATTGGGTCCTTAAGAGTTCTATGGGGTGTTCTTGCTGCGTCGCTTTTGCTAAAGAGAGTAACTTCATAGATGATAGGTCCCTCCCTCATCCTTCCAGAAACGCCCAGTTTATGCGCTTCGGTATTGTTGCATATGTAGGTACCTAGATAGTAGATAAGAGCCCCTGGGTGATTGGTCAGAAGCATGATTTAGCCTGGTGGTAGGACAGCATAGCATAGTGGCTTGTTACTGCTTCGCCTTCTGCCAGCTGTTGGGCTGACCGGCGTAGCCAGAGCCTGCTTTCACTTTCCCTACCTACTTTATTTTCTCGTCTATTCCGCGAGCGGAGGTGGATTCGCATTCGTTTCTCGTTTCTCGTTTCTTCACACAGCAACTGTTTACTCGCGATGCGCTACCGCTCGTCTTTTCCCTTACCCCTGAAATTCATTCTTCCGTGAATCCGCTTGACTCGGACCATATCTACCCGAAATTATGGCTGAGCCCGTCGGCCTTTTGGGCACAGTCGTTGGTGTCGTGTCTCTTGGCTTACAGGTCCATGGGAGCCTGAAAGAGTATCTTGATGCCTTCAAATCCCGCGACAAGCGCGTGGATCAGGCTCTGAAGCGCCTTGAACTTCTCCAGCAGTCTCTCAAATTTATCAACTCAATTGTACCTTCTTTGGGGGCTGAACACCGCGAGCCAGCTGATGCTGTGATGTCGTCTTTACTAGAAGTCCAGGCTGACCTGCAGGCTCTCCGTGACAAGCTCCAGGAAAACAAACCACTTGACCCGACAAATCTGATAGAGAAGGTCAAGGAGAAAAAGAAAAAGCTTGCGTTTCCATTTCGCATATCCGATCTGGACAAGCTGGACTCAACTCTTGAGAATATTGTCATGAATCTGTCTATCGCGATGCAAGGTCTCGGACTGTAAGTATAATAACCGGAAAAGCGAAGCCCATTCCCCTTAAGTATGAATAATGTTAGGATATAAACATTAAGCTGACTTTCAAAGAAACATGTCATCCGTGATCGACACTAAAGTATCGCCCATGAGTCCTCAACTTGACACACTTACCGCAATTTCACGCGACATTCAGGCGACGCAAGCAACAGATGCAATTCGGCAGATTGATGCGCAATCGGCACTTAACTCAGGGCTTCAAGCCATTGAGTGTTCAACTTCTCACATCGAAGACCAAGTTTCAAGGCTTACCCCTAACATGGAATCTGTACTTGATGAAGTTTTGAAGATAGGACAAACTATTAATCTTGTCCTAAAGAACCAGAGTTCCTCACCCGATAGTGAGACCTTGCATAGAATAGCCGCCAGCATGATGATCGCCAAACCGGCGTTGCTAAGCACAGCGAGTGACGCGGTCAACTCAAATTCAACAGCACTATCCGGCCTTGCTAAGATTTACCCGCAGGAAGATGTTCCACAAGATTCTGCTCTAGAGGCAAATCGAAAGTCAAAAACCTCATGCAATTGTCGACACCGTCGACGTGTTAGTCTCAAATCATCCAATTGGTTCCTATTCTCAACTTTCGAGGAGTTGGTCACGGAATCGAGGCACAAGCCGTGGTGCCGCCTTTTTCAACCAGTAAACTTGGTAAACCATCGAAGGTTTGGTGTCGTGATAGCCGGCTTACATCGGTATCTGTCTACTGCAGTTTCCTTAAGCTTATGCATGTCACGTGGTGCTGGCGGGGGAAGTCTAAGTCCTACAATCCGATACTTCGGAATGGTTGACAGGAAAAAGTCACAGCCTTTCCTCATTGTAGATGCATTGATGGATATTATACGATTTAAGAATGAGAAAGTAACATGGACTTCACTACTTGAATATGAGCTTCTGGAGAAGGGATTGATAGATACAGATATTATGGATTCTTCTTCATTACACGTCTCGAGCTTTGAAGAAATTCTCCAGATTGGAATATCAACATTGCGACGAACATATGGAAGCGGTGCGGCATTACCAACTGATGTGGATGAAGATGGTAATACAGCAGTAAAAAGTTTATGCGAAAGTGGGGTGAGTCGTTGGAACCGATTTACTGCAGAATACTAAACAAAAGTAGATTCTGACCATTCTTAAGCCCATCCGTCGTATGGAGGGGCTGAACGAGTTGTATGATCTTCTCCGGGCGTTGTTAGACTTAGGCATCCCTTGCACAACACCTGCCGAATTAACTACTAAGTGAGTCCTATATTGAACGATGGGTGAATATGTGGGGGTTAGTAGCTAATTTATCGTCTTAGGTCTATCGTTGATATATGCTTACAAGTAGACGTTTCTACACCATTTTCACGTCGAGCATTAAGTTTCATTTCAGAAGACATAGTAGCAAATTTGCTACTTCGGGAAACCTCCGGCGATTTAACTGGGAACAAGGTCGACCTAGTTAGCTATAGGGATTCCATAGCTAAGTCAGAACCATTAGCTGAAGGTAAGTGTGGCTTACTACCTCGAACCTAACTCATGTTAACTACCTAGTTAACATGAGTTATAATTAAAAGTTCTTGATCTCGATAGCCCAATCTATACGGCATTGTTACGCCGCAACGAGGACGACTTACGCCGATTACTTCAAGACCTACCGATGAGCTCGCTAGTAGAGAAAACCAATGGGCCTACGTTTGCGCATCTCGCGATTGGTTGGGCGGCGGGACTAAAAATACTTCTTGACGTAACACCGCGCCTAGAAATCAATAGTGAATACTATGGCGAGTCCCCTTTCATACTTGCTATGAGGCACAGTAGATCAGCGTGCGAAGGGCGGAATATGAAAAACTGCATCAGCTGTACTTGCGCCAAGTCAGCTAAAATTCTGCTAGAAGCCAGATGCCACCTTTCATATCGGAACATCTATCGTCTCAACAGATATCATAAACACTCACTGAGAGCTTTTTTCAGTGTGCTTGAACATATCAAGATATGGCGTGATAAGCTCAAATCATTGCTGTTCGAGCATATGCCGGAAATGAAGCTTTCTGGGATGTATGATTCATCTGTACTCGATTTTAAAGCAGGCGAAGTGATTGCAAATCTCGAGAGGAGAGGAACATTCCCTTTCCAGAAGTATGATCTCCAGCCTAATGACTATCGACTTCGATCCCGATTTGGCCTAACGGTATACCACTCCATTACCGACCATCGATTAGCCGGGAAAGCGTTTGAATTAGGATTCCGAGACGTCGATGCTGATTGCAATGGCCAGACTCCGCTTATGGCAACCATGGGGCGGAATGAGCGGTGGACACGAAAACCATACGTCAGTTGGCTTATCACACATGGGGCTAATTATACCCGCCTGGCACCATACAAGGCCACCGGAGTGAATATCGATATCCTGCCAAAACGTACGGTTTCACACGTATTATTGGGGCAACTTGCTTTTGAAACATGTTGCGATCTGCGAGGTAAAAGGGACCCGGGAGTTCCGAGCCTTGATAACCTTAGGCTCTTGTCAAAGGCATCAATCGGGGATGGCTGTGAATGCGGTTGTTCAAGATCTTCCGATGGCTGTTACCCTATTACGATATTTCAGAGGGTCTTTTTCAGGGAGTACATGTCACATTACACGGACTCACAGGACAAACACTCATATTATCAAAATGGAGTCATGTGGATTTGCGAGAAGCTTTTCAATCTTATTGTCAAGAAGGACAAAGTCGACATCACTATCAAAGCTATACTTCGTGGATTTACATTTGAGTACCTGGTTCATCATTCCCCCACGCCAACTGAGTTTGGGCTTCGTCACACTTGCTGTAAAGGCCTATACATATATTTTTTTATTCGCTGCGAAGAGCCTACTCGGGATGATCTAGAAAATTACGCGAGGAATCATGGAAACGTGCAGAAAAACGACCACTCCTTGCTTCGGAAGTTAGACGAGTTAGTGGCTGAGTTCACGGAACAATTTTCTCACGTAGCCTCCTCTTTCTCCGAGTTTATCCAAGATTACTGGTTCCCGCGTATGAAAGAGGTTATTGATGAGCTTGAGAGGTCATACTTGTCCCAAGACGAAGCGACTGAGGAGGAGGACGACGATGACAGCAACGAGGACTCCGATTTTGACGTTGATTGAAACTTACCTGGAGCTCTCTGAGGGATAGTGAGCTGATTACGAAGAATTTGCCTTCCTTGAACATTGGAAAGGGTTATAACATACGAAGAGATGCAAGAGAATGGGGTTTTACGAATTCGTTCATTCAAGCGGTTGTTCTTTTGGTGGTATTTGCCATTTTCCCTCGTTTCGGAAACCTTTATCTCGATTACATGTAACTGAAATCGTCAATCTATCGATCCTTTCCAAATTTGCATTAAATTTCGGATGAATCAAAGCTAATCCAATAGACTATACTAAACTTTTACTTGCTCTATGTCACGAGACCAACGTAGCGATAAGAGGAATAACAACGTTATTGCACGAGAGCTACAAACCTAACTGTTACATCTACCAAAGTATATATAGAAAAGCCAGACAAAGGGGTTATCGCAGAAAACACTATTCTATCCCTTACCGTACCTATCCTACCAACCAATCCTACCTGCCAAGAGGCCATGATGCCTCCTAAATGGCAAGTGCTTGAGCTCTTGTAACAAGAGGCTAAGGCCACGATACCTCACAGAGGGTAAGGGCTTAGACTTGAGCGTAAGGGGTCAAGGCCTAACATCAACTACTTTGCCGTCAAGGTCGAACTCGGCCCTTCTGATGCTCTAAAAGCACTGGGTTTTGGGACCATATCTCAGAGCGAAGAGAAGTTGTTGGAGGTTTCTATCTCCGATCTAAAGACTAGTTAACGCTGAAAGATGCTATCACCCAAACTAGTAAAAGCCATACGGATACTATTACAAAATGCCCTTATGTGAAAACATCACCTGTCACCAGATTACTGAACACTTTCCACTCTACCAGTCGCGAGGCGAGACCGGTCGGCGGTGTAAAAACCAGGCGAAGTTGTGTAGTTGTCACAGACGACCACGATGCATACGTGATGCCATTTGCCACCAAATCCGGATAGACAGGGTCAGAAACCGAGACCCAGTCCCCGGAGACGTTCGCTTCTACGCTGTACGACACAGGCACGTCCACTCCGTCGCCCTCGAACCACGCCAGCTCGCAACTCGTGGTCACGGTGTCGCCACCAAAATCAATCATGTACCATACTGAGTCGCCCGTGCCCGTAGGAGTCTGCCAGCCGTGCGATATGGTATACGTATCGGTTGGCAACGCGAAGAACCATATTCGACCATCGATGGCGTCTTGCACTTTGTTTGGGTCGGCATCGGCGATAGACACGCTTCCGACAGGGTATGCCGGCGCGTCGGGATAGGTTGCGAAGTTCTGCAGCTGGATGGACTTGCTGATAGGCTCGAGAGGTTGCGGAGGCGCAGTTCGCGTGATCGGCACCGACGTACGCTGTAGCGTGGAGGAAGTGGCGGCTACTTCGCCGTTCACTTCAATGATTAAACCTCGGGTGCCATATTTCGACCCGTCAGAATCCCATTGTACGGCGACCTCATTACCGTGATAGATGACGCCCTCTAATCGGAAGTAACGAAGACCGACTCCCAACGGATTGATAGTCAAGGTCTCATCGTCGCTGGGTCGTATACCAACGAGTCCTGAAATGACTAAGTCGATGAAGCTTGAGTGGAAGTAGTGGGAAGAGCGATCGAGTCCTACAATAGGATCACCCGTCGCCGCGTCATAGTCTTCTTCAATGTTGAGATACCCACCACGCTTCTCATTGTAGTGAATGCCAGCATATAGTTTGAGGAGGGTCATGTATGTGTCTGCACTGACAATGCCTTCTGCACTGGTGACAGGATAATGATCCAATACGTTAGCAAGAGTAGCACTGTAATGGTTTGAGTCAGTAAATACTTTTTATATCGGGTTTGTCAATGTCTCGGGAGCTTTTAGATACGTAGATAGAGCATTTACTCTGGAAAACAGATCAACCGACTCCCGACGTTTTCCGAAATAGGTAGAAAAGTTTCCAAAGTTACTCACAGCACTTGGGAAGTCTGGTATGGCCAGAGTGGACCATTCCATTGGCATTCCCGGAGACCTGTAGGGGCGTCGTACCGGTACTGCTGCATGTAGTATTGGTAGCTAGGCTCAACCGTGCGTAAACCGTACGCGCCCAAGAACTTGTTCGTGTCCATAAGATGACTCCAGGCTTGTGCAAACGTCGCAGTATCATCCGGTAGGTCATGAAGCCATGGAACATACCCAACAAGCTCACGGCCGCGGATATAATCCCAGTAAGTTACACAGCTCGTGTTAGTATAGATCCTGTCAATGAAATGCCCGTACGTAGAATTCCATAAGAAATCTTGAACGTTGGCTTTGATCGCAGCTGCTCTGGCGTTGTAGTCATCAGCTACACTGGTCTGGCCGGCAAGTGTAGCGATTTTAGCAATTGCTATTGCGTTTCCGTATTGGTACTGAACATAATATGGTTAGCAGGGCATGGTATGTGTGATTGCTACCCGTATACGAAACATTTCGTGCAATTTCCAATTCTAGATGTATCAGGTAGCGCTCAGATGGAATACTTCTTACCGCGTTGATACTAGGACGAAAGCTTTCACCACCAGTGAATCCATCTTCTCCACAGGATGCATCAATACTAGAGATGGTGTACTCTGTGGCATCAGCGAGCGGCTCGATGTAATATAGGCCCTTTGAACTGTCAAAATGGTCGACCCATGCGTCGAATACGGTCCTCATGCCATCGAGTAGCTGCACAACGTCTGACTGCACGCCATCAACAAGATATGCATTATAGACTGAAATTGCCATGTTATCAGAAAAATGGCGAAGGAAGCCCTGGGATGCCGCAGAAATGAAGTTCGCATGGTCGACCCTGAAGCGGCGATCACGACACCATCGTGCCTCGTTGAAGTGGAATTGGGTTGCATCATCGAGAAAAGCACTGGGAAATCCTTGCCAAGACACGTCATCTATGAACTCGGTAGTGATATAGCCTTGCGGCCCAAGATCACGCTGGTGAGCTCGGAAGATTTGCCAACGATAGTAATAGACATCGGTGATAGCCGAGTCACTCGATTCAAAGAAGGGAATCCTATCCAGGTACCAAGGAGCGTCATTCCCGAAGTATTTTTTCCCGAGGGTAGTTTTGTCTAGCGCCCCGTAGGCTTGTACGAAAAGCAGAGCCGTGACTGTCGCCCCCAACATGTTAACCAGATCTCAGATAATTACGGTTCGAAGGATATTGGAAACCAGACGTGGCGATAGCGTTTGAGTAGGCATGATTGTTTCTCGTAATATTCGGAATATAGCATGCTTTTATACACTACCCTCGATAATTTTACATAGATATCGGCATCCGCAACCATCATCTCCTGTTCGAGCGCTTACTTGTCACCATACGTCTGGGCTCGACAGGTATTGAAGCGAAATGTAACCTCATCGTATTAGCGTGATGTACGAAATGCAGGGAACGGGAATTTTACCGCCAAGAATACAGAAGCGCACCAGTGGCCGCAAGATCATGGAGAGGTCGGGATTCCGAGGGTCAACGTTGCACTTCTCCATCTTTGACCAACATTTAAACCTGGGGTTGGTGAGGAGACGGCTGCGGGGTAGCCCCTATGGTCTCCACTGGCAAGTCGCATTGAGTTGCTCCTTGTGCGGGGAAATTTAGGGGACTCCAAATGTCGTGCGGGTCGATAATCTTGGATCTGTGTAATGCGCGCAGTAGGCACGACTATAGCTGATATGGGTGTGTGATCTCTGTTTAAGCGCCGTAATTTTATCTCCTTCTATTAGCCCAACGGAATATAGGGAGCATGGCGGCGTAATGGTCCTGGTGGGGTTGTAGGTGCCCTAGCACTTTACAGTCAGCTAGACCGTCTATCTAGCTTTTACCTTCTACAACATGAATAACACCTAGGTATTTATCAATCAGTCTCCTATGATTACAGCAATCCCTAGGGCGTATTTCACCACTGCCATCGGGGAAAATACAGTAAAAATTATACAGTTACTTGTAGAATACACGGTGTTTGTCAGCCTCTGAGACATCTTTTTTACAGCAACAAACACCTTAAACTCCAATATGCCTGATAATCTGCGTGAACAATGTGGCAAAATAGCGTTTCGATCTATCTTTTAAGGGTTAGGCTACCACTGTGATTATTCGGGTAAGGAAATTGAGCTCGGTGGTCCAAATAGAATTATAGTGAGGCTCTTATAACCATCGTTGCCGCGGCGGGCGCTGATGCGGACTATGGACTACCTAGCGTGTCTCCTGAATTATCCTCGCTCTCAAAGACAGTTGTCGTCAATCCATCAATCCTCGAAATCCGCACTAAATTTCGAACAAACTAAAGCTACTTCAATAGACCATATTATCCGGGCCCTCACTCGCTCTTAGTAGCGACGACATCACCCAGAACAACACCGCGCATCTGCGAGCGGTCCATGAACCTGTCCTCGACGGCGGTGACCCGGGCCGCCTTCTCGGGCGTGTGCACGAACTGGAAGAACTGGCCGAAGGCGGCCTCGCTCGTGAACTTGAGCTCGATGATGGCGTCGTAGTCGAAGTCGGCCTGCGCGCCGACCAGCACCTGCGCCGGCGTGTCGGGGTTGCGCGCCGTGGCCTCCTTGCCTTGTCCTTCGGTGCGCTTGATGTAGCGCCGCGTGTGCTCCAAGGGGAAGTGCGGGCCCGCGACCTCTTTTAGGAGCGGCAGCAGGTCGTTCTCGTATTGTGTTTTGAACTCCTCCATGGAGATGCCTTGCTTGCGGCTGACGAAGAATAGGATGGTGTGAGGCATGATGGTTGGTGATTATGTTGTGCTTGATCTAATAATTGGAGATAGAATGTTAACTGGTAGTTGGGTAGAACTCAGTAAATCGGCAAATAGGAGATTGTTTTATGAATGAAATGTTTAGGTCATGTTCTTTGGGCAAGACCGTGATATTAATGGTTCCCGGACAAACGCCATAGCCATTCGGCTCTCCGACGCCGTTCGGACTTCCCCTATGTGTTCCTCGCAATTTAAGTACGAATGTGGCAATTTAGAACGGACATGCTCTTGCCCGCCGATTTATTCCTTCACTGCCGCTGCTGAATCAGGTGTAAGACACGAATTGGGCGTCGGATTACTGCTAAGCATATGGCAATTCAGATGATTAATCGGTAAGAGCGCGGAGGCCCGCAGCGGCATTTTGCCGGGTCCCGTTCAGGTCCCGTTCCGCCTTTTTCGGGTGCTTTTCCGGCGCACCAGGAACTCCAGTTTAGTCTCACTCAAGGTAAAATACAAAATGGGTATCTCAAGTTAACAGCCAATATTATAGCAACGATTCAAGTGTTTTTATTACGCATTTTAAATCAGATATAAACTGCAAAAGAAGAATTATCAAGGAATGTCCTTTTTCCATACCAGCCCCCGCTAATGCCCTCCAGAAGCCCCCCAAAAGCGCTAATGCAAAAAGGAAAAGCAAAGAAAATCACCCGGACTCCGTATCAAGCACGTAATGCCGCCTCCTGGTCTCAGGTAGGCAGCATCTACCACCAGCCGACGCTCAAGCCGTTAGGCACATTAGCGCCATCGACCTGGAAGTCCTGCTTGATGACATTAATGTCGAACGACCCGACGGCCACGGTCTCCCAGTGCAGCGTCTTGCCCGCGGGGCACGGGAAGCTCTCGATCGTCGGGTTCGCGAAGTCCACCTTGTCGAAGCCGTACAGGCCGGAGTTCGCGTCGAAGCGCACGCGCGCCAGCTGCGCGTCGCGCAGGTTGCCAGATGTCAATGTGGCTAGGTCCGTCCACCCGTTCTTGAAGACGTCCATGGCCTGCTCGCCTAAGATGTTGTCGCCGGCGCCGATGCGGCCCGCGCGGATCACTAGCGAGCACGTCTTGCCCGCTGCTGACTCCGGGATCGGGATGTCGTACAGCGTGCTCGTCTCGACGTTGCCGTTGCGCACGGTCGCCGTCTGGATGTCCTGCGTGTTCAGGTTGCTGGTGATGTCGTGGTTCTTGATGATGCTGGGGACTGCGAAACCAGCCCAGGCGTGCTCGTCGCGGGCGCTGACGAGCTTGTTGCTGGTGGTTGGGGCCGCGAGGGAGAGGGTGGCCGAGGCGAGGCAGAGGACGGCGGTGGTGTACTTCATTTTGAAAGATTTAGAAGGTTGAGATTAAGAATTATGAAATATTTGATCGAGATTGTTATTGGTGACTGTGTCTAGTTGGCTTGATTGTAGTGATGGTTGTGATGATGATATTGCTTCATCTCGAAGACGCAGCGCCATCTTATATACTCAGGTCCCAACTCAAGTGAAGCTCAACTTCTCAAGTCTCATGATATTGAAGTCCTAGAATCATAGGCTAGCTCCCCAGACTTGATGCTATTTTTACGTAGCATCATGCCCAGCTGCAAGTTTATGTTATGGGACCTCTAGCGGCTGACGCCAAGCTGTGCGATTTCGCCCATCTTATTGGCCGCCTCGGCTAGGAAGCTGAAATCGATCTAGTCCATAGCTCCAGGAAATCGGATATCGTAGGGCTAGTTACGGGAAAAGATCAGCACTGCCTCAGATGAGCCTGGAGGTAGCCGGATGGTGAGCTTCCTGAACACCAGCTGACTAGCGAAGCCCCTCGAGGAGCCCGCGGATTGGATAGCTCGGCTAGTAGGAACTGACATATAGAAAAGCGAAATAGCCTACGTCTTAATACACCCTCTTAAGACTCTGTAAGTAAGCCATTTAGACTACATCTTAGTTCTTTTTCTCAGCCTCAATACAGTTGGCGTGGTAAGCCCCCGCCTAGGAAATTCGCTGCGCCGTCTTACAATCCTCTGTAGGGTCGCACCACTTGTCATCCGCCGTGTTGGTACCAGTCGGAAGACTTTAATACATGAAATGGATTCTCGGGAGGCTTTTGCACCATTGGGGCTTTTGGTTTTGAGGAGAATTTTGAAAGGTCTCGTGTAGACATAGGCTATCTTTTGTTAGTCATGTAGCCCATCTGGGGAGCAAGTGACGAAATTTTACATTACTTGGTCTCTTATAGGACTTAAGTGATATCCTCTTATACAAAACGATTTCCTAGGCTATCATCGCCACCATCATTCGCTTCTAGTGTTAGGGTCCTCATCTGGCCAACCGCCGGGTACAGAAATTGGAGATTCACAAACAACTTCCTCTATATCATCCCGTGAAGACTTAGTATTCCACGTTAATCCCCAATCCTCGACGTTAACACCCCGGGTGATGTTCCGCAGTCGCACATTTTCACCAACATCGCAGCCGCGCGAAAACTTCCAGCCATACGATAAAATACTAGGGTTCCTTTGTAAGATATTCTGTTCATGATCTCCGTACTCTTTCAAATCTACCCCGTAGCTCTTCAGTAGGCGTAGCCACCTCTGTAGAGTTGGTAGCAAGTAGGAGCTATATATCTCCTCGAAGCTAGTCTGAGGGTAACCTCGTGCATGCCAGCTATCTAGAGCTAACAGTAAGAGCCATAATAGTGGAGTGAGTGGTGTTTCCGGGGTTTGTAAGAACCATGGCTGGAAGCCGGGAACGTCTACTTGTCTGTGCAGACTATCGCTGCCAGTAATTCCAGATACACCTTGAAGGGCGTTCCGCCATTCTTGGTTATTAGCATCGTCACTTAGTGATTCTGAAGTGCCCATGAAATATGCGAGTAACGTCCAAATCGGTAGGCCGTCGGCCATAGCGCCCGATAGGCTGCACTGGTGACTCCTTCCATCTTTCCATATATGAATTCGAACAGATTGGGGAGACCAGTCTCCTGGCGCAACTGTAAATACTGATGGGATGGATGGCGCTAGATCGCGTAGACCAGGAACTACGTACGTCTGCCATATCATTAAGGCATCCGTTACATCCAAAGCCCCTGAGTAGGTAATAAATTCTTCATCAGCTGAGTTACGTATGATTAATATGAGTGTAAGGTACCTTGAAAGTTTATGACTGATAACATGGGAGCGCCAATGCAATTGATTGATACCTCCCAATTGCTTATCATGTTTTCGAATGCACCTTGCGACGTAAGGAAGTCGAGTATGTCGAACAGGTAAGCAGGCCAGGCTCGGGTGCCCTGTTGCTGTAAATGGTGAACAAATTTACGTAGCACTGGTGTGGCCCCAATGCTTTTATCGTCAAAACCAAGACCGCCAGTTAGCAACAGGTCTATGATATCGTGGTTGGCGTGTTGAGCTGCGAGCTAGTTAACTGTCAGCATTACTGCGATACGTCAATCTACTCAAAGGCTCGTACATGTAGCAAAGTATCGCCGGCTTCTGTAAGATCAAACAAGGTGCCTTGTCCGGAAACCAAAGAAGATCTCAGGCCGTAGTAGTTGTTATCTTTGACGGCCTTGATGGCCAGAGAGTCAGGGGCGATGCGCCAACTTCGTAGATTTGTTTTCCAACCCGACGTTGCCTTCGTCACCTGAAAGTCCCATACACTTCTCACTAACCATTCTGGTAGGTGAATGCGGATAGAGTAACCTTGAGCGTATGAGTAGGTTACCTATACACCTAAACAAGGGAAAGGGGGGGTGCTCACTTGTCTCAGGTATGCTATGGGGCGCTAATTGCCTAGTTGAGCAATGAATCCCAATGGTGTCGTTCATTAGGCTATTGGACCAAGACCTCCATGGCTGTTTAGTGATATTTGGCTTCACAGACAAGTTGGAACTCGTCTGTCCTTCTCTGCGAGAGCTATCCGCAAAATCAAAACCAATTTCCCTCGTTTGGAAAGCACCTGTGGCGGGTATATCGATATTCCCATCCAGGGCATCCAGATGGCTTCCGCGATGGATGTCGTGAGCAGTGAGCAGTCCAATCAATGCCCTAAACCACGTATCAGCTATGAGACATCAGATCTGATCATTATACGCGTGTCGTACATTGCATAACCTTGCTGCGTGGTATTCAGAAGCGACACAGCACCTTGTAGCCGTTTCTCAAAGTGTGCCAGTACTTGTTTCTTCAAGACTACTCTGATTTTCGCGAAGGTTCGCTTGGAATTCTTCTGGTTATCGATCTTTTCTCTTAAATCGTCAACAATACTTGCCAAGCTCTTCATACACCCACGACAGTATTCTGTGCTAAGGCGAACCGCAGAGTCGTCGACGATGGGTCTGATAGAAGTGCCTCGCTTGTTGATTTCGCTTTCTATTTGGCAGATGTGGGATTCCAGTATTTCAATTTGGAGTACTAAGTCCGTGATCGTTTCTGGAACATTTTGAACTTCGTCCCATAAGTTCTTCAGCTTAGACGCAGCGCTGCTAGCAGCCCCCGCAATAGCAAATGCACTTGCGACCGCGCCGATAAGCTCAGCCATGGGTATTGATTTCCAGCCTAGGTAGAGAATAATGAAATTTTACGCGGATTGGTAATGGGATCCTAGGACAGAATAGATGGAAAGAAGAAAGGAGTAGGCTGCGCTCGAAGCAAGATTCCAAACTGCCTAGGCACTTAGCCTACTTTACGTAGGTACTCAGGTATTAAAGTACTTAGGTGTAAGTAGGTACTTACCAGGTAAGTATGCTGTAGGTCCGGAATTCCTGTCGAAGCACTTCTAACAGACCAATTATCTACTCATGTAACAGACACGAGGGACCAAATGAAACCCTCATCGTCGTGCCATTTCCCAGCGCATAAGGAGTGTTACACAACAGTAGGCAATGGGAGTGACCGGCTATAATGGTTTTCGGTGGACATGTGAGGGCTGGGGATTCTGCCAAGAACCGGTAATCGGCAAGCTAAAGCGATTAGCAGGTTAACTCTAATACACGGTATCTAGGAGAGCTATGCTATTTGCAGAGTGCAAAATCCTCTTATTTACAGAGTGTTCATAGAGTGATTTGTGACAGCTGGCAACAGGCATGCCAGGTATACCTATAATCTACCTGCACTTAATGTTATACATAGACAATGAAGACGGTACTATTAATTAATTAAATATATTTAAAATTTTCAATTGAAGAAGAAGATAAAAAAGATAAAGACGAAGAAGACGAAAAAAACCAAGAAGACGAAGACGAAAAGGTATGGAACCTATGGGGGGTTATATTGCCACCTGTCATAAAATCACTCTGAACACTCTGCAAATAAAGAATTTCTTCACTCTCCAAATAGCATAGCACATCTAGGAGGTATGCTAGTGTTTCCCAAGGAACCCCTTTCTGTCTATATTGGAAATTCGCGGTTCTTCTTATCTATTGACCATATTCACCGTCTCCGCTTCGAACCGTCCATTTCCTCAGCCCCCGAATCTTCCATAATCCTTTTCCTCCCTGCCTGGCCGTATAAGACGTCAAAAGTGGAACTATTGGGGCCTTCGATCATCCTTCCGCTATTCCGTATCATGACCATTCTCGGATCCCTCTCAACATACATCGGGGCTAAGATACTGGATGAGAGCGATTGGGTATCCCGGGGCTCGATGTCGATGCTTATGCCGATAGGCTCTCTTGGGCTTTGAGGCAGCCTTACACACTGCTGCGTCTGACCGATGCCTAGAGAATTTGGCAGTGTGGCAACACTAATGTCTCTGGAATCAGATGGTTTCATATCTGATAAGACCACATCAGAACCTCTTAAGGATACAGATACAGTTCCTTGTTGGTGCACATTATAACGGCCTAATGTTTGTGTATTGTTGATGACGAGGCTCCCAGATTGGTCCCCAGGCTGCGATGCTTTCCAGGGTGATAAGGTGGCAATGGGCCGCGCTAAGCTAAGGTCATTGTGCTTATGATCAGATGACGGAAGCGTAGACTGGGGAGGCTTAATACTAGGAAGAGAAATAACGGTGCAGTCATTGGTATTAGACGTGTCCGTGAGGACCAGGTAACCTCCACAAGACGTAAACGACATGGGTTTTTTAGGCCACTCACAAACCGGGACAGTAGTAACAGACCCTAGGGGGTCTAGTTAGCGTACTTGTAAGCATTGTTAGATCGATGGCGGTTGCTAAACTTGCCTTGACGGAAATTCCATAGGCAATATTCCCTCCGGACTTGTACGACGATAATCTCTTCAAAGGGATGGAATAGTAGCTCCTCATCTGCATGGTTGCCGGGGCTAGTGTCAAGGCTCCCCACAAGTTCTATATTTGGCGCTGGTGTTATAGAGGCGTTGAATTTGTAGACAGATATGCGTTCCTCTTGGCAACTAACGCCGCCTATACATATTGCTTCAATTAGGGCAACGTAACCCCCATCCAAGCCCAGTTTGACCGAGGAAAAATATGGACAGAAAGCGCCCCTTTGCCAGTGTTGATAACTTCGAGCTGGTCTTAGAGTCTCGGGAATAGACCGCGAGACCCACTCATGGCTTGTCAGATGCTGCTCTGTGACCCGAGAGAAAACAGTATGTACAACGGAGAACGACTGGGTATCGCAACAAATTGCCAGTGGTATACGCATTTCATCCTCAAATGGGGTACTTAGCCAACGGTGAAGCACCAGTTGAACATCTCGCTGATCCATAGGGAAGGATATACTGGATATCCGCTCGGGCTCTGGCACGAGCTGCCAGAGTTCATATTCGATAAGCCAATCAGAGCAGAGTTCTGTTAGGTCAAGCGTGGGATTCCTTTGGAGGGAAGAAAGGTAGCCTCCAGTGCGAATAGGTCTGTATTAAAAATTAGCAAAATGGTTTCGTCTCATGCCAACAGTAGCGTACAGTGAAGTCCATATGCTAAGGACGCCCTTCGTCATTCCATTTGGTGACGTCTTTGATACCAAAGTAACGAGCTTCTGTTGATTGTTTCGTGTCGCTGGCATACGGGGAAACTGGTTTGTTACTCTCGTGGTCCCCGGATTGAAGAATAACTTGCTATTGGCGAATGACACCATTTCGTCCCACACAATATGAGGCCTAGCCATCAAGTCAACCCCCCAGGTTTTTATTATGTTTCCTAACTCTTCATCGAACATTGCTAGTTTTCTTAGCAATGTCTCGTTTAGAATAACATCGTGAGCCCAGACGCGGTTTATCCAGTCTGATAAAGAACTCAATATAGTACTTGGGGGATGACTCCAGTAAGCAGAGTATAGCACGTAGAGCCAGTTAGAGAGAGCCTTAGGGTTCTCAAACAGCTCAGATAAAACTTCGAGAAGTTCAGATACTGCTTGAGACATCGCCAATTTGACATGTGGATGCATAACAGTGAGTGGTGGGCATTTGCGCGCAGCATCCTCAACGTAGAAGAGCCAGTTTTTTGAAGCATAGATGGAGAGTTCCCTGGCTCGTTCAACCTCTTGGGGGCGTGTTGAATAGTCCCGAGATTCAAAGTTCAAAATCTTGTGTATACAGCAGCTCGCTAAATTCAGTCTTGCTGCAGAGCAGTCGGTAATTATGCAGTGTAGGCCGTGATTCAAATATTGATCAATCCATATGTGGTTCATAGCCAGCTCTTCAACCATCTCCTTGATTGATACATGGACTAGCGTTAACGTTGGCGATTGGGGATGACTTGCAGGGGCTCGTATTACTAGGCCTGCGCAAGTCATAATAACGGCTTCTTCAAAATCAACGATGCTGTCTCTAGTTGCTGAGCTAGATAAGTGCCCTCGAATAACTAGAGCTTCGCGTAGCTGGAACGAGGACATTGGAGAAACCATTTTCGTGAGCCACGCCAAACACCCACTTGCAAGAGTAAGCGCTCGGAAGCCTGTTGATGCGATGTACAGGAATATTCTCTCGTATAGTTTCTCTAGCCCCTCAGGGACGCTGACTCGTTCGATGACTTCGAGGCGCTGATATGGGGTCATAGACGGTGATCGAATTAGGTTGATCATAAGCCGCGCCCACAGAAACATCCCATCGGCACCTCTGACCAGTTTCTGCACTAAAGCCTCGGTATTCTCGATTGATCCAGGTAGCATTGCCTCTTCGAAAAACCCATGTATTTCTGCCGTCAAGAAATGTCCGATGTCGGTGGACACACTAACTTCGGAAAACTCTAGATGACAGTGACTTTGAACCATGCGCTTTAATCTGGGAATATTGATTCGACTTAATAAAACCACACGCGTACTAGGATCAGTCTCAAGTAGCCCCCATAGGGACAATAGGAAGACATCGATGTTCCTGCATTCGTCGATGCCGTCTAGAACGAGTATGGAACCTCGGCGGAGGCAAAGCCGAAGAAGTTCAAGAATGACTGTTGAAGTAAATTTCTCCTGTCCATCATTTGATAGACCTGGCACATCGGAGTCTCCTTGTTTATCATCTGGCTTCGGGACAGCAAAAGAAAACTTATATAAAAGGTTTAAGTCATGTCCTGACTTATGGAGGAGTTGAGATAGAATGGAGCGGTAGGCATCCGAACAGGCGTTTTCAGAGGACTGCGATTGGAAGAAGAAGTATAAAATATCGTTCTGGGGGCAGGAATCCTCTAGATACTCGATAGTTGAGGCTGCTAGCACTGTTTTCCCTGCCCCTGGCTTACCTTAATACTGTTAGATTCTGTTGACTCTGCTAGTCTGTTGCGAACATACCTGTGATCCACATGACATTGCTTCCGAAAGTGCCGCTGCTTTGTGCGAAAGTTGATGAATCTCCAACCCAGGACTTGAATGATGGCGTATCAAACACCCAGGTAGCAGTTCCATCCAGACGTATACTTGAGGCTCTGACCCTCGCATCCGCGTAGTTTGGTGGATGTATGCCTTTACGAGCTGCCGATAGGAGCTTCCCTATGGTATCTTAGTATACGGGTATTAAACTCGGGTGCTGTCCCATACCTCTATATTCATCTTCAGTGTATTCCCGCTTCTCAAGAAGTGTGTCTATTTTTGAGGACATCTGAATTCTAGCCTCTAAGTTATCCCGTCTCTCGGCGTCGGCGAGCATACGCTCTCTTTGGGCTCTTTCGCGCTCAGCAGCAGCAGCGTTACGTTCTTCTTGATTTCGTTTCTGGTCTTCTGTCATTACCTGGCGATCCGCCTCTGCATTTGTCCTCTCATGGAATTGGTTCGCGAGGCCGATAATCGCCAATTCATCGAATAAGGTCTTATGGCGGCGCTCAAGTTTCTCGATCAAGTCGGAAAAACGAATGTTGAATGGTTTCCACATCAATTGACCGATAACTATTGAGGTCCTCTTGAGCCCTAGATCTAGGGATCAGCAAGATTCTTTTTAATACATTAGGGTTGATGGAAATACTGACTCCCGTCCGATTTCGTGAAAACTCGAACTGCCGAGTGAAAAATCTGCAGCAAAATTACGTAGACCTCTGCGACGTATTTTTTGATAAGCTCTTTACTTTTTCCGTCGGGACACATATTGAGAGCGGTCCCTAGGATGCGCTGATACTGCGGAAACGATTCTGATAAGCTGTATAATAGCTGGGTCAACTTGTCGAAGAATTCGGTATAATTGGAAGCAAGCTACTTCAGTTAGTTGTCATTGCGTGATGGTGGACCACGAGCCCGTACCTGAAGAATGAGACGTAGTGAACCCCAAACTAATGCTGCATATTGTGGGTTTGACGACACGAATACATCTATTGCATCCAAATAAGGCTTTAAAGCCGCAGAGAGCTTGCTGATTATGTCAATCCATCCCTCGGCCCTGTGCTGGTGCCTTCGGTCTCGACTCTGACTGATAATATTCAGCTTCTCGACAGCCGCTAATAAATCTTCTGGTGAAGCACATGGCGAATATAGTAACCGATCTTGGTCGGAGAGGCCAGCGAGAAACTCGTCCCTAGCTCGACTGAAAGTCTCCTCAGGCCGGAGTCCGGAGTCATTCATCCTGCCTGATTAGTCGAACGAAAACTAACAGCTCTAAGTTGAAGGAATATTCAGAGCATTTTCTCCAGACAGCTATCGATCATCATTCGTGTCAAGATAATTATAGTTAACATAATCAGAAGAAGTGAGATTTAAAGTACGCAGCCTCATGAAAACTGTAGTTGCATCGAGAGCATAGCCTGCCTGCCTAATATGCAGGTGCATAGTCGCAGCCACAGTCCGGCTTATGCGCCCCAGCCCAATTGAGAAAATAGGGGAGGAATTGTAACGTAATCTTTCAGGGCGTCGACAACGAAAAAAAATCGTAAGATTGCCAGATCTGATTCAATTATGGTGATTATACTAATTAACAAGTATCACCCAGTGGGTAAGGTTTGGATCTTGACCTTCTAAGAAAAGGGGAAAGCGAAATGAGTGCTGAAGCGGCAAAAATTACAGGGGGAGTACAGCGATGACCCCCCCCTGCCTCGTCGACTAAAATTTGCGCATCACACCTAGAACAAGATTCAATTCAACACGCCTTTTAATCAACCATAAGGATATATACCCAAAATGCTTAATATATAGAACAAAGAAAGACGTAGGACTTAAAGTAAGTTTCATCATCGTCAATTTATTTGACTAAAATTCCTGGTGCTGTTAATCAAGAGGGATGCGCATATTTTTCCGTAAACTAGGTACCTATCCAACACTATTAAATGTATCAAGAACGATTACGTAATAGCTTAGTGAAGAGGCTAATGAAACATTACGTAATTAATAGCTTATGTAAATATGCCTGAATAGGGGGAGAAAACCGCTGTGGTTTCAACAACTTTTTGCACTAAGCTGCAATAATAGTTGTCCTTTACCAGGACCTTCTAAAGACTTTCCTCCAAAAGTGTTCATCAAGGGTTTATTGGGTGTCGTTCAGACCTATTATACTCACGATTCATATCCGAGTCTCAGGCCCACCTACCTTCCGACCGGACTGTTGGCTTGGTCGCCAACCCGATGGTGAGGGAGTTAGCTACTTACGAGAGGGTGGTGTACACCGAAGGAGTATGCGTGAAAGTTATATTTCGTATTCTAGGTAGATCTAGTAAGCTGGTAAGATTCCGAGAAGTCACTATCACTGATCTTTCCCAGCCATTAGTGAGCACGGGCGAAGTTCTTCTTACTCATGCAAGTCATAGTAGGACTACAATATTAAGGTGTTTCGGCGCAGCAGCAGATGGAAGCAGATGGACCAGATCCCTGAATCTCTCGATTACTTTCGTATTCTGCTCCTTGTCACTACTACTTGTACCATCCGCTACCCATTACTTATTGTGAACCAGCGACGATTCCTTTTACCCACGCCCCAGCTTCGTCTGCCACTCGCTCCGCCTCAGCCTTCCATCCTGTAAAGTTGCCAGCGAAGAAGATATCATGATTAGTTAGTGGCTCTACCCTCAACATCACATCGTTATCCTTGACGCTCCTCATTTGCTCCACGAACTCACTAACATCATCATAAAAGAGTTCATTCTCTCCGCAGAACACCCACATAGGGCAAGGACTATTAAATGGAGCGTTGAGCGGACTCATGTAGCTTGAAGCAGCAAGGTCGCTGGAAACGAACCGCTTAGCCCCCCACGATATAAAGGTTGAGTTCAGGTAGTCAACATTGTAATTTCGATTCGCGGTGATCTTGTCAGGCTTCGTACCAGCTACGGTCATGTCGATCGCGGGTGACCAGAGCAACGCGCCCAGAGGCGCTGGGAGGCTGAGTTCCTTGCCGTGAGCTGTGATGTACCTCAGCATGCATATCACTATATGGCCGCCTGCCGAATCGCCTGATAAGACTATCTTGGTGGCGGGAATTTTCAGGTCATTAAGTAGATAATAATATGTCGATATCCCATCCTGCAATGCTGCTGGGAAGCCTCCGTTAGGGTTGGTCGCAAGTCTGTATAGACTAAACAGGGCATAAGATCCAACTCTGTCGGTTAGGTTACGTGCTGCGAACGTAGAGTCTGTTCGGACGTCGCCCATACCATATCCACCTGGATGGAAATGCAAGATAACCGGCCTGTCATTTTCGTGTGATGTCTCTTTGGGAGCACTTGGAAACCAAATTCCCCCTGTAGTAGTCGGTAGAATAGAGGAATTTGGCCTGGCGACGTCTGTGTATAGAGAATCAGGGCCTTTTTCGATTTTTACAACGCGGTCGCCAAAGGAACCTGGCTGGAGGTCGAGTGGTGTAACTGCCTCTACATAGGCAGTGTGGTAGATAAACGAACTCATATAGTTGTTCATAATGGATTGGAAAACTGACCATCTGGGGTCTGGTCGCGTGAATGCGGGCAGGTAATATAGTATCAGAATGGGAAGTTTAACGAGATTCATTAAAACTACACCAATTGCCCAGATATATTTCCCAGGGCTCGAAGTTACGAAAGACATTATCCAGCATGTGAGACGAGATGGGCAAAATGAAAGTCTTAAAGGGCTTGATTGAAAATGATAAATCGTCCTAGGAGATGTCTAAGCTAGAAAGGAAGTTTCGTCCCCCTTGGAAATCAAAGGAGAAGTCAAGGGAGCATATTCCTTGTGTTTATTTCATATATGCAATTATTACATACTCCAGAAGCCATTATCAGGTATTAATTTTCGCCCAGGCTTCAGAGGGATTCGAACAGAATCTTTTAGGGCGGCGACTACGGGAACGAAAAAAATCGTAATTGTTAGGATGCGCTATAAGATAGTAAAATGAGTGCTGAAGCCGCAAAATTTACAGGATACTGCAGCGTTTACCACCTATAATTTCAGGGAGTACAGCGATGACCCTCCTCTCAAGCCTTAGTCATTAATGGTAAAGGGTTAGATAATGACTTAGTAAGAAGCTTAATAAGGGCTTATGTAACGAGGACTGAATAGGGGGGCGAAGGACGATTGTTCATTACTGAGTCGTTCACGAATATCAATTACTAGCACCTAATAATTCTACGACTCAAGACTTCGCGCCCGTATCTTAGTCCTCGACTCGCTCGCCTCCTCTCCCAGCTTCGCAAGCGCCGACTCGTAGGCCGCCACCTTCTTCTCGAACGCGTCCTCCTTTTCTTCCGTCACCCTGACACGCTCCACCTTCTTACTCCTCTGTATGGCATTCTCGCTCGCGACCTCGTTCCAGAACCATCGGGCTTCCGGGTTCGTATACAGCGTCCAGGCTCGCCCCGTCTTCCCGGCTCGCGCCGTGCGGCCGACTCGGTGGACGTAGGATGCTACGCTCGACGGCACGTCGTAGTTGACGACGTGGTCTAGAGAGGGGAGATCTATGCCGCGGGCGACTAGGTCCGATGCTACGAGGATTCGTAACTTCCCGGCTAAGAAGGATCGGATCGTTCGTCTCCGGGTCGCGTATTGCGTTGTGGAGGTAAGCGTGCCGACGAGGGAAGCCAAAGCTGGCGAGAGCAGTGATAATAAGCGTGAAAGTCGCAGAGCGGTCTCGTTCGACTTCGTAAATATTAGAATGCTTGGCTTGTCCCCCTTGCCAGTAGTCCTGGAGGGTCTGAATGATGTTTCCAGATCCGATTCTGAATCCAAGTCTGATTCCGAGGATGAGGTGTCATCATCCAATGAATCTTGTGTAGCTCTGCTCGGGCTTGATTGCCAAAATATGTATTCGCTCTGAAGCAAGTCCAACAGGAATAGTGGTTTGAGATTAGAATCGCTAACCTTGAGCGCTGCTTCTTCGAGTAATTCGGGAAGCGCAAGGTCAGCCTGGGTGACAATCGCCTCGGGCTCGTTAGCAGCCCCGGAACCTTCAAGCACGATCAATTTTGGCCAACGAAGCTTGAGGCCTTCTAAGCGATCAAGATCTTTCGTCATAGTAGCACTGAGCACAATTTTTCGTACGCCGGATAGATTCGATTGCTTGTGATTACGAGCACCGTTCTCATTACTCTGCAGTCGTGGAATCACCACATCAAGCCATTGCTGGAAGTGCTGACCGAGTAGCTTGTCGGCTTCATCGACGATAAGCCAACGAACGAAGTCCAGCGAAAACCCGGGCGTGTATTTGATATGCTCGACGAGTCGTCCCGGCGTACAGATGAGAATGTCAACTTTAGACGTATATGACACAACGTGATCCGGCAAGGTTTGGATCTTGTCCTCTCTCTTTCGAATCGTTGCTTTCTCTTCGTCTTCAGTATTGTAGCCCTCGTCACCGTCCTCGCCAGAACCATATCCGCTCTCAGAGGCAAGTCTCTTGTTGCGTTTAGCATATGCCTCAGGGTCGTGTTTCTCTCCTCTCTCCACGAGAGCTTCCTGTTCGTGGTCAAAGGGCTGGCTTCCCATTGCGATTCCAACACGAACTCTTCTCCTTGATCCGTTTAGGGAGAAGACCCCTGAACATTGTTCGCACACCTGTTGGACTTGCCTGACAAGCTCGCGAGTGGGAAGGACAACTACTGCACGTAATCTTGTTACGTGACGGTTGCCCAAGCTTAAGTCTCGGACAACGGGCAGAGTGTATGCCAATGTCTTCCCCGAGCCGGTGGCGGCCGATACCAAGACGTCGCCATGCATTGACTTGTCATGATGAGGAAGAAGCAGCGGTATCACGGCGGTTTGTATGGCGAACGCCTCCTTGTAGCCATTGGCGGCCAATTTCTCCGCTACCTCGGGAGAAATCCCCAACTCCGGGGAGAGCCCAAATTGGGTGAAGGGCGCGACCGCCTGCGGAGAAACGCGAATTGGTTTCGCTAACCATGGCGGTAATGTTTCATAAGATGGTTTTGTCGTATCCTGGGCGATTGGCTCGGGTTGGGGTAGTGGTTGAAGTCCTTGAACTTCAGGTACGTCGGCATCGACGTCCATTTCGCCTTTAGCATTTATATCCACATCTCCATTAACCTCGGCCGCATCTTGCATCGACACGTCCTGATCGTCTGCTAAAGGTTTCGGGTCAGGCGCCCGCTGTATTGATTTCGCTGCTTTTTTCAGCACCGATCGATGCCGTATCGGGGTTCCATCGTCGACTTCGGCTTCTACCTCAGCTTCGTCCTTTCTTTTCGACTTCTTTTTCCCTTTCTTCTCCTTCTTCTCCTTTTTGGCATTCTCTACCGACTCGGGAGCTTTATCTGGAGAAGATTCCTGAGCGATCGGTCGGTCTGGTGTATCCAATTCCGCAGGTGTCTCGTCATTGTTGATCCCATTTGGTATTATCGGTCCAGTGGTAGGTTGATCGTTATTGGGTGCATCTGAATCGTTTGCGCCAAGCTGTGCATCTTTCTTGGACTTTTTTGATTTCTTGGATTTCTGCTTCGGCTCCTTAGAATTTTCATCGTTTTCTATTAACTTTGCTTTCTTCGCTGGCGGCTCATCGATATCGTCAGTTTCGTCGAAGTGAACGTGTTGGGGTGGTTGAGAAGGTTCTTTGGTCGATTTCGGAGGTGGTATGTATCTCGCATAGACGGTAGGCTGTGGCAGTGTGGGAAGGTTTGATGGTTTTGCGGCGTGATCGGGTTCTGGGCTTGTCGCAGCGCCTTTTGGCGGGGGTACATATCGCGCATACATTATTACTGGGCTTTAGAGGATTTAGATTCGCAAAGGAACATTCTGATCTTAGAAATTGTTGCAGATGAAGCTGGAGACTTTGCTTCATTCTGCCATCGCATAAAAATTCCTTATCCGAGCTTCTTATCGCTTATCGATAGTCGCCTTCCCCTTGGAGCTACTTATGCTGGTAGATCTCTAACATCTCAGGATGCGACAAAGTTCATTGAGCTATCTAGCTACATGTAATGATGATTTTACCTTGTTTCCTACCTGAAGAAGGTAGGTTCATAGCCTCCATAGGACTATCAAGTGTTGGGTTGCAGTATTGAACCCAACGTGCTCGCAATGGTGAAATAGCCAAGATAGTGGGGTTCTCAAGTGAGTTTATCGTTCCACTGGGTAAACCGCGCCTCGGCCAAAAAATACGCTTCGTTAGAAATTGGATGAATCGCAACTCTATTGATTGAGTTCAAAACCATAAAACAACTACGACTACACTAGACAAACTGGTATGTCGAGATGGAAAGTCTATGTAGCTAACAGGAAAGCTTACTACGCACTGCGAATCGGATATTTCAAATCAGCAACGCTTTAATTCCCCCATCGAGGTCTATTTAACACGATACACGCCTCACCTCTTGTCCCAAATGAGGGCAAATACTCTTCTTATATTTCTCGATGATGAATCCAGATTACTATAGAAAACATCACCATCTTACGTCACGATGGCACACCGAACCTACAATATCGCTATGGTTAGCGATTTCTTCTTCCCCCAACCGGGAGGGGTCGAAAGTCACATCTACCAACTCGCTACGAAGCTAGTCGACCGCGGCCACAAAGTCATCGTCATAACGCATGCCTACCCCGACCGAAAAGGCGTTCGATACCTTACCAACGGCATCAAAGTCTTCTACGTTCCGTTCGCCATCATCTATCGAAACACCACTTTCCCCACCGTCTTCTCCTTCTTCCCCATATTCCGCAACATCGTTATTCGGGAACGAATCGAGATTGTTCACGGCCATGCCAGCTTGAGTAGCTTATGCCACGAGGCTATCCTACATGGCAGAACGATGGGCCTGCGGACAGTATTTACTGATCACTCGCTCTTTGGTTTTGCTGATGCCGCTAGCATCCTAACTAATAAGCTACTGAAGTTCACACTTAGCGACGTAGACCACGTCATCTGTGTCAGCCATACATGGTGCGGCCTACCTCCCCTCCCCCGCCTTACATAGATACTCGTGCTTTGCACTAACACTTCGTAAAGCAAAGAGAACACCGTCCTTAGAGCGTCTCTAGATCCTCTCATGGTCTCCGTCATTCCCAACGCTGTCGTCTCCGAAAATTTCAAGCCCCTATCGCGCCCCGATCCGAGCGCCATGTCCTTCGTCCAACACCCTTTACCAGCGCACCCACTCGGACCCAACGATACCCTTACGATCGTCGTTATCAGTCGTCTTTTCTATAACAAAGGGACGGATTTGCTGACAGCAGCTATACCTCGAATTCTCGAAAACCACCCCAACACACGATTTATCATCGGCGGTTCAGGTCCTAAGGCCATTGAACTGGAGCAGATGATCGAACAAAACGTACTACAAGACAAGGTAGAAATGCTGGGACCTGTACTACACGAAAACGTGCGCGACGTGATGGTGCGAGGCCACATATATCTCCACCCTAGTCTGACTGAAGCCTTCGGCACGGTCATCGTCGAGGCCGCCAGCTGCGGCCTATACATCGTATGCACGGCCGTCGGGGGCATCCCCGAGGTGTTGCCGTCGCACATGACCATGTTCGCGAAGCCCGAAGAAGACGACATCGTCGCGGCGACCGGGCGAGCGATCGCCGCTCTCCGCGGGAACAGGGTGCGCACGGAAAAGTTCCACGAGCAGGTCAAGTCCATGTACTCGTGGACCAACGTGGCGAAGCGCACCGAGCGCGTCTACCACGGCATCTCGGGCCACATCAGCGAGGCCGAGTTCTACGGCTACGACGTCAGCAACGACCCGTACGGGCACGCCACGCGCAACCGGGATTTCGCGCTTATCGACCGGCTCAAGCGCTATTATGGTTGTGGCGTGTGGGCCGGCAAGCTCTTCTGCTTGTGCGTTATTATTGACTACCTAATATTTGTATTTTGCGAATGGTTCTGGCCCAGGGATCAGATCGATATCGCGCGGGACTGGCCGCGCAAGAAGTTTGAAGGTGATGACGACTAGACTAATGCGATGGATTGTATAAAGGTATGGTTATTATCGAACGGCGAGGTGTTTGGCGCTTGGGTCACATCGTCTTAGATTTCATTCGGATTAGACATGACGGGAAAGACCCGTTAATGGTATAAATTCTGGCCCATGTGGGCTAGGAAGTCAGAGAATTCCTGGCAGAAGGCCAGGATAACAGAAGCGTTGAAAGGAACACGTTGAAATATAGAAAGAGAATGACAGCTCAAGAATCTCATCTAACAGCCTCGCCAACTCAAACAGTATGTCATTAATATTTTGATTTAAGATCATATGATATTATTAAGGTATATACATTATGTATAGGTTGTATCATCTCTCATAACAGAAGTCACCCACAGGAGCTCTGTATTTGGCTTCCGAGCAATAGCTCAAGGACTTCTAATCAACAATGGACGCTACTCTATCACAGGAGTAACACACCTCCATTAGGCAGCGTCTTCTCACTCAACCTACCGCAATATTTCATAATATGGCGAAAACAACTGGGGCCAGAAATAAGACACCCGAGATCGCCATCAACGAAGACGCGCCATTCGGAGTCTCAGTGGGACTTGCAGCCCCAGTCGTCGACGCCGGCACCGAGCCGGATCCCGTCGTCGAAGCCGGCGCATCCGTCGGGAGGGCCGTCGCGCTGGTCCCCGCCGAAGTCGAACTAGAGACCCACCCGACGATACTCGCGCCGTTGTCGTCAATACCCCCTCGATCCTCGCCCGTCCCGTTGCGGATCTTGAAGTCGATGTTGGACCGCGGGAAGTCGTACGAGATCTTGCTGGTCGTGTTGGACCACACCAGCGCCAGCTGCCAGAAGGTGCCCGCGAAGCTGTTGTCCAGCAGGAAGTCGACGAGCTCGGGCGTCTGCTTCCACACGTGCAGCGTCGCGTTGCGCACCTCGTTTGTCCAGATCGTGTGGAAGTAGGTGATGCGGCCGGAGGAGTACAGGTCCGACGTCAGCGTCCCGTTTTCCGTTACTGTTAGGTTGCTCTCGATCCATGGGAACTCGTAGATGACGTCGTTGATCGAGTCGATCGTGGGGATGTACGATATCTCCACGAACGCCACGTACCGGTCGTCCCGCCCCGTGCCGTCCGGGTCCGTGAGCGTCACCAGCGGCTCCTTCGCCCCGATGTCTGTTGCTGATAGTATGTCTGTTAGCCGCTCCATTGTTGAGAATGTGAGGCCCGAGGGGTAGGTCACGCTAAAGTCGAAGTCGTGGCCATTTACATAGTCGGTTCTGTAGGCGTTTACGCCGCTGATGGCGAAGACCACAGCGGTAAAAATCACCGGCGCGTTGAATGCGACCATATTTGCGAAAGAAAAAAAGACTTTAATATTAGAGTAACGTCCGGTTTAGATGCGCGACAGCCACAGCCAATCTTGTGCGTTTCCAAAAATCTATTTTACCAATGTCGCATTTCGAGATCTTCCCAGCAGCGCATCGTCCCCTCTATATAATGTTAATAATGAATGCCATGCGACCATCTCGTGAGTCACCCCCGTGGTTACATTGGGCATTTCTCGTGGGATCTAACCCAGACCGGATGAGTAACCCGTATTCGATTGACAGAAGTCCCAGGTGCGAAGAAAAATGTTCGCTGCGGCGCAGCGTAAGATTTAGAGTCGTGGTAGCGAGATGAGAGATCGATGCCTATATCCAATAAGGGTTCCTGCCAAGCAGCCCTATATTACTGTTCTAGACCGTTTTCGCCCCTGAGGCCCGCTGGCCTTACGGGGGTTTGGGATGGTACGATACGATACGATACGATCCTAAAACCGGCATGATCCGCCGAAACGATAGGGCTGCCTAGCGAGCTAGAAATAGAAGATCTGGTGATGCTCGTGGATAATGATCGTGATGGAAATTTTCCGTGCATTTCCATGAGTTTGATAAGTCAGCATTCATATCAAAGTAGCATATTCGAACTGCGCGCCGTCGAATTTGATTCTTAGATGCTTTTCGCATTACATTCGTCGCATTGTTGCTGACACGCAAATAGGAGGGTCAACCGCAACACCAGAAGAATCAGCTTTTGAATATAATGAAGAACTTCTCGTTATATGCGGACTTAGAACTCGCCTGGTAACTATACTTATTTTGAATTCTTGCAGTTGTAGATGTAAGCGCATCGGGATGACCCTGTCAAAGCGCTGAATCCTGACGTAGACTTGACGATGCACTCATCACTCGAGATCACCAGATATATCATCGCCACGTTAAGCTTTCATTTCCTAAAGATTTTCACTTGCATCTACCTCATTCTTGAAACGATATAGGCTCTTAATCTTTTGCAATGAAGATCAACAGATGTTTTATCTCCAATACGTTCGAATTAGCTGCAGTTGCATTAGCTATTCTCTCCAATACACGACATCACTGCTGCCGCGCTTGAGCCAGTAACCGTTAACGTTTCTGTAGGATACACTTTATGACACTCAAGGTTGGCTTTTCATACTTCTTACCTTGCTCTTATCTCTCCTATGACGAGAAGTCTACTATTTTGTCATGACGAGCGGATATGAATCCCTCTTTACAGTGGATTAATTGCTGATGTATCTGAGGAACTACGCCCACCTGTTTAGCATGTTAATAAGAAACCCGAGTCTGCTAATATACATTTATAGGTGTGTTTCACGTCTTCGTAAGGAATTTTCACATTATAGGGGAGGTGCGGCACGGAAATATGAGGGTGTGTAAGATTTCACATGATATTCCAATCAAAGCCAAGAATCATGAATTCCCAACCTGCGTTGGTTTTTATTCACGTGTCTGAAAAGCAGCTAACAGCTAATAGACCAACGAAAATGGCAGCCACTCATCATCGTATCATACGAAGTTGACGTTGCCGAAGAAAGGGGTCATGTGGAAGTTAGACGCGTTCGTCGGACTCCACGCGCCCAAGAGCTGATTCGGGTACGTCTCTTCCGACTCTACCGTGCGGAAAAAGTTCATCCTCCACTTCGTTCCCTTCGCCTCGCCGATATCGACGTTGAAGAGTCCTAGAGGAATGGTGGCTTTGGAGATCCAGCTGTTTGCATCCCTGTCCAGGGTCGTCTCCGCCGTCAGCCCGTCCGTCAGGGGGTCCGTCAGATAGGACGTGTCCCACGGCGCGCCCGTCGCGCGCACCTTAGACGGATTGTAGATCCAGGCCTGGAACGTGACGTTGTTGGGGCTGACCTCAAATTCCAGGTAGCTCTGCGGGTCGTTGGTGCCGTGGTAGATGAAGGCCTCCATGACTTCGTACGCCCATATGGGGTCGTTCGTCGACAGGCTGTCGTTGTAGTAGAAATCCTTCTCCTCAAGTGCTGTGAAGGTGAGATGGATTGAAGTGTCGTCGTAGCAGACGTCCACTTGAGTCTTTGGGAAGGAGACCGGATCGGGCATCGCTTTGTTGTACTGGACGGTGCCCGTCCCGACGGAGCACGCCGGCGCATCTAATGATGGCACGGCGCATGCAGCGCTAGCCACGGCTAGCAAAGATCCCACGTTCGCCTTCATTTTGACTCGGGGATTTCCTGCGACAAAGTGTAATTTAGGGACGAATTACACGGATTATGTAAAGAATCGGCGTTGTCGATTGAGAGGTCAAAGAACGAGAATAAAAAAGGAGAGCCTCAACAGCGGGAGGACCCAATATTTCTGTTCTGCTTCGGAGGTCAAGGACCCTTGGCGCATGGGAGGTTATCGGCCACTAATTTCCCAATATAGGCATAATATAACAAAGAATCCTTCGCAGTTCTACACGAGTGCTGCGCGGATGTGTAACGTAGCAGACCTAATTGATGGAAGCCTGGCCCGGTCGAATTTGCTGGCCCCCCTGGTCGCTTGGCACAGAATTACCACGTTGGCGGAATCGGTTGTTGCGACTTTGCGGAGATGCAGTGCTACGGGCCGAGATATGTGTCTGAATTAACTCCCTATTGCGGTGCAGCGAGATGCAGAATTGCGGATGCTCTTTTTTGTTCATACGAGATGGAGTTACCTACTGGAAATGGATAGCTGTTTATATAGAATTTCCAGGTGCTTGGAGCCGCTTTCCCTCCATCACATGGAGTCCTCCTCATGACCTGTTATAATGCAGCTAGTCATCAGTTGGAACCTGGGCACACCATTAGTGATTATGTATTCATCCAAACCTTCCTGTATCATTATTCATTGGTTTGTTACAATGTCACTAGTGTAATAACTGCATGCTGTTGGTCCCTCGCATTGCTTAGGGTAGACGACTGATCAATCACAGCTCTTATAACTGACGGGATGAAAGGCTGTTGCAATTATTCGTAACCAGGTACTTTGTGCCTTTTGTTTGTCCTCTTAGCGACACTCACCATTTATGTTTGCATATAAAAAACAGTTACAAGGAGCAGATAGGAGGCCCCTATTTAGAGTAGACATTTTCGAGTCTTTCATTAGTCAGCAGCCTTTGAAACTGATTAGGTAAGTAAATGACTTAGGTAAAGAATTGATTAGGTAAGGGAGTACTTAGGTAATCAGGTCTAAGGACTTTGGCGAGTTCCCGAATCAACTGGGCTCGTTAGTATCTAAGCCCTTTATACCTAACTTCTGTTAGATTGATATCTCTATATACCTAGATGTAAGCTTCATTAAAAGGCGATTGACCATGGATACCTAGGGGCGTGCTTTGAGTTTATAGCGACCGCCGGGAAATAACATCCTTGCGAATAAGTAATTCTACTTATAAGCCTTCCATAGGTTATCATATACTTTAAATAGATTGAAAACTCATCATCTTTCGAATCTATTGAACTATTCAACACGTCCTTCGAGTCTTGTTGTGGGTTGGTATGAGGCTAGAAACACTGAAAGGTAGGTCTTGCGCTTTTACTTTTAAGGGGTGTGTTAGGGTGGTTATGTAATCAACTAATAATCAGCTAAACCCCTCTTCTAGACCGCCGGAGCGACTGTTTCTTAACGAATACAACATCCTTTTACACACTAGGTATCTTCATGAGGTGAAATAGTATTAGTCCATAGAGGGCCCTGGACTCGACGTTTTGAAATCTTGATAATGAAATCCGTCGTGTTATATATAGCTTAGAAAATAAGCTATTAAGGTATCCTTAGCAGGTATATGCGTAAGTCGAGGCCGTAAGAAACAGGGGGTTCTTCCTTCAGCTCCGCCAATGTCCAAATACCGTCAGCCCAGCACCGTCTCGTGCCTGGATATATATAACGGCATGTTTACTCGGTGCTCTGCCATTAGATTGAGTTCGTTTCAATCCAGCTTACTAACTTGTCGGAATCAAGCAACTCACAGACCGAACTTTCTCAAAAGCAGAACAATCTCTCACTTCGCGTCATCACCGCCTATCATGAACCCAGACATCAAACGCGTCGTAGCATTCTGGTTCGACCGCAACCCAATGGAATGGATAATCGCGCCGGAGGGCCTCGATGCGCAAATGAAGGCCGAATTCGGCGATCTCGTCCAGCGGGCCCGGCGCGACGAGCTAGACGACTGGATCGCCCATCCGAAAGGCAGCTTAGCGTTAGTAGTCCTACTGGACCAATTCTCCCGGAACCTCTTCCGCGGCTCGCCCGAAGCCTTCAGCGGCGACGCCAAGGCGGCGGATGTCGCCACCCGTGCCGTCGCCCGCGGCTACGATAAGGATATCACTGTCATCCAGGCGTCGGCTTTTTATCTGGCGCTGCTGCAACAGGAGTCGTTGATATCGGCGGTGGCTGCGAGCTGCCTGTTCGTGGCCTTGAAGCCGAGGTGTAATACCGCGCAGGAGCATGAGTGGGTGGGTATGGGAGTTGCGGCGTCCAAGAGACACGTGCAGCAGCTGGAGCGCTTCGGCAGGTACCCCACCAGGAATGCCCTCTTGGGACGGAAGAATACCGAGGCTGAGGAGGAGTTTCTAAAAGAGCATAAGCCTAGTCTCAAATAGATGAGGGCTTCGTGACGTAGGTCGCAGCTTAGGCCGATGAACGCTCGGAGATAGCTGGACTATAATGATAAGCGTGGCGCTCGTGGGTTACGGAGGAAAAAGCCCATATTGATATTTAGAGCAAAGGCGAAACGACTATGGTCCTCAAGCATTCTTGGTATGTATTTACAATCTGCCAGTCCCCAAAATACACACATCTCATTAATAAATTAGGCGAGAAGAGTGTCATCTCCTGAGTCATACAAGTTTAGATCTTCAACAGCGCACCAGATTCGACGATTCGATCGGCGTGACCATCAAGGACGATCTTAAGCATGGCTTTAGCTAGATGGTCCACTTCAATGATCCCGCTCGTATTTCCGGTGAGGAGGTTCATGATATTTGCGTGCTTCTTCACAATCCCACCAGGTCGCACGGCCCAGACTTCGAATTTCTCCTTGTTAGCATCGGTGATATCACAGAGGCCTTTCTCAACTTGTCCCTAGGTAGATAGACCGTATGGTTAGTGTTCTAAGCTTTCAGATAGCAATATGTCTATACCGTCTCACCTTGATTCTCCTGGTATCTTGCATCATCCTGAGCTTCTTCTCTTGATCCCACTCGGCAAACTTCCCGCTGCAGAATACGAAGCGGAACTTCTGGCCTTCTGGCAGCTTCGGCGCTAGCTCCGCGACAAAGGCATTGGCAGCGGCAAGAGTGTAGTCTACCGACACTTTTCTCGCAGTTTCCACGTCCGGAAACTGTGTCGCACGGCCTCCAATTGCCCTTTGTGACGTGTAAATTTCTTGGAGTCACAGTGTAGTAGCGGTGTGGGCAACTCACCAGACGCAACCTTCCACACCTGCCAGCTGTGCTAAAACCTCCGATGGCCAAGTGGAGAAGTCCTTGTGTTCGACGACAGTGACCTTCTCGCTCTTTGAGATATCGTCGGGGAGAGGCTTCCGCGTTAGGACGAATGCATGCGTAATCCTTTCATCAGCGATGGCCTGTCGGATCATCGCGCTGCCAACAAATCCTGTAGCCCCCGTAATCACGATTCGCATCTTGAAATTGGAGAGTACCTAGAAATGGACTTGAAGAATGTAAGGGCCAGTCAAGGTGAGTCGATGTAAAATCGTGGTCCGTGGAGAAACGGGGATACCAAGGGATTAGGCGGGCTATAAATATCGTCAAATCAAGAGGTTGGCCCGTGTCGTTGCAGATACTACGTCAAGCGAATATTGGGATTTAGCTAAGCCATATATGGTAATTGGATTTATCCTCAGATAATGCGGACCTCCAAATGAACATGCAGTGACGATGTTGAAGAATTCATCCGGAAACCTTGCTGAGTCTTGGTTTTGAGTGTGATCTGATAGAAGTTGACGGACCCCTTTTATTGTTGGCAACCTACCTAGTACAGAAACATTTCCTAATACATGGCACTAAGATTGCTGGTGTCAGTAGGTAGTCACTCTAGTGTCACTAGGTAATTTCTTTTTCAAGTGTCTAAAGGTATCCCATAATGAATTCAGACCATAAATACCCTTGCACGTCAACAGTGAGTACCATGAGAATCGTGTGGCTTAGGTTGTATCGTTGTGCAGAAAGTCTAGCGATGCACCATAGAATATCGCTGTCGTAAGTTAGCTCATGGCGTCGTGTTTTCGTTTAACTATTAGAATGTACGGTAGGTGCATGATCAACTTTTATATACGGCCCCGTCCTTCATCACGAACTTGACTCTCCTCAGCGCGCCGAAGTCTTCAAGCGGGTCGCCTTCAAGGGCAACAATATCAGCCGCGAATCCCTTCTCCAGATATCCGAACCGTCTACCGCATAAGTCACCGCCGCAGGCTTCCCACCCGTGCAGGGTCGCGGCCTGTAGGACATCGAGAGCAGGTATGCCCGCCTTTGCCAGTAGCTCCAACTCCAGCACATTCTCCCCGTGCGCGAAGGCTCCGGTGTCGCCGCCGGCAGCCAGCTTGATGCCCCGGTCGAAAGCCGCCTTCGTGTGGTCTAAGATGATCTTAATCGCGCGATCCTGGCCCTCCAGAGACGTCTGCATGACCGAAAGCGTCGGCACAAAGATAGTCCCGTTCTCCCTCATAGCCTCCAAAGCCTCATCGCTAGGAATGAACCCGTGCTCAACCGTCGTAACCCCCGCCTTAGCAGCCATAACCACAGCCTCGGGGTCCTGCGCGTGCGCGGCGACCGGCGCGCCCGACCGCTTCGCCTCGGCGACGATCTCGTTCATCTCCTCCTGCGTGAACTGGAGGACATTCGGGTTCCGCTGCCCATAGAACACGTCGCTGCTTGGCGGGAACATGATCTCCTTAGCCCCCGGCCACGCCGCAGACGGGTACCGCAGCGCGCGCTTCCGGTAGTCGGCGTAGAACTTGATGATATCCGCACCAGCCCCCAAGCGTCTGCGCACGGCGGCCCGCACGCCCTAGA
>JAOXNQ010001907.1:0-51317 GCA_028571165.1 Hypoxylon perforatum
ATAGCCTGCGGGGCGTCGCGTTCACGTGCGACGACAGCCAGAAATTGCCGAACGGCCAGTGCACTATCGCGACCGGCGAGCAGGTGCTCGATTTGTACAAACTTAATGTTGATCCTGTGGTTAATATTGGCGCGCTCGCGGCTACGATCGTCGTGTACCGGCTTGTCGCTTGGCTGCTTCTGCGACTGACGAGGACGCGGTGGAAGAGCGTCGTTGAAAAGACGAGGAAATCTTGAGATGTTTTCTTAGGTTAACGCTCTAATGGTTGCAGCCTCATGTTCATAATTTCTCGTTACGCACACTTTTATCAGATACCTATCAATGATACTCCAACATTATAAAGCAACCATCTTCCCGCCACCCTTGACCCTCGTCATGATCTCTCCAGCCGTTTCTTTGCTCGCTTCGTCTCTTCTACATCTCTTTCAGTACCCCAAACCATATTTTGGAACTCTAGATCAAAGTATTCTCGAACATCGACAAATATCCTATCTGCCCCTTTCGACAAGGCTTTGAATACATTCCTCATCTCACCCAATTGCCTAAGCTGATCAACTCCTTTAGAGTTGTCCTCCTTGGACAGCAGCCTCTCGTAAAACAAGATAAGGCCGGCTAACCCTGTTGCAAGTGCCGTGGAGATATAAATACTGTCTGGCTCAAGCGGGCGATATGACCATTTCCGGGCCCCCCCAGGTAGTAGAAATTCGCTCTCTTCGAAAACCCAGGTAAGCTTCTCTCCTGTTGTCTCTCCTATTGTCTCTCCTGTTGTCTCTCCTGTTGTAGTTGAAGCCCCGATCTTAATGCAGTTTTTTTCTTTCCCCGGATACGTGTTATCGCGAATGCTACTGCCTCGGACGATAGAGGAACTTAACATGATTATGTCTGCATTGTGGGCTGCGCTTAGTGCTTTCTCAAGGTCCTTCAGATTTCTATCTGCATTAATAGACCAGCTTATCGAGATAATGTCCACTCCTTGCGTAACAACCCAGTTAATTGCCTAGGACTCGGAGTTAGTGTGTCCGATAAAGAACTATACACTACGATGATGTTACTCACATCGGTAGCGGACCTGGCTGTGACTGTAGCTGGATTCTCATAATACCTGTTGCAGAACATAGACATTGATTCTATGCAAGATACGAGTCATGCTAGACCTCGGTATGTAAAGGGTAAATATTGCGGATATTGTCCAGCTCGCATGCGCCTCAAATCCAATTTATCCCATGTGTCATCCCAATTTTGGGCCTGACTCACTACTCTAGCATTTGAGAAATTGGAAAATTTCCATAAAACACAAGCCCCCTCCCTGGACTCATGAGTACACAAAAAGGGTTGACTCGCTTAGTTGCGGTAGCTTTCTTGGTTCCTTTTCGCTACCGTGTCTGCTGCCCTCAATCGGGGTTACCCTTGAACTTGAAGCCGAGTCTTGCCAGGCTCACTCTTCATAATGGAGAAGAATCTTCTGTAAGTAATTAGTTATTGAAATAGGAAATTACTGTATCAGGTCACTGATTATGGTGTAGCATCATTTTAGTCAACGGCGTCGATGACCATATCGGGAGGGGAAAAGATAAAACTATTTGTAGAAACTGGTTCCTAGAGCGATTCCCACGTGCCAATATTGAGATCTTTGACTTTCTACCCGGCAAAAGCTATTCCTCCCTAAGCGAGGACTGCATCCGCGATGGGGCAAAGGATATCATAGTTGAGTTGAATGTAAACCTGAAGAAGCCCGTTTATTCCATTAAGCTCCTACATACCTAACTTCGCACTTGAAATCAGAAATATCAGACGAGTAACACCCCGATTACCTTCATCGGCTACAATATCGGTGCTAGTATTATAAAGCAGGTTGGCCGACCCTCTATCCAGCTCATTACCACGGGTTTTCTAAAGCGAAACAGCTTCTTCTACTCGCTTCAGAACAGAGAGGAGACGAATGGATCAGTCTGAATGCGATAGCTCTAGTATGTTATTTCTACCTAAGAGTTACACCGCCGGCCAGGCCCCTTGGCAAAAGCACATCAACGCTAACGCTAACGTGTTGTAGTACTTCGTCGAGTACCCTGTCGACTCAACGCATCTAGGCTGGGAACAGTTCTTCCTTGACCTTCTCGCCGCCCACAGAGTCGAAAGGACTGATATTTCGAGACTTCTGAACTCGCTTCCTGATGTTCTTTATCACGTCGACACCAATTTCTATAATATTTCTGACGCTTACAATATCGTTAGTTTCTCCAAGCTTGATGGAAGTTTGACTGTGAGTATTTGACAGAGCTAGACCTAAGATAACTAGCTGATTAACTTCCCCCGACCTTTCAATAGACGCCATTAGCCAGCACATGGGGTTCATGCGACGACGATCCAATATCTGAGAAGATATTCCTTGACATTGATAAAATATCAAGGATGAAACATATGCGTAAGTGCTTGGTTTAGAGCCAACTTTTTCTAAGCTCAACACGCTTTGATAGTAGTTAGCTCATTCATCTTAACCCATTGATCGACTTTACCGTGGAGGAGTGAATTTATAGAGATCTCACTAATCCGCGTAGGTTTATCGGATGAATACCAAGACTTTGAGAGATATTTCTCCCGTTCCGTTATGCCAACTTTTCAACTACGCTCAGTTGAAGCCGACCCGGATGCGCTGTCATGGATAAGGACTCACGATACCTACAACAAGTGGTTAAGCCCTTCAGGGGCTGATCTTCTGTGTATCAACGACTCCATCGATTCTGAAACCACAGTAATATCTGCCAGTATCCTCCATTACCTAAGAGCCAGCAATCGTGTCCCAGAATCCAAGCCATCAATATTTGTGAGCTTCAGATTTGATCAGCATGATGTACGACGCTGTACTGAATGGAGCCTGCTGGTCTCTATTTTGCGCCAGTTACTTTCCCTCAAGTTTGATCTCTTTGGCCATGCTAGGCAAATGTGCAAGGCGCTGTCTACTCAAGCCTCTGTTTCGTGTGGTCAATTATGGTCTCTCCTTCGACATGTGTTGGCAATTGAAGGACGTCCTCACATGTACCTCTTCGTTGATTCAATTAGTCAATGCCAGCCTTCAAACTTGTCTAGCCAGCCTCTCACCGGCAAATTGGCGTCTCTTGCAACGTCTGGATCATTCTCAAACCTCAAGATCCTCATAGCCGGCTCCTACAAAAAGCCTGACCGAGAAGCACCAAACACCGTTCTGCACATCGATTTAGCCGTCGAGAATGGGTGGAGGCGTGCAATCCGACAAGTAGCAAGTCAAAGGGTCTTGCAAATCATTGCTTTGCGACCTGTGTGGAGAAAGTTCGAGGCAAATATTGTCGACAAGGTGTGTAGCGGAGAGTACACGTACTCGGACGTCATCCTTCACCTCAGGCTGCTCGAGAATAGTAAGATTCGGTCGACGAGAGTAGCTTTACTAAACCAGTTGATGGTACCTATACTCTCAACAGACCAAGTATTTGAAACAATACTAAGTCAACTATCCGAGCCTAGTATGGTAAAACATGCTCTCAATTGGATTCATCATACTAGGCGGCCGCTCAACTTATCTGAGCTTTCGGTAGTTTTGGCGTTGCGACCACAGCTCCAAGGCGCCAAAGGCTTTGACCATCTCGTTGATACCATCTCTTGGGATATTGGCCGAGATCTCCACGAGATCCAGGGCTCTATTATCAAAATTGTTGATCACCAAGTCCATTTTGTCCATCATGCATTCCGCAAATATTTCGAAAGTCGCAGCGACCTTTATATCGACAACTTCCATTCAACTATAGTAGAACGCTGTGTCGAATATATCGCGCTAATGGCAGACCATTTCGCGGACACTGCTTCACACGATGTGGCCAACCCTACCACTGAAGAAGTGAGTGTACTGGCATTTTTCGACTACGCAAATTTGTACTGGCCAGAACATTACAAAATACTCCGTTGCCCAATAGCAGATCTGGATAAAAGTGTTCAGGAGTTCCTTCGGGGGAAATGCAGTTCATGGATGTGGACAGCGAGATGTAAATCCTCTGGCTGGAAAGATATCAGAAAATCGATCGGCGAGCAACCTTTGTCGCTCGCGGTTTATTACGGCCTCTCGAGAATTGTTAATTCTCTCCTTGCAAGGCCGAACTCGTTACCTTCGGGAGAAATACAGACAGCCATGGATATTGCCGCTATCAATGGTGATAGAGTGCTGCTGCGAACTTTGCTGTCACACTCAGAATCTGGGATACTACGCTCTACTCTCTGTCTAGCCGCACAGTATGGTAATACAGGTGTTATAGAAGATTTCTATGACTATGTTAGCATCAGCCTCAGTGGGAATTGTGCTGATTCCCCGCTACTCTTCGCCGCCGGGAATGGCCATACTGAAACGGTAAAAACACTCCTGGCAAAGAATGCTGATGTTACTTGTTATGATGCCTCCGAAAACACGGCATTCCATTTGGCAGCGCAGATTGGTGATGTCGATACACTGATCTCTTTGCGAGATATAAGTCAAGAGGAAACTGGACCGTGGACACGGCTCAATAAAGACAAGTACAGTCCTCTGCAACTTGCGGCTTATGCAGGCCACTTTGAAACAGTTCAGACAATTCTGCATTATATAAAGGGTGCCGGAATTGACAGAGGGGAAGGTTATACTATGACAGCTCTCCAGCTAGCAGCAATGGAAGGCCACCGCGCTATTGTGAACTTATTACTTTCGGCTGGGGCAAGTCTTGATACCTCCCCTAATACACTCGCGCCCCTACAGCTCTCGGTGCAAGAAGGCCATCTTGATGTTGTCATCGAGTTGTTGGATCGCATGAAGCATGACGAGTCGTTGCAAGACGCCTGCAACATGGCTTTACACACGGCAGTCCGCGAAGGGCAGACCGACGTTCTCAAATACCTCCTGGAGAAGCAACCGATCCGGTCCTTGGAACTCAATGGCAACATGATGCAATCTGCCTTTTCGAACGGGTATATAGATGTTATAAAAGCGTTGGTTAGCGCAGGTGGTAACCTAACTACTGCGTCATACTTTTATCGCACGCTATTTAATGACTACGTGGATATCGCTAAGTATTTAGTAGAACATGTCCCACCAGATGTATCGAAAGACTGGTTGGTTCCAACTGCAATGATAGGACGCCACCGGATTGCCCGGGTGATTTTGAAGCAGCGCAAAGAGGTGAAGCTCCCTCAGCGTGACTATTGTAGGGCCCTCGAGATCGCAGCCAAGCGCGGAAAGGTTGAGTTCGTCAGGGAGATGCTATGGCACAAGGATGTACTATCACAGACAATGGACGGACAGAAACCTCCAGAAATCCTAGTCGGCGCTGTTCTCGATTCCGAAACCCCGCAAATCGTCGAGTTGCTTTTCGAAAATGGCTGGAATTCGAATTACTGTAACACCAAGGGAGATACAGTGCTTCACATCGCCTGTCAACAATCACAGAAGGATATTGTTCAGGTTCTTCTGCAGCACGGCGCAATGCCCGACGAGACTAATCGTAATGGCCAAACTCCTTTACATGTCGCTGTAGATGCATACAACGGCAACCTTGGCATTATCAAACTCCTTCTCGGAACTACTAGAAATCTGGATAAGCAAGACAACGACGGCATAACAGCCCTCCATATTGCTACAAAGAAAGGGGATGAGGCAGAAGAATTGGTCAAACTTCTGCTTGGCTTAGTAGACGACACTTCGAACACCGAAGAGTCGCTTAAAAAAGCAGATGTATGCATCGCGACAACAAGTGGCTGGACCGCTCTTCACTTTGCCTCTCGATTTCCCCGTATTACGTCTACACTGTTACGCCGGAATCCTAATATTGATGCCGAGCTTCATCCACATAACCTCACGCCGCTATTGCTAGCCATTGCAAATGGAAGTTACGAGGTCGTAAAGCTTCTCTTGGAGGCGAATGCCAACTACAATGCTCGAGATAGAATGAAACGATCGGCTCTCTACCTAGCGGCCTCCAATGGTAGCCTTCCCATGGTCAAAGAGCTCTTAAAGGCCAGAGTAGTCATAGATGAGACCGATTGTAATATGCGGACGCCTCTAAGCAAGGCGTTAGATCAACATTACTTTGATGTTGCGGATTACTTGCTTGATAAAGGAGCGGATCCAAAGTTATGTAAGTTCCCGCTTGAAATAGCGGCTCAAGCCGGTAGCGAAAGCACCGTGGGTCGTTTACTAGAGAAAGGGATAAACGTCAATGCTCAGAGTGAACTCTTCGGATCAGCCCTACACGCAGCTGTGTTCGCCGCTAACGAGGCCATGGTGTCACTTCTCCTTGGGAGCAAAGCCTCGCCAGACATGATGGCCAGGCCTTTTGGGGCCCCGCTGCATGCAATGTTTTACAACTACAGCACAGCTATCACTAAGGCCCCTGCTATAGTGAAGCTTCTGATTAACGAGAAGGCTGACATCAATTGCCTGGACTACTACGAGCGCACTCCGTTAATGGTGGCTGTGCGCCATCCAGACGCCACATTGGTGTATCTGTTGGAGTTGGGATCCAACCCCAACGTGAAAGATAAAACTTCAGCAACTGTACTCCACTATGCGGCGCTTCTGAGGTCTAGTGAAGAAATCAAAGAGATGTTGCGCCGCAGTGGAGACCCGACTATAGACGATGGCTGCAAGCGGGATGTTCTGTACTGGGCCGCTATGAGTGTAAAGAAATCGGAAGAAGACCGGGCAGCAACATTCAAGGCCCTTATGAGCGCCTTACCCGAGACTGAGCGGGAACAGAGTTTGAGAGCTACTCTGCATCCTGCGGTGGCGCGACATAGGAAGGACATCCTGGACTCTATTCTTGAGGAAAAATTAGACATGAATGGCTTGGATCGAAACAACTGGTCCGCGCTAGACATTGCTATCAGTTATGGGCTCGACGATACTCAGGCATTGCTAGAAGAGAAGGGGGCTACGACAAACTCTAAACAACACAAGCGGCCGTCATCATGGAGTTCTAATGATAGAAGTTGCATGGTTACACTGTCGGCGGATGGCATGGTGGCGACAATGAAAGGTATGTTCCCCATCTAGCTTGGCGTCGCTATAGTCGACACCGTTTCTGATATGGCAAAGGGAGTGGTATCGGTCTCAATGGCTTCCAACTTACGGGGTCGATCCGCTCAAACTATTGTATACCATACAGTGACAGCCGTTTCTACTTCGAGGTTGAGATCATGGAAAGCTCAAGCAACCCGTAAGACCCGGATCCCCTTCTTAGCAGTTTCTATCAAAATGCAGTAGTAAACTGACATTGCCCCAGAATTGTCGGTATCGGGGTTTCTGAAGAAAATGTTAGCGTCGATCAATTTGTAGGATGGGAAAAAGGGTCGTGGGGCTACCACGGTGATGACGGTAACTGTTACAATGCAGGTGTGTGGAAATGGTACGGCCCAGAATATGGCCGCCTCGGTGACGTGATAGGATGTGGCATTGACGACCAGACTATCTTTTATACCAAGAATGGCGAAGAGCAAGGCAAGTGTGGTTATGTATATCTTCACGACCTGGTCCGACAAAAAGCTAATAAAATTTAGGGACCGCCTCAGAGGGTGTACGGGGGCAACTGTATCCAACAGTATCGTTTCAGAGGCAGCTAGGCGATACAAAAATATTAGTGAATTTTGGGGGATCGCCTTTCAGATATCAACGGAAGGAGAAAAAAAGCGAGTGAGGTTTTTGAAGGAAGTTCTGTACATACAATTTATCGTCAGGTTTAGTTGGTAGAGTTATATCACAGAGCATGAATTATTGATTGATATTCAGAAAGGGTAGTTTTCTTGTTGTCCTTTTCTGAATAGATACCTAACTAAGCGCGGCCGGGAAAGAAGCTGCGTGAGCAATTCAGGTATCTCGCATCGATAGGAATAGCAATAACTCCTTGACGTTAGGCCAACCTGACGTGGGTATCCCTCCCGGGGGGTAGGTCTGGCTTGCGGCCTTCGGCCACTGCGCCAGACGGTGCAGCGGCAGCGCGGGTGGTGATATTAGAAGTCCCCGCTCCTTACGCCACAGCTCCTAGAAGCTCCTAAAGGTCTGATTGGCTAGCCACACCTCAACGCACAGACAAAGAATTCCTTATAGAATTAATTATCCTCTGTCAATATTAAATAAAAAGAACGATAATTAGTATCATTAAATAGAGCTCGTTTTGCATGACCTTTCTATACCATATGAATTTGTAAAGATTTCAAGGCGATCAAACCGCAAAGGAAAAAGTCGTGAGCTGCGGGGCGATTCTAAGGATCTGATTGGCCGCCGAATTTGTGGCAGTACTAATAAAATAAAGAAAAATTGATAATAAAATAAAGAAAAATTGATAAAGAGAAGTTGATGGCTGCAATTTCGTCCCGAGAAGAGAGTGCATCCACACGTTCCAAGATGCCCTGACCAACTCTGGCTCTGAAGCATCTTGTCACACGGCATCAATTATCGATCGATTGATTAAAGAGAGTGTCTGGTATTGTAAAAATATCTTTAGATTAGCCTTATCCTTTATCTTATCCCGTATCTAATATCTTATCTCTTGATCTTATCGATATATACTCCATCTCTTGACGATAGTGGCGGTGGTGCTGAGGCGTTAAGGTAGGTCTTGAGAATGGTATGACACATCTAATGAAAGAGATACATATACTTGAGGGCGCCCCCCTCCAGGAGTCACCAAATCATACCCGAGTTTAGGAGACTTAAGGGCGCCAGGTGCCTTTGTTCCTATAAGGATTACTTTAATACTATCCTTTTACTTATTGTCCTTTTATTTTGGCTCGCGCGGCAGGGCCCTCCGGATTTTTTGCTCCTCGGCTCGCTCCGCTCGCCTCAGCGCAAAAATCCTCCGGGCCCACCGCCACCGCGGCCTGCACCCTCTGCTCTTGCCCTTGCTCTTGCTCTTGCTCTTACTCTTGCTCTTGCTCTTACTCCTGCTCTTACTCTTGTTCTGTGCCTTGCCTTGCTCCTTGTTGTGCGCTGAGAATAAAGTCCCTATAAGGTCCCTATGGTCCTTATAAGGATGCCTATGGTCCCTATAAGGATACCTATAAATGTCTTTGAAATCACGATGTAATTGGCTAAAAAGGTGGCTAATGACTAAGCACCCGTGATGACTAAGATCGCATTTTGTCTTAAATCGGAAGGTCACATGATTCCCTTTTCCCTAAAAGAGCTTTCTTAGCTTAAGCTGGAAGGTCACATGATTTCTTTCCCTGGTTCATTTTTCCTAAAGGGACCATTTTTCTGAAAGGGGCTATTTCAATCCCAATCAGTCAATCCCATTCCCATTTAGGAAATCCTCCTTCCCCCCCAACCCAAAACCCCTCCTAAACTCGGGCATTATTAAAAAGGAGTTTGATAAGGCAATGCAATCTGTTCAGCAAGGTGAAACTTGATTGTCAGGTTATGTAAGGAGTTACCTAAGCTTCCAAAGTTGACACTACTCTAAGTACCTTAATTCTCCGCTAGTTTTATGCTATGTTTATTCTCCGCGACAATGAACACGATCTCGCGATTGAGACTAAGAGGGACAGCTCCACGATGACTTCAATAGCTGTCCTAACTATGGTATTTCTACCTGGAATCTTTGTAGCGGTGAGTAGTAGATACCTCCTTTACAGGATTTAATCTGCATCTATAGCTTAGGTATTAAACACGCGATATCAGACAATTATTGCCATGTCGGTATAATTTATGGAAGTACTGGGCCATTTCCTTACCGCTAACTTTCGCTATGCTGGTACTCTGGCAGGCACGGATACAATGTGCACTCGCTGGGAGAGGGGGGAAAGTTAGCGGCACGGTGATACGAGGATCGCATTGGGCTATTTAAGTAAAAGTATGTTTACCGGAGGTTAAGGGGAAGGGGAAGGTTTCGTATTTTTATAACTAGAGCCTCCCCCACTACTCCGAGACCTCCTCGCCTGTCAATATTATATTGCTGTTTCCGCATAGAATCGTCCTCATTCAGGCAAATAACCAGACGCATAAACCATATATTTCTCGACAAATGATGCATACAAGTACAAAAAGATATCATACAGCTTCAAGAGCTGGAATATACACTCCTGAACTCTCCATGTCTCACGGCTGGGACGCCCCTAAAGTCACACGAGAGATCGATATCTCTGTCAACGATGAACAATTCTCACCATTAAGGGACCCAGACGAGGAGTATCGTCAGTCGCGAAAAGACAATGCTTTCCTATCACGCGCGGCTGCCACACCAGTATTACTTCTTGCAATTGCATACATATACATTATACCTTTCTTACCTTCTATTATCTCCCTAGCAATCCTCATTACCATCACTCTGGGACAGCTTCCTTCTTTTTGCCATGGGGTATATGCCTATTTCAAAGAGAGAGAAGGTAAGCAACAAACTGCATACTTCATCGTGTTTTGATAATAAAGCGCCTATTGATTCCTGACTATCTATGTTCACAGAAAGCATACTCAAGATATATGCTGGCATTTTATTGGCCTTATCAGGCTACTGTGTATTGACTTCGGTACTTGGATGGATCTACCTGAGTCCTGAGGCCATCGGCGACCCATTTAATCCCATTCGAGGTCCCTTTTCTGCCTTTATGACCGTTAAACTTGGCCCAGCGTACTTTGTGATGGGCTGCGTGTTCTTGACGTGGAAGCCCAGGCACCTGTCCCCTTGTTTACTTGCGCCTGTGTTTAAAGAATTCCTCTTTGACTTCCCGATATGGTTGATGTGCTATGCAACATTGTTAGACCGTTGCTTAGTGGAACAGGGATTCACAGGGGGCTTTGCATTCCCATGAGGAGAATTCGAAGAGAGGGCGGGACTTCCTACAATCTAGAATTACACTCTGTTAGATCAATATCAAGCAAACAACAAACGTTGCAAAAGACAGTTGGCAGCATTATGTGCTCCCAATATATTGACCTACCTGCTTCATATACCCCACACACGTCACTCACAAGCCAAACAACACAACGGTGATGCCGCTAAGAGTTTTTCCTGACGTCCGGTATCCTTTGATCCAAGTCAGTATCACAAAGGGCCACGAGAGTTACCAATGACGTCAGGGAGGACAGAGGCGGTACTCGGCCATCCCAGCACATTAACATCGCCTTGAACAAAGGGAATCGCTTGCAAGATACACATGATTTAGTGCTAGCATCATACTAATAGTATAAAGGCCGGGACAGATCATGGGTATGGCTTGGACCTACTAAAGAAATACATTAGCTCCAGCTTGTCGCTCAAGAAGCTTTCGTCGAAGACATCGGCAAGATTTTCCTTGTTTTATTAGCCAACTTCAATAGACAGAACCTATTAAATACCTCACATCATGGCGCCGAAAGTCCTTGTCGTTCTTACCTCATATGGAGCTATAGAAGATGTCGGCAACAAGCCCACCGGCTGGTTTCTGGTAATCTGACATACTACACTCTGCGTGGGAAGATATTAGAGTAGCTGACATTACATGTAACAGCCCGAGTTCGCCCACCCGTTCGAAGTCCTAGCAGGAAAGGGCGTGGAGATCGTGACAGCCTCTCCGAAAGGCGGCGTGGCGCCGGTGGACCCGACCTCGGTGGCCGGGTACAGGGACGACCCGTCATCAGCTGCATTCTTCAAGCACCAGACCGCACTGTGGGAGAAGACGGCGCCGATCAAGACATTCCTGGGGCACGCAGAGGAATACGCGGCGTTATTCTATCCGGGCGGACACGGGCCGATGTTTGATCTGGTCGGCGACGACGACTCGATTGCGCTGATCACGGAGTTCGTCGCCGCCAGCAAGCCCGTTGCCGCCGTTTGCCACGGTCCAATAGTCTTCACAGACGTCATATTGCCCGGTGGCCACCACATGCTGATGGGTAAGGAGGTCACAGGGTTCAGTAATGCCGAGGAACAGGCTGTCGGTATGGATAAGTACATGCCATTCCTGCTCGAGGACAGGCTCAAGGAGGCTGGTGGCGACTACAAGGCGGCGGAGCCGTTCAAGCCCTTGGTCGTCGTGGATGATCACGGAAGGTTGATTACTGGACAGAACCCGCAGAGTTCGAAGGCTGTTGGCGAGGCTTTGGCGAAGGCCATTGGCTTGTAGTGTTAGGACGCATCCTGTTGGCTAGGGTAGTTGACTTAAACAACTCGCGAATAAACCAAATGGTGAATTTGAGACCGATAATTTCTTTCTAAGGGCTAGAATGATGGAGCAGGAGGGATAGAAATGTATGACATCTAACATTTTAGCCTGTGTAATAGGTATATGGATGGAGGACTGTTTGCACATAACACTTTGGCGTGTTCGATCAAAACAACAGCCTAGATATGCATGGTGATCAATCTAATATAATGGAGCTACCTAGTGTTATACAGTAGTATAAATAAAGAACAAACAAAGATCGACGTTTGCCTCTTAATCCAAAGTTCATGTTTTAATTCCGCGGGACGCACATTACATCTTTTCTAGATAGCCGGAGCCGATCAGCTTTACTTTAACTCTTGATACTGTCTCCAAACATAACCGCAAATCACGAAAAGCAATATGGCAGCAGGGCGTCCTTCCACTTGGCTGATCACAGGCGCTTCGTCAGGGTTGGGAAACTCAGTTGCATTGAAAGCTCTTGCGGCCGGCCACAAAGTCATTGGAGCCACTCGTGACATTGAGAAGGCCAAATCCTTGTGTCCTGATTTCTCTGCCAAGGGTGGAATTTGGTTGGGCTTGGATCCCGCTCAAAAAGACGCTTATGACCAATTTTCCAAGTACTCTCAGGAGTACGACGTCGACGTATTGGTCAACAGTGCAAGATATTCTATCATCGGGGGCATCGAAGATACTAGGTCAGCAAGTCTCCAGTTAACACTTCAATCATCTCAGGTACTTACAGATATACGCACCTAGCGAAGATGAAGTCCGCGACCAAATGGAAGTCAACTTCTACGGAGCTCTGCGCTCAGTCCGAGGTTGTCTTCCAACCATGCGTGCAAAACGTTCTGGCCATGTCGTCCTTCTCAGTAGTATCGCTGGGTACGTCATTATCCTCTGCCTCCACCAGCCTTTTCTGGGTACTATTTGCTTTGAGAAGAGGAGTCTACTAACGAAAAGCGTTGTACGAGAAAAGCTTCATGGCCAGCCCTGGGCGGGGTACATATTCCGCTAGTAAATTCGCCATTGAGGCTGTCCACGAATCCCTTTTCCTGGAGGTCATGACCTTCGGTATCAAAGTCCTCATCGTAGAGCTGGGGGCATTTCGCACTCCCTTCAGCGGACTCATAACACCGGCTCAGTATGATAGTGGCTTTAGCGATGCTTACAAGAGGACTGTCATCGATCAGACAGTTACTCTATATCGGAATATGACGTCCCTTCCAGACTTCGTTAAGGGAGATCCCGATAAAGCGGCGCAGGCCATCATCGAGGCTGTCGATGATGGCTACGAGTATCTGCGTATGCCCCTAGGGACGGATTGTGTGGAAATGTTGGAGGAGAAGATTGAAAGGTTGCGGCGTGATTTAGAGGCTAATAGAGGGATTGCCAAATGGACGGAGATGAGTTAAGAAGACTTGTACACCTATCGCTCGTAAATCGTCTTCGCCTAATCAAGCTAAGATTATAAGTGATCCATGTGTTTCATCTTGATACTCAATATACTAGTCAATTGAAATGAGAGTCAAGTAACATGGTACTGTCATGGCCCAGGAAACCTGTTGTTTCTCAAGCCTTTAAGAAAACAAAAGAACGCGCCCTCTCGCACGCCACCATGATTTTATAGGCACCATGCTTACGTAACACTACTACGTAAGAGAGTATTGTTACGTGATTATACCTAATTATGTAAGGGACCGTGACAGGTACTTTCCCAGTGATTGAAAGCATGAGCCCCCCGAGGTCACAATCTTTCCTCTCTAATTAGTTAAAAGTGTATGTATCACTTTACAGGTATCTGAATTTTTATTTTGGCTTTGCATAACCCATAAACCCTCTCAAAAAAGGCTCAATCAGTTCGTCCCTTGAACCAAAATTTAGCAGTGTGGTCAACTACCGTCAACACTCCGGCGGCTTGACGCATGGGGTGTCCTGGGTCGTTTTGAGACAGTTTGAAGTCATAGCACTTGAGGAAGCGGGCCAAGACGACTTTGATTTCGTGGATTGCGAAGAACCGTCCGGGACAGGCTTGGGTGCCTAGGCCAAAAGCAAGGTGATCATTCCCTGTACTAACAGCCTACGGGAAAAAAAACACCTACGTCAGTCAAAATGAATTGTACAAATGCATACCAAACACGTACCTGAAACTTGGAGTCTGAATCTGCATTGTTACGCATCCTCTCAAAGCGAAAGCCATCAAATGTTTCCGGGTTCTCAAGGGTGGAACGTTGAAACATATTGTACTGCCTGTCAACGCCGACAAGGGCACCAATAGGTAGGTATGTACCATCCGCCAAGGTAAATGAGGACGTTACTTTACGGAGCGTTCCAACTATAATAGTTAATAAGGTGGACAATATCTTTCCAATGGTAGCTACCCACTTAATCCGAGGGGAGAAAATCTCTGGCTTTCCCGAATGAAAGAATCCATTTTTCGAAGCTTCGTGACATTGTGTCGATTCAGTGGAACATCGCCCAGAGCGAGGACCTCGTCGCGAAGTGGTTGAATATACTCGGGCTTACTAGCAAGATCATACATGAGGTGAGTCACTGTAGATGCCGTGGTGAATAATGCAGCACGGCTCGTGCCAACTTGGGCGGTAAAGTGGAAATCGACATCTTCACCCTGGCCCCCTTTGATCGTATCTATCACCAGCTGAATCAAATCATTTGGTGGGGTGAAACCAGGATTCTTTCTCTCTTCGAGGCGTTTTTGGACGACAGGTTTGAGCATACTAGAATTTGAAATAAACGAAGACGTCAACTATTTATACATCAAGCTTAGTGGTAAGTAGAACTCACGCCTTTGCGTCTCTTCTAGCTCGTCGAACAGCTTGCAATTTTGGATTCCGCCAAGCAATGAATGGCCGGAAAATATGGTGAGCTGGCCAGAGATCAGGAACACTCGCAAATGCACCCTGAGTCATGACCGTTATGTTTTTTATCTAGGCAGTAGGAAGGGTCAGTGCATTTAGTCAGGGGATGCAGCGAAGGCTTACACTAACCCATTTTTCGTTACGGCAAAGTGGTTCGCCAACAAACACTCTCTGGGAGATCATAACGATCACCTTGACAACTAGAGGGAATAATACAAGCTCGGTCCAATCCTTACACTCGCCAACCTGGGCTTGGATGGATTGCACCGCCTCATCCTCCACAATGGTATACACTTTGTCGAGGAGGCGACCCAAGTGACCCCGGAGTAAAGCAGCAGTAGCCTTCTCATAACCAGTGATTCCGGTGTAGTCTCCTAAGAAAAAGTCATAGGATCCTTGTTGGAAGCTCAACTTGCTATCTGTTGAATTCTTGATCTGGTCTAAGCATCTATTTGGGATGATGATAATCTCGCCTGGGAAGTGCTTGATGCGGTAAGCGCGGTTGGGATACTAGAAGCAGGCATGGTATTAACGGAAGATTCGTTGTAAGAATGTAGCATACAGTGACATTCTCACCTCTGCTGATCCACGCGCCAGGGCTTCGCGATAATTGTTATTCTTGACTTCGACCAGCGGGACATCAACAAGTGGCTGGCTCCAAGAATCAGCCCAGCTGCGTTCCACGAAATGAGACGGACGTCTATTGACGGTCTGGGATAATTCGAAGTACAGGTAAGAGATGAGGAATAGGAGACAGGTCGTGAAAGAGGCCACAACCAGCCAGACGGAGGAAGCGCTAGGCTTCTCGCTCCAAGAATAAGGGGCTAACGTCAAAAGAGTTGAGGACGACATCTGCAGGCCTAACGGCTCTTTCTTTCTCTTTGATTTAGCAAGTACCGACCTTTGGCGTTGCTACTAATCTGCAAGAAAATGACTGCCTCCGGAAGGCACATTTCGGGTCATAAGAATAGCAAAAATAGATTTCGTGAAGGGAAAATCTAATTATAAGATCAGCGCTTACACTGATGAATACTTAGGTACCTACCTAAGTCAGGTATGAATGTACTCAGTGTACTTGGTGTCTTTATCACATGCAGAGACTTATGCTATTGATAGATTGATGGAGAGATCAGCACCCCCTAAAACTCATATGACTATCATACTTACATGAATAGTAATCACAAATAGACTTGGTAAACGCCACCCTTTAGATGACGTATCAGTAGACCAAGGGAAAAGCCTGTTCATGAACATAGGATCGAAGGGATGTCGATGGCTATGATATGGGTTTACGATATACATTGTATCATATCGCAGATACGGAGACTAAATGTGAGGTAGTCAACGATTCGATCAGTTGATGAGTGGAGTGAAGAATAGCACGTACTTCAACATTGCAGGAAGTATTATCTTCTGTGATATTCAACTCGATATTTTTATCCATTCTTCTCTGATTCACGGAAACTCAGGATCGATCTGCCCACCATCTTGTCAGAAACTCCAGCCAGTTGGTGAAGTTAAATATCGGCACGAGGTGACTCCAATCCTCCCCTATCACCCATTCTCCTAGCGCAATCCCCCTCAAGGCCCGTGAAATCGATATAGGGGTTGTTATCTCACGTCACTGCTTTGGGATGGAGAGTTGTACGAAAACGGGGCATTATGGCGGCATGAGATTGCTCACATCTGAGTCAATCTTAGTTACGCAGCAGGTGGTAAACTTCTCACCACCATGAAGGCGCTCCCGTTACACACAAGCTCAGCTGGTGTTGTTTGTCACCTGGCAACACCTCCATCTGCAGACCGAACTGATTTGTAATCAACGGCTTCAGCCACAACCTCTCCCCAGTCATCAAGTGTCTAAGTCAGTGTGGTGTTACGTAATGTTGACGTACTTGGCGGGTTGCACGGGAAATGTAAAATAATCTAGAAACAGGCTAGGCTAGAAGTAGGTGTATTGAAGATTCCCATTCGTGTCGTTCACCGCCTCAAGATATCTCCGGACATAACTACCTCGCAATTTAATAACAAGAATTCGCGGGCCTAGTGGAGCTATAGCTGATAGGTAAAGTAGTACGGTCTAATGTATTTGGTCAAATACAGGAAGTGGGGGAATGGCTGGCTTACGTCCAAGGTGGTAGTACGTCATAGGGAAGGGTGACAATCTCGGAAGAAAGACACTGGGCTGATAAGGAAGAAAGAAACCTATTCCGATGAAGCAAATCGACACACTCTAGTTTTGAAACATGCATCAATGAAGTATTTTTGGGCAACGTTATCCCTGTTAGCTAACGGTAGGATGAAGGGTAGCAAGAGCTAAAGTTAAACCGGCCAAAATCTAACAGTTGGCGTGCTTGTGCTCGGCTTCGTAGTTTATTTTACTGCTTACCTTAGGTAAGCATTTCATTATGTAAGTGGTCGTACCTTAGGGATTACGTAAACATTTCACGAAATGAAATTGAAGCACGTCGTAGTAATAAATTCTGGCCGTATCTCATCCGCTTGTTACATTCGCGATGCTTGATATCCAAATACGCACTAGAAGGAAGTATGCAAACACGTCAAAATACGCTAACGCGACAGCAGCAGGACGCTTTGATGGGTATATCCGCGGCGGCAAGCGCTTTATCTAGTTGCGGCTTGACGGCATCGGCCTCGTCGGTGCGTCCCAGCTTGACCAGGCACTCGTGGTAGCCGTGCAGCGCCCACACGTTATTCGGGTGCTGCAGGGCACGCGGTAGCTTGCCGCCGACGCCGAGATCCTCGGCGTACACGTCGACGGCCTGACTGAAGCGGCCCTGTTCCACGAGCAGCGCCCCGTACGCGTGGCTGGGCGGCTGCATCCAGCCCCAGGGCTCGTCGTACGGGAGCGCGTAGCTGCGGGCCATTGCGTCGCGCAGGTGGCCGAAGGCGGGGTCGTAATTCCCGCGCCGGTACTCCAGCTCGCCGTCTAACATCGCTTCTGCGACCCCCAGAATGTCCACGCATTTGTTGTTGAACACCATGCGCGATGCGGAAACGGCTTTCGCGGCCGCGGCGAATAGGGAGCGTTGCTCGGCTGCCTCTTCGACTTGGCCAAGAGCGGCAAAGGCTACTCCTTTGGCGTAGTGGTTCAGTGCGTTTGTCGTGCAGTACAGGGTGCCGTCTGAGCGAAATGGCAAGTCGATGATTTCTTGCCATCGCCCGAACCGGATCAGCGCGTGTACTCGCATCCCGAGGAAACCCTCCAGCCAATCAGCCATTGGCGGCGACTCGACGCGCAGGAGTTCCTCCGGCAGGGCCGCTTCGAGCCGAGCGATGGTCTCAAGGGTGATTTTCGACTGCCCCGCGAACATGGCAGCATAGATGCGGAAATGGATGTCGTGCATCCGGTAGAGCGTGTAGAATTGCAGCGGATCTTCCCTTTCGAAGAAGATGTCGTCGGCTAGAATGGCCTTCTGGTTCGACTCGACGGCGCTTTGGTAATCGCCGACGAGAACATCGATGTGGGTCGGCATGTGGTTCAGGTGGCCGGCATCCGGGACCAGATCGCGGAGAGTGTTCGCCGCATCCAACGCTGCCTCGGGAGTGGTGGACATCTCTATAAGATGGATATACAGATGCAGTAAGCCCGGGTGTCGCGATCCGCCATCTTGAGCCATCGCACGCTCTAAGATGGCCTTAGCCTCTAGCGTGCGGGCTCCTTCGGCTGGCTTTCCCGTGTTGATGTCCCAGAGCTGCCATGGGGTGAGATTCATAAGGGCATCTACATACAGGGTGGCGATATCTAGGTCGTCAGGGAATTCCGCATAGACCTTTCCCATGGCGTCGGCGTACCCTTGGTTCCATATCGACCAATTCTGATCACCCGCATGCCCCTGTGGATAGCGGTATTTTAGCGCCTCGACCAGCGCCCTCTCAACGGGCGACGCTTTCGCAAGCCTTGCTCTGGCTTGCTCCACCACGCCATGGGTGCGCTTCATGACAGCATCCAATTCGGCTTCATCGAAGAAATCCCAGGGCTTATTGTAATTCGGACCTAGGACATACGCCAAGCCCCAATAAGCAAAGATACACTCGCTGTCGCTGGTGATGGCATGCTCGAAGCATTTGGCGGATTCTTCGTGATTGAAGCCGTAGCTCCATATCAGCCCGCGATTGGCCCATTCGCGAGCGTCATCGTTGCTCGTCGTTACAGTCCGCCTGTAGGTGCCAAGATTGTAGTAATCTTGACCTGCGGGGTTCGCACTTGATCCATTAGGCTGGTCGACCATCGTGTATTGCGATGTTATGCAGTCGGCTATCGTTTGATTGATGTTCACCAGATATCGCTGGCATGTTTCGCATGTACGATGAAAGGTCATTTTCGCTGGGCAGCAATTGCGCCATGGTCTAGATGTCGATCTTCGTGCAGAATTCTGTTATGCGAGTTTCATCGTTATCGGGGAAATAAACCGCGCTTCATCGATATATGTACATATCCGTAATGTGACCCCTTTTCATAGATGAGAGTCCTCCTACATACCAGTACCCATACACGATAAAATATCATCCATAAACGGCAGTGCATATAGTCTTGATGATATAAATAGGGGCCTATCAATGTTCTACGCATGAACAGTTAGAATTCATTAGTTATTTTAATGCCCAATATAGAAGGTGGAAAATAGCTCCTTTCACGTCAAATTAAACCTAGGGGAAAGAACCTGAGATATCTCATATACATTTTAAAGATCAAACAGGCTATTATCTTTTACAACCAGTGGCTGCTATAGGATGCGTCGTATTATAGATACTTCTCAGCGATTGCTCCAATCCTGAAATGGAGAAGTGTAGCCGCGGTTGTTCATGGCCTCTGGCTGAAGACTGTGTCCAGGGGGTATTAACGGTCTAATAATAGCAATAGTACTTTGTGCACTAGCAAGGGTGTCTTTCAGCCCATTTTAGTTTCAGCCTCAAAATGGCCTAATTCTCATGGAGAGGCCAGGAGAGGTCCTGCTTCAAGGATAGTGGATAGCGCATAGCACTGCTGCTACAAGTTATGACCGACGTCAGAGGCTGATATTAATGAGGACCTGCAGTTAATCCATTCCTGGTTCCCTAGAACAATTATATCTTACCTGCAGATTGATCTTTCATACTTCACACACAATATTGGACTTGGCCTCTGATAAAAACTCAAAGATCGGCATGAAGTCATACACTCTTAGATCTAAGTGACTTCACCACTTAAATATTGATTACGAGAGAATTACTTCCTATGGTTCTTTGGAGTTTCTTGGAGGTCAATGTCCCTTTCATTCAGGGCACGTTTGGTCAGATGCACGTCGGAATGCCTGCCGTCGAGGATAAAGTGTAATCATATTATTAATAGACACGGGACTATAAAGGCTATTGAATGATCGTGCACCGGAATACCGCGATGGGGTACGAAGTACTCGGCGCGACACCGGTCTTACATACGAGCGCACCTATCACACGGTCGGCGGGTTCAGCTGCTCAGCGAATGCGATATGCACGGTCGTTTCGTCAGCACGAAATAGGAAGGACATAAACGCGAAACAAAAGCATTGCCTACCACTTCAATTAAACGAAAGTCGACATATAATAAATGCAATGTCCTCGTTGAAACAATTGAGTAGCTGTTACTTTTGCGCAGCCATCCACTCGGACAGCTCCGATTTCTAGAGTCATGATGTGGTATTCAATCATTTCGTCGGTTCTTCTCGCCCATAGCGTTAGCGCATGGCTTCCTCAGGATCGCGACCTCGCAGCGTTCAACCAGACGCTTCGTTTCGAGAAGCTCGGAAAGCGCTTCGAGCCATCTTTACCCAGTGGCATTACCAAGATCCGCGGTGTCAACTTTGGTGGTAGGTGGATTAGATAGGTGGCTCAGAAAAAAATGCACAAAACTAACGAGGAACCCTAGGATGGCTTATCTGCGAACCATGGCTAATGGGGAACGAATGGGCCAAGATGGGTTGCGCTTCATCGGATGTGTCTGAATTTGACTGCATGCGCAATCGCTACACGGGCGCCAATCGAGACGCCGGCAACCGGGCTTTTGAGGAGCACTGGAAGACCTGGATCAATGCCGACACGGTGCAGTCTGTCCACGACGTGGGCTTGAACACCATCCGCATCCCTATCGGCTACTGGTCATACACCGACATCGTCGACACAGCCAGCGAGCCCTTCGCCGACGGAAATCTCATGCTGCCCTACCTCGACGCCGTCGTCCAAAAGGCCACCGATCTGGGCATGTACGTCATCATCGATCTCCATGGCGCCCCCGGGGGTCAGCAGCAGGATGTCTTCACAGGACAGAACCCGAACCCCGCAGGATTCTTCAACGACTACAACTTCGGGCGCGCTGAGAAGTGGCTCACCTGGATGACGAACCGCATCCACTCGAACCCCGCGTACGCCTCCGTCGGCATGATCGAGGTCCTCAACGAGCCTGTATCCAAGCACGACGACGGCGGAGCCCGGTACCCGGCCCCTGGCGAGGACCCCGGCCTGGTGCAGACGTACTACCCGGCCGCGCTGAAGGCCGTACGCGACGCCGAGGCCGGCGTCGCCGACGACAGGAAGCTGCACGTGCAGTTCATGTCGAGCAAGTGGGACTCCGGTGACCCGCGGGCCAGCGCGGCCGTAGCCGGCGACGCGAAGACGGGTTACGATGACCATAATTACATCGGGTTCGCGCAGGCGAACACGGGCGACCAGTACACCCTGATGCACAGCGCGTGCACGGACTCGCGGCTGGTCAGCGGCCAGGACTTCCTGATCACCGGCGAGTGGAGCATGACGTCGGGCGCCCCTTGGTCCGACGCGGATTTCTTTAGGAAGTTCTTCACCGCCCAGCAGCAGCTGTACGAGAAGCCCGGCATGGATGGCTGGGTCTACTGGACGTGGAAGACGGAGCTTAGCGACCCTAGGTGGACGTACTCGTACGCTACGTATTTGAACTATATCCCGACGGACGCAGTGGGGCTTGAGAATAACGTTTATCAGGATGTCTGCGCGGGGTATAGGTGAAGTAGTTAATTGATACTAGTAGCGGGATGTGGATAAAAATGAAAAGGTTATGTCTTTCTTCAATGCTCCTGTTTTGTAGATAGTATATTAGCTGTGTTAGGGCTGCCGCCCCTACTTTTTATCACGTCTCGTCCGCAAATGTTAGTTAAAGAACCCCTTAGCAGAAGCTTCACCTGTTCCACCTATCCCACCTCGTCCGCCTTCACCTCCATGGCCTCCGAGCCCACCGTGTCCCCCGTGCCCCCCGTTGCCGATACCGCCAAGTCCTGTGCCGCCCGCCACTATTAACTGAATACCTTCACCTTGAGCCCCCCCAGGTCCGGGCCCTCCAACCTCGAGCTCTAGCGGTCCAAAATGCACTTCATCGTCCGGGCGTATCGGTGGGCTTGGGGGCCGATGGGGACCTTCAGCAATCCATGGGGGAGGCATAGGAGCTACATGTATCTCGTTTTGAGGCTTCGGTGGAGGTGTCGAGAAACAGCACATTAAGAGAGAATACACCGAGGCGTGAGCTTCAGCATGTGCCTTCCCCGTGCCTCCTTTTCCACCGTCTCCTCCGTCGCCGCCCCCGCCGCCTGTCCCTCCGTCTCCTCCACTTCCACCTTGACCATGGCCTCCAGTGCCACTGCCGCCTGATGCATTCTCGAAATCTCCTCTATTCACTCTAATACCCCCGCCCCGTGCGCTGCCGCCAGCGCCATAGGCACCCTCAAAGAGTGATGGAATCCTAAGCACGGCGCGGCGTCCGTCGCGTCCTTCTCTTTCTAGGCCTCCGGTCCTACCAGGTTCCCCTCCTCTACCAGGTCGTCCAGTCCTACCACGAGTGCCCAGGCTCCCTCTGACACGAACTGGTTCAACACGACTCTGGTTAATCACTAAGGCAGTACGCGTGGAATCTCTCCTATGCCTATAGCGCCATCCATGTGACTGCGGCAGGAGCCGTCGATTCAAGTGACGGGAACTTTGGTACCGATATAAATATAACGCCGACACAGGAAACAAGGTAGCAACAATGACTCCGAGGATAACTCCAAGAGCGATCCCGAGCTTTGTATCCGAAGATAGGCGGTTGTCATCTCTGCTTTGGAGTACTTCACGGCGAATATGACTTTGACTCGCAGCGAGAAGGCTGTTATTGCTGTAAAGATGACCCAATTGGAGATTCACTACAGGTTCCGGTGAAACGGGTTGATTTATGACGAGTCGGCCAGGATGTCCAATATACATTTGTTTTCGAAGAACCCTTTCACTTTCATTCGTCGTACACTGGATGTCTCGACTGGAACAGCAAGGGACATCTACTGCTATGTACGTACCTAGGTACGTATTACAGCAGCTAGAGAGCAAGATGCTCGTATAATCTTTTGACGTGTGTAGAATGCTGGATCGCCAAACAGTTCGTTGATGTCGACGCAAAGTTCAAGTGCTCAGATATGCATGATTAATATCAACAATTCCAACTCTTCTTCACTTCTCAAAACATAGAGCCTGGCTTCTGTCTGCTGAAATTGCTGCATAAACGACATCTTCTCGACTAGCTGATGTGCACAGTGTCAACCGATATGCACAAATAGGATCTTGAAGTGATGGTTACAATGTAGGGTGTGGCTCATTTAAGGGGTAATGGTGTATGCCAAAGGTACCAATCAACGTGTCGCTCAAATTACGGGGTCTCGTAGCGCAGAGCCTCATGATCGCTTTGGCCGGGAGTTGGGCTCTGTCGGGAATATTGGGCATGATTACATGGTATAGCCGTTCATTGTGTATCTAGGTAGGCTATGGAGGAATGCTACCCTATTACAAGCTTTGATTGGATTTGTTTAGTTAAGGCAGCTATATGCCTGATAAGGGTTAGGTACCTGATATTAAAGTCTCGAAAATACCTGGACTAAGATTCTTTCGACAAAGTTTTCAAGATCACTAATTATCAAGATGTACTCACATTCCCGCAAGACCGTTAGAGCTTCCAGCATTCCAAATGATTCATCAAAGGAACACTGGGTTAATCAAGTTGAGATCTTATGCGCTTCCCGACCTGATAGATTTACCTGGAACATATTTCGTACGCTTCCCCGCCCTTCCGTCGAAATCCACCACCCTATAGTCTCCTTGGCTCGGCAGTCGGGTACACAGACTGCAACCATCACCTTCCCATCTAGAGAGCTCAAAACTTCGGCTTTAGATATCCATGGCGATTGGAACCTCGATGACACCTTCAGCGGGATCACTGTGTTGCACTCGGACCCCGAGCCAATCCTGGAGTGAGTGTGTTAAGTTAATGCAACCATCTAGATGGCCTCGTCATTAATGACTGATTTTTAGTATCGTGTCCGTTCACGGTCTCGGTGGGAATGCGTTTGATACATTCGCCTGGGATGCTGAGCGCATGTGGCTCCGAGATTTCTTACCGTTCCATCCACAGCTTTGTAAGACCCGCACTATGACTTTTGGGTACAGCTCCAATCCACAGGATAGTAGAAACAACGAAGGAGTACGAGAATGGGCCTCTGCACTCTTAAGGGAGGTAGTTTCGGTGCGGGAATCGCCGACGGTATGTGTTATCTGATGTCACAGTCACCATGCTTCTGACAGAGCTGACAGAGAAGGACTTGATAGGAGAGATCACGTCCCATAATTTTTGTTTGTCATTCCCTCGGTGGACTAGTGGCTCGTGAAGTAAATTTGAACCCCGTCCGCGTTTTTACCTTCTCTTCAACTTGCTGATGGGACCTATCTAGGCAATGATAATGCTCGGCCGTGATCCCCAGTCATACGAAGGCCTTGACGTGAAACATTGCGGCATCCTTTTCTTGGCCACGCCTCATTCTGGATCTAACTTGGCAGATTGGGACGACATTTTCGTACAACTAGCTCAGTTGGCTGGGATACGTGGCACGGCTGTCAAGAATACTCTCAAGTCCTTCAACAGCGGCGGCATGATCGCTAAAGAAGACTTTGGACGTTTGAGCCCTATCCCGCCGTACGAATGCCTGTACGAGACAAGAAAAATGATGATTGGCATGAGAAGAAGAATTGTATGTACTCCTTCCATCTAATGAGACCTTTATCTATAGGAGCATGTTTATGTTAACACGTAACAGGTTGTCGAAGCTGATTCGGCTGGCTTGGATGCAGTCAAAGCCCAGCCGATGGCAGACGTTGACCACAGGCAAATATGCAGGTTCAAGCACGACACTAGCCCTGGATATAAGCAAGTTATTGCCTGTCTAAAACGCATACGAGATAGGATAATGAGTGCAAATGCTCCTGGAGACCTTCATAATCCTCTGCAAACTCAACGGCAGCCCGGCGGGGACGAGAATTCCGACACAGGTCTGATGCCGCTACAGCAAGATGTTAACTCGACCGTCCACGTAAGTCAGGTACCAACTTTCTCTGGCATACAAAGCGGCGAGGGAACTGGCGGCGACATACGGATGTCCGACAATGGTCTTTTCATGGGCGGCGGTCGTGCCACGGGGGCCAAGATGAGCTTGCAGCACCTCAAGGATTTCAAGGGGAGGGTGGAGGGAGGCATTGGGCTTGGATCTACCATTCAATAATACGTTTGATAAACTTCTCTTATATTGCCTGTGTAGTTGAATACCTAGGTAACGTTTGCCACCCCGTCGCTCAAGTCTGGGAGCCTATGTAAGTAAAATGAATTTGCGAGGTTGAATCGCCTAGAGATCATTGGAATAGTAGCTATACCGCCTCCAACTACCATGAAAGGGGTGATAGTAAGGGCATAGAAGTCGCTAGTGTTTGCCCTGTGCACGTTTATGGCGAGCAAGACCATTGAGTTTGAACTGAGCCCCCTTAGCCTTACCCCCCTCTACCTCAACAGCAACATGCCACTTCGCCTGGATATAATCTAATTGATCTTCGGTGATCGCGCCGCCTCCAGCATCCGCCCCTCCGATATGTAATTCGGTCGAGTTTAGCCAAAAGTCGCCACCTTTAGCGTCGCCGCCGTTGATGGTTGAGTCGGATGTGGAGTTATCCGGGAGGTTGACCGGCTCGTCGCCGCTACCGTTGTGGGGCTTCCCATGGCTACCGCTGTTGCCGGAGGCGGGTTTGGATTGGGCAGATGACCGGCACAATAGAGAGGTGATCTTATAACAAATGAATTTTTAGCGTAGCTCGGTTTAGTAATGGAAAGCCTTGGTGCATAAAAAGATATGGTTTAAGAAAAATGCGCATACATCAAAACTTCCTGCCATAGTGTCTGGTTTGACTTGAATTTCGGTACGTCAAGTTGCTTAATGCCGAGATGGAGACATATATATTAAGGTATATAGAACTTTGACGGGATCAATGGACTAGTTGATTCTGGTGTTTTATCTTAGCTTAGTTAGGAGGCGAGACAAGAAGGGGAATGACCTTTTTGTACATTATTCTACTACTCACGTACTGGGCGGCAGGTGGTGGGTGGTAGATGAAGTGATTGGGAGTGAAACTTGCATTTGTCGTCCGAAACTACTCTAGATGTTTGATTGGCTGAGTTCTTAAGTTATTATTTGATTACATAGCTCCGAGGTGGCCTCCTAAGCGTCTAGTGTTAGACACCGTTGGGCATCGAGCATGCCCTGATATTGCGTTGGCAGATTAGGCGATGGGGGTAAGAATAAACGAGCGCAAGAGTACCTTTAAAACCTTGCGGTGCATTGGTGTAGGTCCGCCTCCTTTAAATCCTGAGAGCAGCTTGGGGCTTGGGTAGATAAATACAAATCATTTATGTTTTACCTAGAGTGAAACTGTTTTTAAAATACTGTGTTATCATTTCATTATTAAAAATTAGCAGTTTTTTTTCCCTGGTTAGGCTCTTAATGATTTTACCCCTAGGTATTTAATAAATTCATTTTTACCTACTGTTTGTATTTATCCCTATCCTGCAGTAGCCCAGTGAAAAGCTTCTCGGGTGACCGATCTCGTAGCTGTCGGGATATTCAAAAGCTGAGGCCTTTCCTTACTAACCCAACAGCTTCCCAAGTGCTCGGTCAGTGTTAAGTTTGACATCACCAGCTGGCACCAGAACGACGTAGTTGAGCCAGATGGCTGGTGCTGTCGACAATGGTCTTCTCAGGATTATACACCATTGGTTTGAGCTTTCGGAACCCCTCCCCAAAGGAATTGAAAAGTTGCAAGTTGACGGACTTATCAATCACCAATAATTCGACTAGGTCCAGGAGATCCATGATGATTTAAGTAGATGTGACTGATGAGGAGACTTTGCTGAGCGCCGAGTAAAAAAAGATGACGAGTGGGTGCCTTGTAAATCTAGGGTCTGTTGGGTGTGGTTACATAATCAGGTAAACCCTTCTTTAAGACAGTCGTTCCGACTGTCTAGGTAACTTTAGAACGATTGTCTAACTTTGGATCAATAACATCCTTTTACACACCATCTTTGTCAGTGCGTGGCGCTATTAGCTGTTATACTTACAGCACCTTACAGCGCAGAGACACTATCATTGTGTCGCTAATAGAATTATTTAAGCCCACTGTACTTATAGAGCATTTGCTGGGTGGTATTATGTAATCATAAAACCCCTTCTTTTAGACAGTCGTTCCGACTGTCTACTTTTGATCAATAAATTCCTTTACACCATCATCTTTATCACCACCGCTAAGCCCACTGTACTTACAGCGCACGCATACCGATTGTAATCTTCCACCACAAACAAACACCAAACTGTTTAGATCCTCCACCGTCGAGACCAATATAAAGCTTCGCCTGCTAATAAAGAAACAATAACTCCAATCTGAAAGAATGACGACCCCAAAGCCGCGGCCAGTTTTTGTCTACGGAACTTTATGCGCTATGCCTCTCCTTGCATGGGCCTTGACAGGAGATTCATCAAACGTTTCCGTCGTATCGAGACTTGCCCGACCTGCAAGGCTTGACGGATATAAGCGATTTTCACTACACAATCGCGACTACCCGGCAGTTGTCAAGCATGAACCACACTCGTCAGTAGATGGTTATCTGCTCATCCTCGAGACGACTTCCCAACGTAAGAAGCTAGACGACTTCGAAGGCGAAATATACGATCCAGTACCCGTGGATGTCACGGTTCTTGACTCCAATGAAAACCCCCGAACTGAAACAGTGGAGGCGGATGTATATCTTTGGGCCGGTGACGACGATCTTTTAACAGAAGATCCATGGGAATTGGAAGTTTTCGAAAATGAGAAACTAGAAGACTGGCTGGACCTTTTCGGTGGTATGGAACTTGTGGGCGAAGACGAGGAATGAACAACAAGATATCCCCTATTTCAGAGGTACGCCCTAGTCGTTCTGCCATCTCAACCTGATCGGGGTATATCTAGCTGACTTACGTATTAGGGATATGACAACTACCTCTCTGTTCTAAACAAGTTCATTTCTAGCATCTGGTCCATCGTTACATTAACTGTTATGTTAAAATGCCAACAGCTACAATTATAAGGCTATCCTTTCAAGAATAGGAGCACTTAGCCGATCCAAGGGGACTGGTCGTCGTCTAAGTTCCTATCCACGATTCGGCCTTTCGCTGTCGCCAGGTATAATTTACTAAATTGTTATTACTCTGAATACGTCGAGAAATAACGAGAATACAACACCCCGAATTATATCCGGTCTGGCGTGACTTTTTTTTACATGTCTAGATTTATGCGCCAATATACCATTGATCCTACCCTCCCTCTTCCGGGTTTCCGGGGCAGAGTGTCTGGGCCAAAGCGTAAGGTCCGGCCTAGATATAAAAGGTGGAATGGAGCTACTCCCCCAATTCAATAGAGCGCGCCCTAATACTGCATTTCAAAGATCCCTCGTACTTCACTTTAAGTAGACCATGAAATTTAATATCACATTTTCCATATCCATACTTGCGGCATTAATAGGCGCTTCGAAGTCTCTTCAACTTAACGTGACAGCTATCAGTGCCCGCGATGGTTCTTCAACATTTGAATGCTGGCAAGTGGGCCACCCATTTACCCAGCTAGGCGCCCCCGGGAGGGTTGATGCCATGCTGGGCGGCGTGTCGACCATCTCATACGGTGTCAGGCCTGCGAAACATGATGCCGGCGTGCACAATGCGCCGGGTAACCAGTGAGCTCCCCACCACGAACTACGAGGAGTAAAATTGTCTTGTTGCTGACGTCAAACCTACCGGGTAGATGGGTTGTGGTGATCGGGCTTGCTTATTTCACACTTCCTGGCGACAATACTACAGGCGCCTACGTATCTAGCGGCAAGTCCAGCGTCATTTTCGCAGCTGACACTGCGGAGGTAAGCCGTACTGGCCACCGCACGCAGTATCCGGGAGATACCGAAACCATCGTACTTCACATCCCAACCCACGACGGCAAAGTACCCGAGCATAGCGTGTTGCATATGGGTCCGTGTGGTTTCAATGACTTAGCTGGGATTCGTGAATTTGGACAAGAGGATATGAGTACAAATCCCGAGCAGGCTAAGTTCGAGGCCCAGGATGGCATCATGTTTCCCTTTCGGCTATGGTGAACTGATACGAAATTACAGGTCACTACTGAAGCCTCTTAGAGTATATTCAAAAGAATTATTTCTCATATGGTTGAACTAGAATACGATATACGTACTATGAAACTAAACCCTTGTAATACTCTAACTTAAACATCGTCGCAGGGGGTTAGTAATATTGCTAAGGCTTTTGGTAACTCGATGGATCTACGTATTACAGTCTCACATAATGCTATTCCTTCTTCGTAAGAGGCAATTTCAATAAAGCAAAGTTCCTTTATTTCAACAACTCTGAATTTCCAAAGAAATATACCTCCAGTATACTAACGACAAACGTCCTTACACATCTGTGCGAGTCCCCAATCGACCCCTGGACCATTCGCTTACGTGATTGAAGCGGGTGGAAGGGTAAGTTTGTCATAGGTAGTTCTACAAACCACCATGTAAGTCATGAGATAGATACAAGCAATAGAAGGGACTGAATTCAAATCGAATACATCAAAATACCCATGAGTTAGAGTAGCATCACTCTTTCAATAACCGCGATTTTGTACATCAGTTATCAACTCTATGATCACGGCCAAAACAGCTCTCAGTCCTTTCTCCAGACTTTCTTCGTCCATAGCTGCAGGTATGTGGAAAAATGCCACTCTTTTAAGCTCGTCTCTTCGGTGAAGCTCAGTCAGTGAAGAGAACAACTGAAACCCACAAAAAAACCGTCCAGCATCCGGGGACGTCTCAACTACGACCGAATCCTTCCCGGGAATATCTTAGTAATTGCAGGTTATAATTGCCGGATGAACCTTACCGGGAGTTTAGCTTTCAGCCTTTCCACGATACTCTCAGCCTGAAACACCGACTCGAGTTCTTCCGGCATATCATCGAAGATGCTTGACTGTAAATACAACCCATCTTGACCTGGTCGCTCATACCCATCTCTACGCGCTCTAGTGTCGAGCGTGTAGTGAGCTCGACCTCTATCCATACCAAGATGTAAGACGAGGTCGAGGTCAACGCCGTCTTTGTCGAAGGAATTGGAACGAGCAACATACTTGCCGCCTTGACCATCCCAAAGTTGCTTCAGCTTTTCAGTGACTGAGCCGTACCTGCAGTCGATATCCATTGGATATTTCGAGATCAATATCCGCGGTACACCTTCTTGGATGATCTGATTGGGCAATCTGTCGCGTATAAGTGTGGATATGTTGGTGTCGTAGCCTGTTAATGGCTGTGGAACCACAGTCAGTTTTGTCAGTAGATTGAGCATGCCAAGATGCCTCAAGACACTATAGACTATTGTAACTCACTGCGCCGCCAGTAACCGTCACATTGTATACCTTGTCAGCCATGCTAAAACTGTTCAAGAATGCAAGTAAATTGAATGAAATAAGTCGACAAATACAACTAAAGGCCCTTCAACGTTGAGGTCCCGTGATTGCATAAGTATTAAGAGAGATGTGAGTTCTTGTAAGAGTGCAGTGTGAGTCTTAGCATTTTCTATGCTCCCTGATTATGGGAGTGTCAGATGATGAGGCTCTTAACAAGTCCTTATCAGTACCAGGCATATGCACTCCAAACGCCTCATAGAAACCGGGCGTATACACCCCGCTCAGCGACAAGGATTTCCGCTAATCAACGTAAAATGCACTTTAATGCACTTTGATATGCACCGATATCCGAGACTTGTGATAGCGGGGATATCGTACACTGCATTCAATAATGTGACACCCCTCATGAGGCTTCCAATAGTAAGTCCGTCGGCAGTTTTTGCCGTTCTCTAGTTGGTTAGTTGTGTAGTCCAGATCCGCCACTCGAAAGCGTCAGGTCGCTTTGGTGGTCTTGTGTAACAACACAGCTCCGACACACACGAGATCCTACACGATAAGCTTAAAGACGATGATTGGAACTCCCCGCTGCTGCTTGGAATGGAACCATAATATAATCGTGGCTCAGGATTGAAAGGTGCTTGAAGGGCCGTCTACCACCCTTTTCGCAGTCAATTCTTTGGTTATTTGTTCACGGAAGGACAATTTCTAGTACATTTCACGCTTCAACTCCATCTAGGTACTCAAAATGTCCGTACAAGTTCTCGGCTCTCAAGTTGAGGCCAAAGTGCAAGCATCGGAACTGGCGGCGTACCACAATCAAAGCATCGCTACACGGGAGTCTGTTAAACCAGCTCATAGAAGCATTGATGGCATAGCTTTGTCATCCGAAAGGCCATCCAAGCCAGATTCTCAGCCAGATATTGGATGGATTCCATCCTACAAGACATTCCAGGATAGGGTTGCCAGGCTCTCCAAAGTTACGAAAACAGCGCCCAAGGCCGTTCCTACAGGCTGGCCCACCAGCGTGGATGCCCCACGCGTGTGGACTGGTTCGGATTTTCCAGATACCCATAAGTACGTCTTCTATCTGTCTGGGGAAGATGTAACGGAGATTGAGAATGCCTTAAACCACTTCCATGGTAAGTTCGGTCATTGTTGAATTCTTGTGGTTGGGTACTCAAAGCTGACCTGACCCATGCAGCTTTACCCGGCGATAATGGTCCTGATCAGGTGTCAAAGGAAACTTTTCCGCTCCCAACCCTAGCTCCTCGTCTGCTCCAGCTCTCTAAGACCATCCACAGCGGAATAGGCTTTGGGGTTATTCGAGGACTGGACCCCAAGAAATACTCTCCGATTGATAACATCTTGCTGTATGTGGGAATCACGTCTTACATTGGCGATATGCGGGGTTGTCAGGACTATGACGGGCGAATGATCGGTCAGTGATTCTTTCCAGATCCAGAACTTCCATGAGTTGATTGTTGTTGTAGTCCATGTCAAGGACATTCAGCAAAATCTAGGCGACTTCGGCGTAGCGGGGCCGTTTTCTCCATACACTGATCGCGCTATTGTGAGTAGCATTTACCTTCATGTCCCATGATATTTATTTGACATCAACCCAGCCATTCCATACCGATCGATGTGACATCCTTGCCATGTATGCACTCGACGTCTCTCCGCACGGGGGAGAGTCACTACTAGCATCCTCGGCCAAGGTGTACAATGAGATTGCAGCAACAAGACCAGATGTAATCCACACGCTTGCCGATCCGTCTTGGATTTTTGATGAGTGAGCAGCAGCCACACGTCTCCCTTCCACTACTGGCCACTCAGCTCACCCTCTTCACCTACCTAGGTTCAATGATCCGCCTTCTTGGCACGTCCGTCAGCTCTTACACAACTTCGAGGACCACGGCCCAGGCTTCTGCTACTCCCGCAGACCGCTGACAGGGTCATAGTTCTCACCACACTCTCCTGAAGTCCCTCCCATGACTGAAGTACAAGCTGAAGCACTTGACGTAGTGCATTTCACAGCTGAAGCCCATGCCCTCACCATCAAGCTTGTACCGGGTGATATCGAGCTTATCAACAATTTCGGCAACTTTCATGCCCGCAATGGCTTCGTCGACGACAATAACAGGCAGAGACACATGCTGCGATTGTGGCTCAAGAATTCCGAGCTCGCTTGGAAAACCCCCGTGCCGCTTCAGAATTCGAGCTGGGAGATCTTTGGGGGCAGTGAGTTTAGGTCGCAGCCTATTTGGGACATCCATAAGTCTCCACCACAGAGTAGGAATCAGCATAGGAGGATGAGCTGCCACTAGCTCGCAGTGTGGTCAAGACCATCCGCCATGTATGGGCTGTAGAAGTCAGCAAATGGGATGCACCAGGAGCAATGCAGTGTATTGGATTCGGGAGAAACACATAAGCAGGAAGAGTATTGAAGAACGACCTTGGAAAGGGCTAACAACTATGCTACGCGGCCCATTCTCTCATTTATAAGAGGCTAAAGCTGAGATCACTTTACCTAACAAGCACTCACGCAATCATGCTCCCCTTGCGCACTTGAACACGTACACATTAGGTATATTTCACTTTCCTTAACTACCTAGGTAACAAATACATTTCATACCCTGTCTATCTATGAACAAGCGCGGTTAACCTCCCGCAAAGCTGAAGATTGTTTCATACCGGCCACATGGATCTCTAAATCAACGCTCGCTCAACATTAGCAAAACCATAGTAGAAAAACCAGGAGAGAACTGACAACAAAAACTAGTGCGAGTGATTCACGTGTCGCAGCTCATCTAGCAGTGTATATATCCCATCTCGGCCTCGTCGTCGCTGAAGGGCCTACCGGGGTGCCACTGATTGAACCAAAGCTGATGAACCCAGTACAATGGCGACTCAAACTTGTTGTCGGAACGCAGACGGAGCATATCCTTTTCTGTTAACTCGGGAGTTAATGCATGCATGATCCGCCCGCCATATACATTTCATAGTGTTATACGTACCTTCGGCCGTTATACACCTGCGCGTTGCCTTGAGGAATTGGATCTCGGTTGAGGACAAATTAAAGCCCGCGATATCCTTTGGATCCATCGACGGCGCACAAAACACTTCGGCCCCACGGCAAACGTGGTGGAAGCGGGAAAGCAATATCTTGGCAGAGTGGCAAAGCATTTCCACAACCGGTGTTTTGGGAAAGCGACGCTAGCAAGATTCTGTCAACAAAAGAAACGAGTAGGTGTCGAAGGCTGCCTTACCTGCATGCCATACCTGTTTGCAAAATGATTTTGGTGCTTTGTGTTCTTCTCCACGCTGCAGAGAAGAACGAATATTGTGAGATAAATCTCCATCCAATTCTGCGGCCTGTATTGGCTCATGATGAGATCGATTCTCTTCAGCAACCTCGTTTGTATTGGTTCAAGGATGCGGTGGATAACAATCTGATCCAGTTGGGAATCCATGATGGGCGTGATTGGCACCGTGTCAAACCAAGGACTAGATTGATCGGAAACCTTGTTCAACCCGAGAGTCTCATCTCCTGTGATGGTCCACGAAACCTCTATCATGCGCGATGCGGCCCAGAGCTCGAGAGCTCTTCCTACCATGCTATTCTAAGTTAGGTTAGCAATGTCCTGAATTGCTTTGGTTTTGTCGAGGATATACCGGTTTCGCACAGCCATAATTGACTGCCATGCAGATTGAGTTCCAGAGCAATGGGTGATCGAATTTGATTTGTTTCAGGTAAGAGTACTTCGCCTGATCAAAATAGCGTCTCAAATTCTCAGCTATTTTGTCTAGATTTGCGAGACAATAAAGTGGCATTTCCAGCCTGCGTACCATACCATCACTCTTCCAGGTGTATGCAGTCTTGTCCTCGGGATGAGGAGAGTGCTTCTGAACATAGACGCTCAAGCAATCCGAAATGCCTTGTCTCAGCTGAAGCGTAATGACTTCTCCAGGAGCTGTGAAAGCGTCACACAGGGCATGGAGTGTATCAGTAGCATGACCCATCGGGCCTCCTACTGGGGGACCTATTTGGTCTTTGAGCTAAGGGACCGTAATTAAGGCAGCACATGGTACATACGATAACGGAACAACCGAACTTCTTCCACGTCGGATTGGAAGCACGGCATCCGGAAATTATTTTTGCGCGGCGTGTAAGCCAAACAGTACGCACATGGAATATAAACGCTTTCAGAAGGTATCCACTAAATCGTTGGGATCAGTCATGTCGATGAACGAGTCCGCAGAGTAGCACATACCTTGATCTTCCCTTTCTTGCACTTTTGACAGACCTTGCCTCGTTTAGAAGCAACTTCTGTTTTCTCTTCTGGTCCCATTGGACGCCTTGATTTGGTGGTGCGGCCCTCCAGTCTCCATACGCGGGTCATAGGCCGGATTGGCTCGGGCTTCTTGGTATCTACTGTCGAACCTGGCGCACGCAGGGCTGTATTGGCCGTAGATGGGTACTTCTTAGCTAGGGAAGTCGCTGCACTTCTGTCACTACTTGGGGTTGGTTCTGGGAGGTATTCATCCTGGTTGTGAGGAGCAGCTCCATTAAATAGCGTTGGTGATTGATTCCAGAACATGTTCACGGGTGCCCCGAAAGTAAACTGCGACGACCCCTGCATAGAGAACGCCGCGTTGCTAGGACAGGTCCCCGCGAGCTGTGACATATCGTCCAAAGATCCTTGCGTAGCGAGTTGCAGGTTGTTGAATAAACCTGTCGTCGTACATGTGTCCGTGCGTGATGGAGTTTCCATGGAGGCATTCAATCGATTAGTAACGCCAGCAAGGTCATCGGTATTGTTCAAAATAGCGGAACTCTCATTCGTGTCGACTCGGCATTGACTATCGAAAGACGCCTGACCTAGTTGAGACTGAAAATAGCGAGTTGTGAAAAGCCACGGCTGCGTTTGATGACTATCATATTGAGCAACGTTTCCATCTATAGAAAAATTGAAAGGATATGCGCTACGATTGGTGACGTATATGTCACTACTTGTCGTCGGCGGATCGAGAGTAGCACGCCCAGGTGACGCATCTGCGCGCGAGGAAGAATCTGCAGAAGTTAAGGCGTTAGGAATAGCGAGTTGGGGTAGCGTGTTGGAGTAGCACAAAAGTAGCATACCAACGAGATTAAAGTCAGGATCGAGAGGTGCCCTTCTGTCGGTCGCCATAGCTTCGAAGCAGTAAGGCTTACCTCCCGTAGTAGCGTTTCTATCAATACTTAGTGTGTCGTGACCTAGGTGCTGTGTTATCCACTTAGCGTAGCTTGTCACCGGCACGGCCTAGCTTTATGCTCGTCCAGAAGGCGCCAAGCAATTGTCTGCATTCCGTGAGTAGGACGGTACACTCATCCGCTCTACCACCACCGGGCGAAGGCCCCTGCCCGCAGAGGTTTTGACGATTGGTTGGCGGTCAGCAAGATTTAGTGGATACCCGGAAAACACCTCACGCCGTATTTCCTCTTTCGGCGAGTATTGAGACAGCTGTCAGCGATGCACCAGGCACACCTATGTTGCATGCCATAATACTTGAGGTGATTGGCCGATCGGTGCAGAACACGCGGACCTTGGCATTTCCGCGTTCCAAGTTACAAACCAATTCGACAGCCTTATCTATCCTTTGGTGTATAAGATGCGTGTATAAGATGTGACTACATGCTCGGGCAACTAATGCTGCTACTCAAGTCCCCTACAACTCAAATGCCTTTTTTCTCCAACTTTAAGACCCCCTGCTTTCTACGCTTTCTGACTGGTATGGCGGGCCTGCTTTCACTCAACACCTCCGCCAGCCTTACCAACGCCGCCATGGTAGCACGCAGGGCGACATGCGATGATCTCGAGGGTGTCATGAACGTCGTGCTCAACGCTATGCCTCAAGACCCCGCATGGGACTACCGCTTCCCACACCGTAAGGAGTATCCAGAGGATGAACGGAAATTCCAGACTTTGTTTTTCAAGTTCATGATTGATCCTAGTTATGAGGATTTTGAGGTTCATGTCCTTGAGACTCCTCGTGATGATGACGCGAGCAAATCCATCATCGCAGCGGTCGCAGTTTGGGACGTCACGTACATCAACAAGCGAAGGAACGGCCCAGACTATGTGACCAAACACCGTTCGTAACTATCAGCTTTTACGATGACTTTCAGAGAATAGGCTAACATCCAAGCAGCTGGGGGTGCCGTGAACGATGCGGGCGGCAGCTCGCGCCGCGATGCCAACTTCGCACACATGAAAGCGTTCCGAGAAGCAGGTGCAGCGACAAAGACGAAGTATTTTGACGGTCGTTTCGGCTTCCAACAGATTCATTTGCAGATCCTTGGTACACATCCCAGTTATCAGAGACGAGGCTTTGGCTCCGCCTTGTGCAGGTGGGGTATGGAACGAGCAAAGAAGGACGATGTTGCAGTGTCTCTTCTAGCAAGCCCCATGGGTGCCAAGCTGTACTCGGCACTTAAGTTCGAGGACTTGGGGGAAGTAGTCGTCCAGGTTCCCGGGGAGAATGAGTCAATCGTGTTGCGTCCTATGAGTTATAATCCGAAAGACCACGATTTCGTGGTTCAGCTTTAGGAAGAGGGTTAGCTTTGAACCTTGTCGTTTCTCTCTTCTCCTCGTATAAGCTTTCTCAGCTCCCCAACCTTTATCTCAGCTACGTATCAACGATCAGAAATATATTTCCATGACTATTCTCGCATTCGCTGAAATTGCTTGGAGTCCTATGTATAAATAAACGTTGGCCTCGCACGCTTTCAATACAGCCAAAATCAGCCTGTCCTTCCGCAGGGCATATCCAGTTCTTCCACAAAATAAATAAAACTCGGCACAACTAACCGATGGGCTGACAGAGCTTAAAGATACATGACGGGATACCTTGGTTTCAAATGATGAAAATACCATTGATTTAAAATTGGAAATCTTGAAGAAAATCCAAAACCTTTTCCTCACTGATCACATATTACTTACAAGACTGTTCCGGATTAATCCTGCGCCAGACTTTTATCCAGGGCTGTGACCTGCTAGAAATCACAGTAAGAAATCCCACCCACCTACCTAAGTACCTACCTTTAGGTAGTATTTAACAAGTATATCTACACTTATAACTCGCCGTATTTCCCTAAAAGGTCTAGCGTAACATTGGCAATTCGCAGACGTCTGTTCACTCGCACCCCGGCCCCTGCACGTCTGCATACAACACTGAGATGGCCGTATTTCCCCTTTTCATCATTCAGACATAAACTAAGGACGAGATTGAATGAGCCACACCTTCTCTTCCCCTAGCATCACTGCATCCCTGGTTATGCATGCCAATTCCGGGACGACTTGTTGTACCACCATGACTCGAGAATTCGCCGCATTTCCTCATTAATTTATTATCTTACCAGCTTTGCGTCCCTTGCGGTTTCAAAATGGCCGTATTGCGATTTCAAGTCAAGTGCCTCACTAGTCTCGGTGTGTATACCAACGTAGCCTCGTCATTTTGCTTAATGGACTTTTCCATGAGCGCCGTATTACTCTATTTGGCATGAATGAAAGAGATGTAAGAGCTTAGTTGTAGTCAGCGTCAAGATTTCCTTCCAATAGTTATAATATGTAGTTGCTGCTCTCCAACATCAACATGGAGTTCAGAGTCCTCAGACTTTCAAGTAGTTCAAAACCCCAAGTTGAAGCACAACTCCTATCACACATAGCTGACACGCGTACGCCTAATCCACATCTCAAACGAACGATATATTGAGGTCTGCTTAGCGAAGGCATCAGAATATGGTTGTACAAGGCAAACCCTCTGCCTCACAGGCCAATCATTCCCAAACACACAGCATGCAGGGAGACCAGGGGCTCAGGACCCAGATGTAAGTCAAATATCACACTGCTACATAACCTTCAATGTTTCTAACGTAGACAGGCAAACTTCTCCTATCTCCTCCGAGTTGTTAAAAGGGTGCGGTGACCAGTTCGCTACTCCTACTTTAAGCCTGGCCTTCTCTCAGTACCCGAAGACACTGAGTGACTCGGATCTTGAATTTGTCGAATCAAACTCGGCCCAAAAACAGAAGCACCATATAAAAGGATCTAAGTTCAATGGCACAAACTCATTCGATAATTGGATTCATACAACTCATAAACATGAGCAATTGTGGAGCGTGGAAAGTACTACACGAGGTTAATTATGAGGCTTAGCATATATAAAGTGGTTGGATTATGTATCAAACAATGTGATTTCTTCTAGGGGTAACAAAGTCGGTCTTCATATATGAAGGAATTATGGCACGACAACTCAAGGGTCTTTACTACTAGGCTAAAATACAAATCGGAAAGAGAATGTTTTTCAATACTATTGGCAAGCTAGTTTCAATACAACAGTAGTTTAGAATAGACAGGAATTCTAAATTATCGCTATGGTTTATGGCGTCTGACTTAACTTACTCGGCAAGATTGAAGTCTTGCCCGGGAAGATTGTCACTAGTGGCTGATCGAACAACAATCTGTTCAAATTCATAAAGAAATGGCTTGTAAACCAAAGACGGAGAATAGTTGAGGTGCATCGCAAAATTTTTTTTTTCTTTTTTTTTTCTTTTTTTTTCCCAATTATGAATTCCTTGATAAGCACGTGTAATTCACTTGCCCTGATTCAATATGGCTATGTCCTTTATATTGTTGTTGATTGAATGACTCTGTTAAAAGCTTTCGGACTTAACAACCTTTCAAATGACCCGTACAAGGGAAGATTTCTATGTTCTCGAGCGGCTAAGTACCTACCGAACGACGGCGGGCTGAAAGCACTGTCGCACAGTTAGCGGGGAATAGCACTATTGTCAATACCCCGACCATGCCTGGCGGCCTAGGCGGCATCGATAAGTCGCTGTCTAAAGAAGGCATCAGAGCCGATTCACCTTGGGGCTTTGCAGTGTACCGCGTTTCGTACGACAATGACGCGGCATGGAGTCAAATGCTTAAGCGCATTGAAGGAAGCGTGAGAAACGCACTCGAGTTGCAAAGCCGCGACGACCTTCTTGCCCGCCATCGCTGGGTCACCGTGGACGACCCAGCGACTTATGATCGTCTCAAACCGGATGAGATCCGAACTGCGTTCAGGACGTGGGCAAACGAGGAGCTGAAGCGCAACTCAGCCGAGCGGCCCATTTCGGTCACTGGTGGAGGAATTCAGGAAGGCTCCAAGGACATAGGAAATAAGAACACCACCTACGCCTGGAAGCGGGGTCATGATTACTTCGCTGGCGCACGATACAATTTCTGTCTCGTGGTAGACGACCTTTATCTAGAGTCGCTCGACAATATGCCTACTGGCCCTGTAGTAAAACTTGTTTGCAAAGAATTTTCGCCTTCACCTCCAGAAGATCAAGAAATGACGGTAGATCTTAATGAGGAAAGGGAGGAGTCGGATTATCCTGTTGGTTTTTGGGAAGACGGGGTTACGGATCACGAAGAGGAAGATGTGGGCTGGATGTATATGCCTGTTGTTGAATATGTTGAGTATTATAATGACCTGTGCGATGCGGATCATTGGTATGAGTGCTATGTGCGGCCCCCTTTGACATTCTATGGTAGGAATATTGAGGATGCGGTTGGATGTTGGAGGACAACGGCAAGAACAGGCAACGCGAACGAGAGTTAGTAGTAGTAAAACTCCTCTACCCATTTGCAGGAAAGGCTTTTCTACCTCTTAAGATCATGTATCCCTCTTGGCCGGCCAACTCACTGTGCAAGTCCGCGTAATCGCGACGAGCTTGCGCATAGCTTCTGAGTTACAGGTTTGGCCAGCCTCCGCTCACACGCTGCCCTCCCTCGGCACCGCTGCCGATGTGCTAGGATACAGGCGAGCATGTTTACTAGGCGCACTGCTCCGGCACTGGGCGCCGGGCTTGCTACTACCTCGGTTGCTTAGCGCTGTTGGTGTCGCTGTGTAGCGTATCGGCGCATTAATGTGCAGTGCGTGGCGGCTAGTCTTGTGGTGGGCGGGATGTTTGCTTACACGGTTACCTGTTGGCGTCGGGACTTCGAGTATGGCACTACATTACTAAATGGGGCTGCGCTAGGGACCTCGGGATTAGCCCCGTGAGCGGTACGGGATACCCCGTAAGCACAAACAGCGGTTCGGGTGACACCCGCACGACTTGTACGGGACGTCGACTCAGTCAAGAACTTGCCGTCTTTACAGGTTCAAACGCGGATCAAAGCATTCGCGAGCCTCTTGATGTCGCAATCCTTTTCATATAGCTGCTGCTCTTGCCGGCGTCCGGGTCAAATGCGACCTACCTAATCGTCCAGCACTAATTCTTAACTCATGATGAATAAATGACAGCAAGGCGATTCCGAAAGCTACTATTTTCAGTCTCACTGACGTAGGCTGGCATGGTCGCGCGTGCACACTTGCGACGTCAATGTGATCCTGTGTAAGTGACGACATCTGAGTAGACTCGTCATATGCTCACGAACGTGGTGTCTACTTCGTCATTGCCTAGGCAGTGGCGAAGTAGGTAGACACTTGCCCGGGATTCAAGGTGTGCTGCCACGTCACGAATCCAGCGAGTCCTATACCGTGTTCAAGCTTGCGGGTATGTCTTCACCTTGACACCTGATATAATTTCGCAGAAATCGCTGTCTCTGTACTGTTAATATCATTAGCAAGAAAGTGTAATGGAAGCGCCCTTCAGGGCGAAAAATGCCACGAAGAAAAATAGAAGTGGTGGATTCGGATGAAGTCATTTCGAATGCTCAAAAATGAGTTTGGTGGTTCTAAATATGCTGCCCATATTTATACATAGGTAGGTATGTACATTTCATGTACAATCCAATGTTGCTTGTGGTGGTGCTTGTGGCTATTTAAGGGGGCACCTCACAAACAACTGCCCTCCCCTAACACCGAATATGCTGGAGTGGTGATGATACAAGTCTATATGATATTATTTCTGGCGTTTTAGCGTATTCATCGCCATCTCTATGAGGCCGTCTTTCGCTTCGCTATCCGGGAAGGTCTGCAGGGATGCGATGGCCTGGTGCGCATAATCCTCTGCTAATACTCTTGTTTGTTCGATCCCGTCACTTTTATATACTAGTTCGCGCGCCTATTGCCGATGTTAGCAGGGTTATCCGTCGTATGTTATCATTTGTAGTCCCACCCTTTGTACATCTCCCTCTTGTCCAAACTTCCTTCCGACTAGTATACCCAACTCTGGCGTCGTCTTCCACGCGAATAATAAGGGTGCGGTCGCGAGACCTAGTTCTAGGTCGGCCCCGGCTGGCTTCCCAAGGTCTTTCCCAGATTTCGTGTAATCCAGCATGTCGTCTACTAATTGGAATGCCAGACCTAGGTTCTTACCGTAAGAATAGGCCGCTTCCACCGTAGTCGCATCTGCGCGGCCGAGAAGTGCCGACGCTCGACATGATTTCGAGATCAAGCTAGCCGTCTTGAGGTATGTCTTTTGCAAATAGTACGGGAATATGTCCTCGGACCACTGGGGATTACGCTCGTCGCGCGCCGTATTTTTAAGCTGCATAAATTCGCCTTCGACCAGGTTCGCTATAACCGTCGCCAAAAGCTCGACCACCTCCGCATTCCGCAACCGAGCCAGAGCCACTGAAGCTCTACCCAGAAGGAAATCTCCGGCCAAGACAGCCATCTTGTTGCCGAACTCGTAATTCGCGGAAGGCGATCCTCGCCGCGAAACTGAATGGTCTATTACGTCGTCGTGCAGGAGGGACGCGGTATGAATTAGCTCGGTGATCTCGGCTAACCGGCGCTGGGAAGGAAGGACGTCGCTTTCTGGAGACTCGGGATCGGATGAAAAGTCGGCAGAGGAAGGATTCGCATCAGCTAGGACGCCAAGTGGAGATAATGAAGAGTCGATAGTCGCGGATGTGTGCGTCGGCGGCAGCTCTGGAGCTTTCGGACATAACGATGTTGCCCTCGACATGAGTAAGACTATTAACGGCCGCACATGCTTCCCCTCGGCTTGCGTATAATACTTTGCGACCCGATCTAAAGAAGGATGTCCCGAACCAAGAAGCTGCCGTATATTGCCCGTGAGGTGCTTCATTTCTTTTGCGACAATCCGTAGCGGGTCGATAGGGAGTTCGGATTTGGTAGCTCGGGTGACTGCATTAGACACCATATTCGAGGCCACAGATACTGCTGCCGCCCATGCCGAGGAACGTCTCGGGGTATTGTGGTACAGTGACCTCGATATACGTATTCTAACATCTAGTGAAGCTCTCCTGCAATCTGAACATGGCGAAATGCTTAAAGATCGACTGGCTCCTGTGCGTGTGCCGAGGAGCCTTGATGCTCCTGTTCTTAGCTGCATAGCGGCCGATGTGCTGGTCTCGGGGGTATCCCAAGGGGCCAATTGGTTTAAGAGGGTCGTAAAATAGGCGGTCGGAACATTGGAGATGCGGGGTTTCGAGGTTTTGAGGTTGAAGCCACTGACGATAATTTCGAGCTCGGATGCAATTTGCGCTGACTGCACAATTAAAAATTCACATAGGTGAGATCGACATTACCTAATGCCGGGTGCCCATGGGTGGCATGTGTGGCTGAGCTTGATGAGTGGCTGAAGCTGCTGTGGGGAGTTGTTTAAGCTTCGCTGACCCTTGAAATGCTGCTCCCTTTAGTACAATAATTTTCGATCTAAACGCCATATTTGGCATCACGGCCGATCATGGTGCTTCTCACTATGACCCCGTCCATCGTGGAGTCACTGAAGCAATTGGTTGAAATAAGCACTGACGATGGTCGCCAAGATAAGGATAGTAATTCAAACTCCGCAGACAACCATGAGCCATCGTTAGAAGACCCCTCGGTCGGAAAGCCCATAAGTCATGGCCAACTAATCGATGCCTGGCAACGCTTGAGAATCAATAATAGTCATGCGATTAGATTGGAAGAGCTTTTACGTGGTGCGACGGTCTATGTACCTCATCCACCTCCAAAACCAGAGCCGGTCGGTCCATTCGATGCTTATTGAATTCAGTTGAAATGAGCTAACTTGCATGCGTGTGCAGACTGATGAATACAAAGCGCTGATGGCCCGACTACGTCGTGATGAAGAAGAAAGATCCTACGAACGCATGTTGAAGAAAGCCCCTCCGAAAGAATCATTCGCCCAGCGGTTTCCGGATGCTCCGATGGCACACTCGTTTGCCGAAGTTAACCGACCATCCAAGGAGTCAGATATAGGCGATGATATCGAACACGGGGATGTTCAGAAGCAGATCACTTTGATCATCAATTTCCTTATCAGCGTTTTTGGCTGTGGTGCTGCTCTCTGGCTGGCTGCGAGGTGGTGGAGCGTTCCCGCGCGACTCTTTTTGAGCCTGGGTGGCAGCATAGTTGTCGCTATTGCCGAGGTCGCCGTCTACTCCGCGTATACATGGCGAATGGCAGAGGGCGAAAAGAACCAGAAGAAGATGAAGGAAGTCAAACAGATTGTTCAGACTTGGGTTGTTGGAGAAGACGGTCACGAAAAGAAGGCGATCGATGAACCCCTCAACTTGCCCGGGGCAGGTGATACGGAAACCGAGCCAATGAACCTTCGCCGCAGAATTAAAGGGCCGACATGATTAAACATCAAAACTGGAATACTCATAAGACTAGGCACGTATTTAATATTCATTTGAGTTATTCGGTTGGCTTTACTATGTGTTTACTTGGAATTTCTTATCTATCTTTTTACGCTGCCAACTGCCAAGAAAGTGCCCCACCTGTCAAGCCCATGCCGGATTTTGTCGCTACCCCCACATTCGCGACTTTCCGCGACGCGCTTAGAAATGCCACCCATTTACGCGTCTTTCTGGATTTATTTTGGGATGATCTCCTCCACCTCGGCGAACTCATCCAGACAGGGGACCAGTAACTCTTAATACATCACCTGCATTCTTATATCGAGAAAACCACCACCTTTGGTTTTTATCCATTTTGACTCCCGCACGACCATTGTTACTCCTATGCAATTTGAATTTTGAGGAAGTCGGCCTCTTGTTACGGAATTGGCTACTATGGAGTCGTCAGCTTTAGTCACGCGCAATGCGACGAGGTATGTATAATTGCTGCTAAATAAATGCTGCTAAGTATACACATTGGTAACTAACTAGGATCCTGCAGAAGTACAGGGAAGCCTAAAAGACCCATTCGAACTTATAGCAAGCGCACTGCGTCAACCGATACACCAGAGCCTGTCTCGAAGAAGCGACGCATAGATGACACGAGTGCGATTGAGCCGCCCGAGAATGCAGTATCGGAACCAGCGTGTGAACCAAGCATCCGTCAGCCCTCTCCAAGCTTACCCCCATTACAACAAGCAAGGAAAGGAACAATCATGAGCTACTTCCAGATCATCCCACCAACGACAAGCAGCACATTACCTTCATCCGAGCTACCTTCCGAGCGTACCGAGTGTACAGTCACGCCTCCGTCATCTCCCCCCGCGCCCCATAAGCTGAAGAAGAGACGAAGACTTACGACGCGTATAATATCTCGATCTACATCTGAAGACTTGGCTGCCGAGGATTCTACAGAGGAAGAGAGCGAAGAAGACAATCTTGACAGAGTCGCTATTAAGTCTTCACCAGCGGAGAAAGGGGGCGTCTTATCTGACGCGAGCGCCGACACTCTTAACCAAGCTGCCTCGAGGCGAAAAAGGCGGTCCGATGCTGGGAAGCGAGGACAAGTATCTAAATCGACCGCAGTACAGACCACCTTGAGTCTCTCGGCCCAGGAAAAAGGATTTGTGGAGTGCAAGGACTGCAACATGCTATACAACCCATTGCACAAACAGGATGCGAAATGCCACGCCAGACGTCACGCGGCCATGCTGAAAGCGAAGTCGAGCCATCACAGTAATGAGACACCGGGTTGAATTCTATTGTTGGTATTTGAGCACGGCGTTTTGTTGGGTTTAGCAGTCTTGTCGCATCTCGGCGTTGCATTGCGAACGGAAGCTTGATTATGCAGCTGATTAGAAATAGGAGATCAAGTATTCGAAATATGGCTTCATGAATCACACAATACCTTCGTCCGAGCGCGTGATCCCTTTCGTTCAATATATCATTTTTACTCGTAGTCTGTCCAGGCCTTCACTCATAGTGTTACCCTTCGTTCTCTTAAGGAGGGGAGCATCAACCACTCATTAACTAACGGCAATATTCTAGTCCAATATGACAACTCGTATTTTCCCAATACCATGCCGTCTACTTCGTATCTTCAGAATCGCTCCGAGTAAGTGTATCATCCATGTTCGTTCGACCTTGGGGTCAGCCAAGGACGGGATGTTACCTATGGCGCTAAACAAAAGTAGGACGGCTGTGACGATACTATCTGTTGGCATGCCTTCCGCTTTCTGCACGACAGTTATCGGCAAGAAGTGGAAATACCTACTACCCTGCGCTCACCCGTAACCGCCCACGTACTTCTTCTACGGCCATGCGCATAGTTAAATATGGTTTTAGGTTACGTATATCATTCGGATCATCCTCCATCTTGTAACCAGATTAGCATCGACTCAAACGAACGTATTGTCCGCCGTTGGGTTCTCAGGTGTGGGGGTTTTCCATACTCCCTGGATAACTCGAGACGCACACCCAGAAGACGCAATCCATGTAACCAAGGAATTGAAGTCGGCATCACGGGCTTCCGAGTTCAGCCGCAGAGCATTCAATTTATCGATAGGCGAATTTTAACAAGTCGTAGGTGAGTTGCCAGGGGTACATGATGCCGGTAAAGCTTGGCACAGATTGTGCCTGTCTTTTTCGCCGGCATCCCTCTTTTTTCCAGCCGCCCGTCCAATTACTGTTATTATAATAAATGACAATCCACGCCGTGCCTGGTTGGAAATCAAGTCAGATCCCACCTCCTTCACGATCAAATCAGCAAGCGATGTACTATATACGTACCGGATATTGTAGCACTCCAATCTACGATGAGCGGGAAGTAGGCGACCTTGCCGAATCGATTGCCCCTCCAGCATTGAAACACAACGATGTTCAAAATCGATGTCTGACATCCTTACAACTCACCCCGCTTGAAATGGGGGCACCGGCCTCACGTTACGCCCCGACGTCCTTGCAGTAATTCTGTCAATCTACTATCACAATACCAGATTGATACGAACATTTCAACATTTCGTAGGTCAGCTGTCGAATGGAACGCTAGCGCTCTCGGTAATACGCGCCTCGCAAGCCACCATCGTCTGAACGATTGAAGAAAAGAATCCAGCAGAACATGGTTAGCGATTTAACACGCGTTTGCTGAGGAAGTCTGCGCGGTAATACTTGTGTTCAATTGAGCCTAGAAGTCGATGGGAGGTGTCACAATGTATGAACTCGATATGACAGCGTCCACGTGTTACTCGCGTGCCTGCGTACCTCAGAAATGCGATGATTCGCATGCGATGCTCTTGTGCAAGGTATGTTGGTTCTGTATACAATTCCCCCGACAAAGACTTCTTCCATCTGCATAGAAATCATATTATACATGCTATATATTGCCTGTCTTCTAGGGTTGGATGACTAAAGGCTAATAAGATCCCAGGTGAATGTACTCAAGCTCTAGCTTGAGCGTTATCGGCCGTCTACCTAACAACACAGCTTCGCCTTGAGCATATTCGACATCTGTAAATTCAATTGAGCACCCCAATGTACCACGGCGAACTAAGCATACACTCCTTTACCACCTAGACTCTCCCTATGATTTGTAGCAATCCCTTGCTACAAGCGTCCACGAGTACACAATCCATAGATGTGGGATCGCGGGGTCTGCCGAGAGGTACCACGGTCCGGTCGTGTGGAGTGCGTTGTTCCGACATATCCAACCTCTACACTCTCACAGTGTGGCGTAACATCTCGCGATAGTGTTTCGTGGTAAAACACGCCTTGAGCATTCAACTTAGCTCCATCTCACAATGCCGACCAAGTATTAAGAGGCACATATTTCACGTACGATGCGATCGTCGAATTTAACCACACAGCCTTCCAAATCTGCCGGCTAGTATAATGTCTAAGTGTGTGGGATTCTTTCACTTCGGACCAACCCAGCCACTGAGGGTTTTTATAGATTGGATATTGCGCGAAAACCCAGACTGTGGACACAGCTCCATAACAATCACTGTATCGACTCGACAATCGGTCCAGAACATCGTCTGTAGTCCCCCTCAATATGGAGATAATAGATGATTACCGAAAAGAGTAATTTAATCCTCGGACGGCCAATCATGAAGGAGGAGGCGAGACTAGTCCCGCATCGTCTGATAACGGTTAGTGATAACACGCGCGGTTATGCAGGGGCACACAATAACATCCCTCCACCATTTGGAGGGACATGCTTCACCTGCTATCTGATCTCTCTTATACCATTAACTATCAGGAATTGTTACAGGAGGCAGTAGTTCTCAAGGGCTAATGTCACCTTCTGGTGGGGGATGTACGATTCCATGGAGAACCTCGTAGACAAACTGCGTTGGCTGGACACAAGCTGTTTAGGAGGTACGTAACAACATCACCGTACTTCCTTCGAGTATGCCTAACCGATTCTATTTCACGAAGAGTACAATCTATAGACTTGCAGCTGGCTGCAACAACATGCATTCCACTGCATCCTGCAGGGTCACCACCATCTATTTAAATGGATGCTTCTGGGACTGCAAGATGTGCTTGATGGCACGCTATGAGCTGCCGTATATTTCCGTTCTACCATACATTAGACCACTTTTCTAAGTCTTGCCCGAGTCATTAATTGTCCTGCAACCCAAGATCCTGCCCTGCTCCATTGAAAGATATCGGCCTCATATTATTGGCGAATCGTTAGCCTGCCCCGAACGAACTTCCCCGCGAGTCTTCGCTAGATTCCACCCGTACCTTACATTCTCTGCAGGTGAAATTAGGACCGTTACTCGTCCCTGAAATCGTCATATATATGTCATCGTATGCCTCGCGATGCAGGTACAGAATCTATTGACCAGTAATCGCCAGCTTCCTCGACCTAGCGCCATCCTTACATCTCATGTGACAGGGTACCGAAGACACTATGGCTATCTTCGGAAGGTTGGCCCTCGGGGCCACTTGGACCCTGGCTACTATAATGTCCAATGCAGTGGCGCGAGATCCCTTCACAAATTTTACTGTCTATCCGGACTCTGCCACTGCAGCAAGTGGCCCGAAATACTTCCCTCTCAGACCACCCGCCGTCCCCTTAGCCGTCAGATCCCCCTATACGAGCGCCTGGTCTTCCACGGGCGGTAAAGATGAAGACAGCTCGCTCAACAATCAGAATCCCATATTCTGGTTCGGCCAGAGCTTAGGGTGGGAGGGGATTGTTGTAGTTGATGGCAATTCGTTCGAGTATATGGGAACATCTCTCAACGATTTCCCGGAACTCCCAGATTACAACAGGACGACATCATTAGAGGTCAAATTCGACTCTCAGTTTTCTAATTTCACTTTTTTGGCTGGACCGGTACTAGTTACTGCGAGCTTCTTTTCACCCGTTACACCCAAAGATATATGTCGCAGCTCGATTCCGCTTAGTTACCTAACGACTTCAGTCCAGTCGAGCGATGGAAAGCCGCATCATATCCAATTTTATTCGGATGTGAATGCACAATGGATTGGATTAGGAAGCGAATATGACATTATCAAGGAAATTCACACCGGTCCCACATCAAATGGCACAGGCGCAGGAAACGTGACTGACTCTCTTAGGAGCTGGATATTGCGGCCGAAGGACCCGAAACCTTTCCAGGAGAACTCAGAAATGCCGACATGGGGGAACTTCTCGTATTCTACGAGTCCTAAGGGAGCTGAGGGTTTCTCCTTTCAGAGTGGCTCCGCAACCAGCGTTCGGTATGGATTCGTCAATAATCGTGTTTTGAATAACGATGCGGGTTCGGCCATGCGTGGTTTCGGAAATCAGGAACCCGTCTACGCATTTGCACATGACATGGGTACTGTGTTAGAGGCGTCGGTTCGGTACACGATCGGCTCGATCCAGACTCCTAATGTGAGGTACCTTCACAAAGGAGGATTGTCAAACTTGGCCCCTTGGTGGGAGAAGTGTTATGGAGGTATGCACGACATGATCAATTTCCACTATAATGACTTTGACACTGTCGCAAAAATTGGCAACGAATTCGAAACACAGCTTCGAGCTGATGTCAATACCTTCTTCCAAGGTGGCGAGGCACCGGTTTATAGTAATCGTACACCGGTTGCCTCCACCAATGGCTCAACATACGGGACATTCGATTTCCTCAATGGGACAGACCAGTACGGACAGCAATGGGAATTTGATTCCGGCTCTGCTTACGGCTACCTCCAACCAGGAAACGCAACCGGAATTGCCGTACCTTTCGTGTCGGAAGCAGAATCGTACTATGCGATTGTAGCCCTGTCAGCGCGACAGGTCATGGCGGCTTATGTCTTCGCGGTTCCGCCCGACGGTGGGACAGAACCTCTAATGTTCCAAAAGGAAATATCTAGCAACGGGAATATGAATACCGTCGACGTTATTTACCCGGCCTCTCCCTTTTTCCTCTATGCCAACCCAACCTTACTTAAGTACATCTTTCAACCCCTGTACGAGCTACAAGAAGGTGGATTTTACCCGAACGATTACTCGATGCATGACATCGGCGCCCACTTCCCGTTTGCCTTAGGCCATGTCGATGGTAACGACGAATACATGCCTGTCGAAAATAGCGGGAACTCGATTCTGATGAGCTACGCATACTACAAGTTTACGGGAGACGCTGCGTGGCTCTCTAGCCACTACGAGACACTAAGAAGATTCTCGCAGTATCTGATCGATTACTCGCTAGTCCCCGAATCGCAGCTCAGCACGGACGACTTCGCGGGCGCGCTGGCGAACCAGACGAACCTGGCCATCAAGGGCGTCGTGGGCCTGCAGGCCATGTCGGCGATCGCGCGCGTGGTCGGGAACCCGGAGGACGCGGTCGCGTTCGCGACGCAGGCAAGCCTCTACTACGAGCTGTGGGAGGGACACGCGATCGACCCGTCGAAGCGGCACACGCTGCTGGCGTACCAGTGGCGCTCGAGCTGGGGCCTGCTGTACAACGTCTACTTCGACAAGCTGCTGAACATGGGCCTCGTGAAGCCCGAGCTATACGACATGCAGTCGGCCTGGTATGCGTCCGTCTCCCAGGTCTTCGGGGTTCCCCTCGACAGCCGTCACCACTACACCAAGTCGGACTGGCAGATCTGGACGGCGGCCACGTGCTCGCGCACCACGCGCCGCCTGTTCGTGAATTCCGTGGCGTACTGGCTTAACGAGACAGTCACCACCCTGCCCTTCGGCGACCTGTACGAGACGGTGGCGGGCGGCGGCTACCCCCTCGACATCCCCCACTTCAGCGCCCGGCCCGTCGTCGGCGGACACTTGCGAGAGCTGAAATTTTCCTTGTTCTGCAGAAACTGGTTGACCAATACCTTGGACCCTATATGAAGG
>JAOXNQ010001918.1:0-51315 GCA_028571165.1 Hypoxylon perforatum
ATATTATTTTATAATTATTTTAATAAAAATTAATATTATAATAATTATTAAAATAATTAAAATTAATATAATATAAATAAATATTTTTATTAATTTATTATTAAATTATTTTTAAATTTTTAATTTAAAATATTTTTTATTTATTATAAATTTATTTATAAATTATAAATATTAATTTTTTTCTATAATTCCAATTAAAAAAAATGATTTTTTACCCCCATTATTTGCCGCTATGGTAGATAACTCATTTCAAAAACAAAGCATAAGCTGCCCTAGATCAAGGCAGAAACCATGTTTATCTGGACGAGAATATTTACTACCAAGATGAAAGGCTATATATTAGTAAACATCTCACGCATACGAGTCATCCGTTGCGCGTATCCAATATCGTTAAATACCTAGGGTTGTAAGGCTCTGGAGGTAATCGTCAGGTGGCGTAGTATCAGTTGTTTGAATTGCGGTCATGCCGGGACATGAAGTGTATGCCCTTCGTATTTACCAAAGTTTACAAGAAGATTCAAGTTAGGCTTGTGAGTAGTATGTAGTTTTTCGGACTATTGGTCACACGGCTCTATGCGAGTAGCTCATCTGAATAAAAAATACTATAGTCACAGACCTTGGCAGCGCGTAAAAGGAGTGAGCTGGTTACAGTTAAATGACAGGAAATAAATCGGACTGAACCCAGACTCTAGCACCAACAACAGATCAGTAGGGAGGCAGCAATCAGGTGGCAAATAAGGCGGCAATATTTAGAAATAAATAGGGACCTAGCTTCCTGTCTGAATTGGAAGGAATGGAGGACCTTAGGACTCATAAAGGTTATTATTGAAAGTGATGAATTCCAAGCCCCTTATATCAGACCCTCGTGACAAAATGCGGCCAAGCCGATCCTTCGTCGGCCGAACCACAGAACTTCAGGAGATTCATGAGTACTTTGCTAGTCATAAAGTGCGCGAAGACTTGGCTTGTGTCGTCATTCATGGCCTAGGGGGGCAGGGAAAGACACAGACAGCTCTTGCATACTGCAATAACTATCGTGATACATACGACGCAACATTTTGGATCCACGCCGAGACGCATGAGCAGATTAATGCATCGTTACATTCCATTGCTAAAGAATTGCGGTCGGCTGGCTTGTTGACCTTCTCCCCGGCGCCCTCTCCAGATGGAGAGTTATCCATGGAAGTGGAGTTCGCTCGTGAGTGGCTTGAAGCAACGAGTAAGTCTGGAGAGAACCATGGTTATTCTAGATTAGCTGACTTAACAAAGACCTCAACTGGCTCTTGGTCCTCGACAATATTGAAGACGCAAGCCTAATCGAAACTTGCGTTCCCAAAAATCTGAATGGTCGTGGCTCTATCATAATCACTACTCAGCGCGCTCACATCGATCCTATTACCCAGGACTACAAAAAGTTGGAACTGCAACCATTGACAAAACTAGATGGTTCCTTCTTGTTCTTTCGCATTCTTGAACGCTCTTCTATAGATGATGAAGAGGAGAGTACGGTGCAAGAGATATGTGACTGGGCCGGGGGGCTTCCACTGGCGATTGTTACAGTCGCAGGATATCTGAAACGGAGCTACGGGACAGCATCCCAGATACTAACAAGTCTAAAGCGATCTTCACAAATATGGGAGAGCAAGAATGAATCAATAGAGAACTACGAAAAGACACTAACAACCGTTTTCGACCTAGCATTGGCAGATATTAGCGAGCACTCTCGGCATCTGCTAAACATATTGGCATTTCTTAGCCCTGATGGTGTCCCGCCAGAACTGTTGACACAGAGGCATTCTATTGAATCGCTGTCCTTTTTAAACAATAAAGATATGTCTGTCATTCCTCTCTTAACCTTCCTGTTGTTTAAACATCTTTTGAAAATATTTAACGTTTTTCGTCAAGCACAGACCTTTTGCTATCTTGAATGACCTTGGCCAACGTCAACTAGTTAAACAGCAAGTTCAGCCAGACGGTGGTCATTTCATTCAGATTCATCGATCGCTGCAAAGGAACCTGTTGCTAGGCCTTGCCACGAATCATGACAAATCACTTCGTATGATGATCTTCAAGGAGGTCACAACAATTTTGAATTCTGTGTTGCCCAAGGCAAGCCGTCTACAGGTGAACGAGAAGGATCTGTGGCCCCTATTCACCCGATACGCACCGCAGGTTCTTGCGCTACGGCAAAACTCACAGTGGCCGACACCGGCTATTATTTTCGATTTTCGATTCGCCCAAATGCTGTCAAACATCGGCACTTTTCTGTGGCACACTGGCCAGATCCGAGAGTGTGCTTCGGCTATGGACACTGCTGAGTCTATCATGTGTAAACAGACATGGGAGATCCAATCAACGCCAGAGTTTGCAGAAGTACTTAGTGACATCTTTCTCGTGACAGGGATTCTAGCCGACTGCATCGGAGTGAGTCGGCGACAGCAGAGTCTCGAGCATCGGCTAGTATTACTAGCGTTGCGTGAGCGCGAGCTTGCGTCGAAGCCATCTGCCGAGGTTACCGTAGAAGACGAGATTCGATGGTGTAATGCGAAAGGTGATCTTGCATGCGCCTATTTGCAACGAAACCGATTCAGCGAGGCGCGTACCGTTATGGAAGAGCTTTACAAATACTATACCAAGTGGGGTTCTGAAGATCAGTATCCATTCGAGTACGGAAAGTACTATCACCATCTGAGTTACGTTCTTATGGCTGAAGGCGATCCTGAGAATGCTATTTCGTTTTGTCGGAGAGGCTTGCAGCTAGACGAGGCACACGCCGGGTCTGTTGATTCTACCGTTCTCACCAGTAGATACGACTTGGCATGTCTTCTGTTTAATGCTGGGAGAATTGAAGAATCCTTAGTAGAACACCAGGAGGTTCTCAAACTGCGTCTCGAAGTATGTGGCAAAAGCTCTCAACTCGTTTTAGAGAGTCATGAAGCTGTCGGCATCTTATTGCATTTGAGTGGAAACGATGAAGAGGCTGAGTATGTGCCCCCTTCTAGTGTGAAGATTAACATTATTGACCCGTTGAATTTAGAGAGCATTTCAAGAGCTGCCTTGACAGTCGCCATCGTGTTAACTGGACAGAAGAAGGTGTTGCTCGAGCTCGATATTGGTACTCGAAAGTCCTCAGGGGTGTAGGCAAGCATGAAGCGGCGAATGAACAACTGCAAAGTGCTACTGAGATTAAAGCCAAATTCTTGAGAATTTATCCTGAGTTTATTGCAGAAGACGAACAGTATGAGCCAGGTGTCTATGATCAAATGCTTCCCATTTGGATCCTCCAGACATCAGGTCCATTGCAAGATGGCGGAAGACAGAAGATATGCCACAGCAGCCAGAGATTGCCTGGTCATATCGATGACGGAGCCGCTGATATGGCGGGGTTGATCGAGGCCACCTTGAAGAAATTCGGAATATCGTCTGCGTAATCAGAGGGGATTTTAGCACACTTTGTATTGTAGCGGGCAAAGTCTAATTCTGCCTTCTACAACATCAATAACACCCCAAAATCAAACATCCTCAGTCTAAAAAAACAAGACCTAATTTATTAGCAATTCTCAGGGGTATACCGTAGAAATGGCCGGATTCATCCCACATATCTGATGGCCCACATTTCTTGGAACCCCGCCGATTATGTAAACTAGGGCCTGATTCGGTGTGTTACGTAAGCTACGGGTGTTTTAACGAGCTTTAGGTTGTAGAGGTGAAACCTGTGCTTGTCCTCCTACAACATCAATACCACCACCACATCAAACATAGAAAGATGTGATATACACTACCAAATGGAGGCGTTTTAGAGCTTGAGCATGTAGGGGCTACTCTAGAACCTTTTCCTCCTAAAGTTCCTATCATAAATCAATACTTTTCCTCTACCCACCCAACCGCCCATTAGAGCCTCAAGTCTTAAGCTTTCTGGTATTGTTTTCAACAAGGCGGCGAGATGTGGCTCGCGGGCATTCACCGAATTTCAAACCATCTGATATCTCTTCCACTGGAGGACCTGTTCAACCACAAGATGGATCTGTTGAGACCGGTGTGATTGAGTCTGCTGGCTTTCGTATGTCGTCCTATGTAGCCTTTTCATCGGCAGCTCGCATGCATGACCTCCGGGGCTTCTACCCCCAATGGATAAGACTGGGATGAGGGGCTTCTGGCGCTGTTCCGATCGACGTTTCTTCCTGACCGGTCTGCGCCCGGCTACACCACGCCACGGGTACGGCATATTGGTAGATGAGTTATTAACCGGGTGACTTCTCTTCAAAATAACGAGCCTCTCCTTGATAACCCCGCACGCCGCTCCAGCCAAACTCGTCTCTCCATGATCCAGGTCTTTCTATGTAGGATTCACATTTTTAATTGGAGGAACCACGGCCTAGCTTTACTTCCATTCGCACTTGTATTTGTAGGTTAAGCTACGCCTGTTCTAAGCCTGCTCAATGTGGGTTTATTGTCGAGCGCGCGAACTAAGCAAATCAGTTGAAGATGTAAGATCAACCTTTCCCGCGTTTAATCAAGTCTGGTCTAATTTCCATGTCCGCTTAGGGTCTCCAATACCAAAAAACAACGCCTAGAAGAGGCTGATCTAGTGATTGAGGAGATTATGTCGGTTACTGGCACTCCCGCAATCAGCTATACAGTTGTTCAGCATGGCAAGACCTTGCATACACGTCATCTTGGCTATCGCGACGTATCGGCAGGCTTGCAAGCCAACGACCAGACAAGATTCTCAATCAACTCTATGTCTAAGTCACTCGTCTCCGCACTTGCCGGTATCATTGCTGCTTCCGGTTCCGTGGATCTGAATGCGCCTGTCAAGAAGTACCTCCCTGATTTCGTTTGCTACGACTCTCGACTGAGTGACCAGATAACCCCAGTCGATCTTCTATCTCACCGAACCGGGATAACCAACTACAGTCCAATTTGGCTCGGCTCACACAACGCCGTACTCATTGGCCCGGACCAGATCATTCAGACCTTCGCCACGCTCAAGCCTTGTGGACGATTCCGAGACTCGTTCGTCTACAATAACTGGGGCTACGAACTGGTCGGAATGGTTCTCGAAAAGGTCACCGGCAAGGATCTTAACATCCTTCTTCAGGAACATATCTTCAAGCCTCTGGGCCTGACTCGAACAAGCACTGATTGGAACTTCGACGATTCGAACAACACAAAAGCGTACTTCGTAATGCAAGATTTGTCTGTAACTGAAGTCGGTCGTCCCACCATTGGCAAAGGCACTATAATGGAAGCAGCTGGAGGTGTGAAGTCTACTATAGAAGATCTTACAGTGCTTTACTCGGAGTATCTACACGCTATTATCTCACAGTTCGAGTCAGGGTCAGACTCCACAGATGGCTCAGTCTTTCGGCACTGTCGTGACATCATTACCAGCCATTCCAGATTTCCCGGACCATCCCTTCGTGAACAAGGCTATGGCTTGGGCTTAGCCAGAGGTCAACTACCAGGCCAACTAGGTAGAGTTTCACTGACCCATCTAGTGGGCCCAGAACCTGTTGCTGGCCGAGACTCTGAGCCGAAACTTGTATTGTACCATCATGGCTCGATGCCGGGAAGCACGACAGGCGTTCACCTACTCCCCGAGGAAAATGCCTTCATCATAGTTCTTCAGAACTCGTCAAGCCCCCTCGACACTGCGGATTTTGTGTCTCAGTGCCTCTTGGAGAAGTTTCTTGACACTAAGACCCCTAATAACTACAAGCAGCTGTCTCAAGCTTATGCGCAGCAAGGTCTGGGCCACCAAGAACGAATCCGGCAGGAACTTGAGGAGAAAAGAAATCCGAATACGACACCCAAGGAGCTTCAAGCTTATGTTGGGAAGTACTGGAACGATATTCACAATTTCTGCATCGAGGTGTGCGAAACCGATGGAAAATTACAGATGAGGTTCCAAGGTTTGAAGTCAGAGGCGTTTACTCTCAATCATTACGAGAATAGCACGTTTACGTGGTGGATGCCACATGATGAAGTTGCTCGACGTGGACGGTTTATTGCGGGCTATGATGCTTCTTACTACCTGATTACTTTCTCCGGTAAAGATAGTGAGATTGATACGTTGCACTGGGCATGGGATTCTAATTTGTCTGATGAGCCCAGTCTCTTCAAGAAGTAGCTACTAGCACTATATTAGAGCGTATCAGTATCTTCAAGCTTTTATGCCTCCTAGATCTCGAGAATTTGGTATCTTACAAGTACAACTGGAAAGTATTTATTATAATAATCCGTCTTTGCTCAGTCTCTGAGGAGTTCTTATTTTAATTGTGTAAGGTATGGGTTGATTTTGAGTCACTGAACTTTGCATGTGACATGCAAACATACATAATCCAAAAGGTTTAAATTCTACTTTCTAAGGAAGACTCGCCAACAGTATCATCGTCTAGAAACCAATCTAGTAGGCGTAGGTATCCAACCAGATAGCCGTGTGATTACAGGGCTCACAGCTGTTACGATTAGGTATATTCGTTCTCAACTAGTAAGATGCAGCAATAATTGTACCTATGCTTAAGAGCTTTACATTGAATCGTTTCAGACCCCGCCGAATTCTTGGTAGCCATCTCCTTTGTCGATTTTGACCACTATCACCGCGAACTGCCCATTCCTCTCCTCATCCCAAATGACATTCCCATGTTTATCGACGGGAATTAACTTCCTTCCTTCCTCCGTTTTGACTATTTTCCTTTTCAAAGTTAGGCTCTGCTCCTTAAACTTTGCTTTCATCGCCTCGGCTTCGGGGCCGGTTCGCTCAGGGCCAGGAGTCGGCAAGTATGTCCACGGGACACCGTATTCCGCCTCCAGTTGGCGACCGACGTCTTCCTTGGCCACCCCTGCCTTGGCGGCCGCGGCGACGTAATAGTCCCAAATACACTGCAGCGGCCAGATCATAGCAATGCAGCGTTTGTCGACTTCTGACTCAGGGCGGCTGAGTTTCGTAAGTCGTTGGCGCGCAACGCGAAAGGGGATCGCCTCGTGAATATTCAGTGAAACGCCGTAGTTGTATTTTCCGCGGCCGTAGATCCGGAAAGTCCGCTTGCCGCCTTCTATGTAGCGGTCCTGGGCTGCGAGCGCATCATCCGGAATGCACAGCTGTCCCTCCTGGGTAGATTCTTCCTTCGCCGACGAGCCGTTGAGCTGGTTGACGCTTCGGACCAGTTTCCTCAGACGAGACTCCGAGATGTGCCAGTGGTGTGGTTCCCCTTTTAAGATTTCTAAGATCTTAGCCTGCCCAAGGTTTGGCTTCTCTTGTCGGATTCTTTGGACTAGATCAACCACTTCTTGATCTGATGGCGTCACGCTCCCCATTTTGTCTGGCTAGGTCACTGATTGTCTCCACTAGAGTAGATGCAGAAATGTCTTCTCTTTTTGAGGAGTGACTTTCTAAGGGACGTCAAAATTGGTTAAGAATTTCTTCTGTGGGGGCTATGGCGGGATGAATTTCCATGCTTTTAATTGCCAATCAAACGATATGGGTAGGGGGGCGAATTGCTTTTTGGCCCTTTCTTTGCTGTACCTACGGCATGCTTGCTGTTGCATAGAATGCTTTTACACAGGTTTGTCCACTCAAAGCTTTGCACGTTATGTTTGCTAACTCAGGCCTTGATTCTCAGTAGTTAGAAACCAGTCATTTTGTCGTAACAATCAGACAAGTAGCGGCAAATTATAAACTTACAGCCAAATACTAAGGTGACGTCATTCTAAAGTCTTCTAAAAGATGGGATTTTTATTCCCTGGCATTTAAGAACTGGAAAAGTCGTTCAGGTCGCGATGATGGTTGAGAATGGCATATTGCATTGGATTTCCAAGGGTGATCAACTAATTGGTTTCAAAACCTCATCGATTTTAAGGGCACTAGGTCACTTGAATTTCAATTTAATGAGGTAGATTACCAAGAGAGTGCTAACAGAACACATACGTAACTTTCAAGGTAATAGCGACTTGAGTATTGTAAGTTGCTAACGTCAGTAAAAGGGGTTCGCTCGGATGACTCAGCAGTGAGTCATTTGATTAGTCAGTAAAATAAATTAGTCGGTCAATTAGTCAGCCGGTTTATGTAGAATCGTAATCAGCCGGCGGCTAGGTAGATATTTACAACATCCTCGGCGTTGAGCAGACGGCACTAGATCTTGCAAAGATCCGGGGCACGGGTGAGTGATAGATATTAGGTGCCAAACCAATCTAACGCTAGAAGTTGAAGAAAGCCTGGGACATAGACTCGTCAGTTTTCGCAATGTCAACGGCCGCCTCAGCTAGAGAAGATCGCCCCTTCGTCCTGATACTTTGCCACACACTCTCCGGGCACCTCGCTCCTTTAATTCGCATTGCTGCTGCTCTGCACACCTTGGAATGGCAGACCTTCTTCCTAGGCCCCACCGCTCACCGTCATCGCATTGAAGCTGCAGGCTCGGTTTTCATCCCCTTGTCGGGCATTGCAGACCTCGACGACAAGGCATATTATGAAACCCCACCGCGAGGGGCCGCATACACGGCTCTTCACTGGAGCGTCCGCGTACTCGTAGATCTACACTTGCAGTGTCTATGCCCGCTACCGACCCAATGGTCCGACGTGAAAGCTGCGCTGGCCTCACTGCACGCGCGGGACCCCGAGCGCGGCGTCATCGTGCTAGCTGAAGCCTTCTTTTACGGCGTGCTGCCACTATTTTACGGGTCACCGCTGCCAGACGGTGTGCCACAACCGCTAGGAAGCGTGTGCATCTCGGTAACAGTACCAGCGATTCGTAGCGTCGACCTACCGCCGGCAGGCTACCCCTTCCTGTTCGACACATCCCCGGAAGGCCGCTTACGTAATACCAAACTCTGGGAGCGCAGCTGGACGCGAAAGGCGGCGGATTTAACCACGCTTCTGAACGTCAAAATGTGGCAGGCGGGTGCGGAACGTGGGGTCGGCGAGGTCTTCCTCTCGGGCGCGAATTACACGGCGCATAACTCGATCCTGCAGCTGGGCGTGCCTAGTTTCGAATACCCGCGCAGCGACTGGCCGCCCGGGTTCAAGTTCGCAGGACTCGTGCAAGGCGCCCCGAAGCCTAAGACCGGGTCAACTCAGTCATCACCTCCCGCTCCTACTACCAAAGATCCCCCGTTCCCATGGTGGCAAGAAATAACCTCCAACTCCGCCCTCCCACCCGCCACCCGCAAGAAAATCCTCGTCGTGTCCCAAGGCACCGTAGAAACCAACCCATACGACCTCATCATCCCCACCCTCCGCGCCTTCGCCCCCTCACACACCTCCTCCTCCCCCTCCCCCTCCTTTGACGTCCTAGTCGTCGCGATCCTCGGCTGGAAAGACGCCGACCTATCCCGCCACGCCTCCTTCCAAACCCCCAGCAACGCGCGCGTAGCCGACTACCTATCCTACGACGCGGTACTAGCGCACGCGGACGTGTGGATCCACAACGCCGGATTCGGCGCGGTGAACCACGGAGTCGCGAACGGGGTGCCGATGGTGGTGGCGGGGGAGGGCATGGACAAGACGGAGAACGCGCGGCGGGTGGCGTGGAGCGGGATCGGCGTGGACCTGGGCACGGCCACTCCGTCCACCGAGCAGGTGAAGGACGCGGTGGAGCGGGTGCTGCGGGATGATCGGTATGCTAGACGAGTACGGGAGCTACAGAGGGAAAGCGAAGAGATAGACTGTTTTGACATAATTCATAGCGAATTGCTTACGGTAGTGAAAGAACGGCCGGGAATCATACAGCGGGGTATCACACCTTAATGAAAACCAGATTTTATCATTACTACCTGTGCCTGTGCTACCGGCCAATATCCATGTGTATTATGAATTGACAAAGCTGTTGGATATCTCGTTTCATCTACCCAGTAGCCGTAAAAAGCATTCGTAAACCTCCCCACTCTTCCTAATCTCAGTTTATCCTCGAAGAAACACACCATGTCTCCCCTTTTTTTCTTCATACAAGTACACTAAGTACACATCTCAGTAAAGGGTATCAACTATAGATGATCCCTAGGTGAGAATATCGCCTACAATAGTTGGCGATCGCAGATCGTAAAGGTCGAAATTTGTCGAGTAACTCCTCTTAGTTCTAAGCCTAACCGTCGGAGGATCCAACTCGCTGCGTTCCAAACATCGGCAGTCCCCTCTAGCGGCTACCGTCCTGGGTTTCTGGTTGGTAGCACCCGCCAGCTAACACGAGATTCATTCTTGTGAATTGCACCTTCATCACCGGCGTCTTCTTCGTAGGGAAAGCACTAATCTGATCGGGAGTAATCATCACCTCCTTCCCCTTTCTCTTCCCGGTACTGCCACCAGCACCACCAGCAGGCTGGTTTGTCTGCCCGGCCTGCTTGCCATCCGCTTGCCCACCAGCCGCAACAATCGTGCTGTCGCCATCCTGCTGGTGCGCGTGGCGATTGCCATCAGACGGCATGTCGACATCCCACACGCGGACCGTGTTGTCGTGCCCGCCGGATACGAGCACGCTGCTCTCCACGCTGAAGCTAAGCGACCAGATTCCCCCGCGTCCGTGACCGCGGCAGCGCTTGATACGCGTCCCCTTCTCGATGTCCCATAGGATGATGTTACCACCTACGTCAGCCGAGGCGAGTATCTTGCCGTTCGATGCGCACTCCAGCGCGGATATGTATTCCGTGTGTCCATTAAAGATACGGACGCAGTCGCCACTGACTACAGACCACATGCGAATGGATTTGTCGGTTTCGTCGGATGCTGAGAATACGTAGGCGCCGTTGGGATGCCAGGTTACCGCCGAGATAGCCGTATCGTGGCCGACGAGAAGGCGCTGCGCCGAAGCATGGTCTTGGGACCAGACTCGCACGGTCTTATCCCAGCCACCGGTCACGAAGTAATGGCCCTGGGGACTCCAAGCTAGAGACCCGACCGGTCCGTCGTGGCCCTTGTAAATACAAAGGCAAGACCAAACCTCAAGAGACCATAGTCGCACTTGGCCATCGGCCGAGCAGGAGAGAAGGAGCTTGGTATCCGTTTCGGGCTGGGGATCACCTTCATAAATATTCCGATCCAAGTTCGCGATCGCGTCCGAAAAGGCAACCGTATATACTGGAGCAGAATGACCGATGAGTTTGCGATTGTTGACTTTCCTGTCTTTCTCGGGCGGTAGGTTAGACTTGAGGGCTTTGCCGTCCAGAGACCAGACTCGAATGTATGATTCTGTAGTGCCTACGGCCACGAGTTCTTGGTCTTTCGAGAAGTCCATACACGAGATACTATAGAAATGTCAGTCGGTTGTATTGTGACAACGATTTGAGATGATCCTACCTTCCCAGATGGTTGTGAAAAGTGTGAATACACACAGATATGCCAGGGCCTACACCACCAGTACGGCCCTCGATTCGGAATCGATCCCGATTCTCTCGGACTTTCTGCATCTCCATGACGACGTCTCTTGCGCGTGAAGGTGGGTAGGGTATGTCTGTGCGTTGAGGAGAATCACCAGCTTCCTTTTTGATGGGGTGCATAGAGTTAAACTCATCCACTAGAGATCGGTATCCTTCCTTGGGCGGGTGGAGCCTGTCTTCTTCTTCAAGTTCGGGGATCAAATCACCTCGAAGTTCAGCTTCCAAGGGAAGCGTACCTAACTTTAGACCGGGCAGGTTATCGAGGGTGTTACGTGCAAGTCCTCCACGGTTGGACATGCCAGGTATACCTTCTTCAATATCGACCTCGGTGAAATCCAGTTGTCTGGCACGGCGGTAGATTGCCTCGAAACTAAAGGGTTCAATCGGGCCACGATCCACGGAGTCGAGTCGACAGTTCGCCTGTATTATGTCGAGAACTATCGCGCCGCACTGATCCAGGTCGCGCTCGAGGAAGTGAAAGAGGTGTCCAGTCAGTGATTTGCTGATTGGAATGATGTATTGGTTCTCAATGTAGGCCTTTGCGACGGGACTCTCCTTCACATGTTGGGAGAGAGTGACGGTAGATAGACCCTTCAACTCATCGGGGTACATTTTCTCGAAGCGACTTCGGGTCTGCTCCAGAAGGTCTTCGGCATGCGCATAAGACCCCTGGGTAACCAGTCGAAGGTAGGAATAGACGAACAGCGGCCAAAGCACTTTACCTAGCTCAAACTACGCTCGTGTGAGACTAGAATCATCAGTAGTCAGGTAATAACGATAGAACTTACCTTATAAAGGTCTATTCCGTTATCGATCCATCGCGCAAGATGCTTCCACGCGCCGAGATACTTGCCGGCGGGGATAAGCTTGGAGTTTGAAGGATCATTGCCGGCTCGAGGTTTTCCGGTCTCATCAATATCCTTCACTTCCTGTCGAAAGGTCTCCTCCGTGCGACGGTATCCTTTCTTAAGGAGATAGTCGGTCACCTGCCAACTATGCATGAACATGGTTGCTGATTTGGGGATTTTGCAATGTCGACAACATTGAAATAAAGAGTCAAAATAAACCACTTACAATCTGGTTCAAATTTTGATTGCTAGTGGTGGTTGAGCTTGTAGCCTGTGGTGGGGGGGCAACGGGAGTCGTCGACTGTGTTTGGGAAGTTGCAAACGTGCTGTTGGGTGCGCCCCCAGCAGCGGCAGGGCCTGTGTTAGACATAATCGTTTTAGCAAAAAGCTTTCTAGAATAGGCAGCCAAGCTGTAATAAGTTAACTCAAAGACTCTATCATGCGTATTGCAGATATCGCGACAATAGCTCAGTGACAATGAACATATTTGACGGAAAAAGGAAAACGAGTTTATTTGATGAAAGTCTCACGTTTAAATATTGAGGCTCAAAAGTCAAAACGTAGCAACGTACAAGGCAAGACGCGAAGGTGTGGATACGACGCTAAGTACCTTAAGTGGCAGGGTGGGGGATAAGCGCCCCACTTCCCCGGGTGCCAAAAGTTTACTGCTGAAAGTCCGTAGCTCCAGTAAGTGAATACTTAAAGAAACTCTTCCAGCGACCGGTCTTCTATGTCTGCCATTTGCAAATCACCCACGATTCGACATTCAGAATGGAGAATAACCCTGAACAAGCTCCTTTTGTGCCCTTAACCAAGGCTGAGCGTATCCAGCAACTGGGCGAAATCGATCGAGTCTGTCAGCTATGCTTCTTGACCCTACTCGAAGACTAATAGATACTCAGAACATCGTCAGCCTCTTACGATCCACCGCTCAAGCTGTCCAGACCCTCGGCAAGCAGCAGGCCCAAGCCGAAGACGAGGATGTTGCGATGGCCGACCACAAAGACCACCAAGTCGAAGTATTCAAGAATTCGATGAACGATTTCCTGCGGACTCTCCGGGCCGTCAATGTCGGCATGAAGCGTCAGATATGGGGATTAGAGGAGGCCGATATCGTTACGTTAGACACAAATGACACTCAGAGTTCCGAGGCGGAAACCAGTAAGACTGGAGGCGCCGGAAATCGCAACGTTCCTCTTCAACCTGACGGCGACGGCAAGATTGGCGGGCTCGATGTCGGTTGGCTTAACAGCCGAAGCGACAAGGTAGAAAAGGATATGGAAGCTGATCTCTGGAACGAGGCCGAATCATTCTTGCAGAGACTCCTACAAACAGGAGATACGACCCGATCTACAGATTGAGGTGATGCTTTCAGCTGGTTTAACATCGTCATACCACACACAGCTGAGTCAATACGTGGTGGACAGAAACGCCTCACAAATCGGAAAGTATACATATAGGAACATCAGCATTGGTAGGCGTTCGTGGAGTTCTATACCCTAGGCATTCTCTATTTTCATGGTAATCTATATTAGGTACCTTAGGTACTTAAAGTAACCAAGTAACCTAAGATGTTTAGACAACTTCCTTTGTTGTGCTGAAATGTATTTAACCCATGCGTGCAATTCATGATTATTTTAAAATCACATCAATTTCAACATCATGGATCGTCCAAGATCAGATCGATTACCTAGGCCCAGGTTTCATCCTCGTAGAAGAAATAGATGTACCTTGCGTCAGTTGAAATCTTTAAATGCACCTGCAAGTCATCTCGCCTCGCTGGCAGAATGGCACAGGCAGGCAAGGCAGGCACAGCAGGTAAGCTCTTTCTGTATAGGCCCCACTCTCAGTCGGAACAGGCTGCCACTCGACCCCGGCAGCCAGCAACTAAACAATTCAACGTAACCCCAAAACATCATACCTCCAGCTTCAGTCACTTTCTTGTCAACAGCTTTACTTGCACACTACTAAGCTCGTCGCAGGCCCCGACAATAGCCAATATGGATTTGGGAGACGCAGGCGATTCCCCTTGGGGTGGTATGAATACCTTATTATCAATCGTGTCACCTGCAATTTGCTTAACCATAAATCAGATGTTCCATCACAATCCTCCTCGCGAGCTCCCACCTTCAGCCAAGAGGGTCTGTTTCTTCCGCTTCGCTTGAAGTAATCTACGTGCACTCGCTGACATGAATTGCATGTATAGATTCGTCGACAAAGACCCAGTCCCAAGATGCCGAGCCCTCGCAACAATCGCAATCTTCGATCAAGTCTCCTACCGGTCGTCCTTCAAGAGGACCGATACGCCGTCTAGTCGCTCAGCCCACCAAGTTGGAAGCTGCCGATGATCCGCTAGGTCCATTGGGCCCTCTTGGGGCCAATGCATCTCCAGGCGCAGACGCTCAAGCCGACGAGCCACCGGTCCCGCCGCAGAAGGAACAGATGGTAATTCGAACCACCATGCCGCAGACGACGCAGAGGAGAGCAGGCCCTGCAGACCCTCACCGCATCGATGACGACGATTCCGAAAGACCGATCGGCCTAAGAGCGCCTCCTCCCGTCCAAGCCGCGCAGCCGAGTCCGGTGAGAGCCACGAGCCAGCCCAGTGTTAGTATCGAACAAGCAGCCAAGCCCAGCTTCTACATCACCGTGGGCGATCCGATCAAGGTTGGAGACTTGACAAGCTCGCATATTGTCTACTCTGTTCGTACGAAGGTATGGCAATTTTATCTGAATAACCACGGGTTAGCCGTCCTAACTGCAAGTAGACAACATCGAAGGGCTACAAGCAACCAGAATTCGAGGTGAAGCGAAGATACCGCGATTTCCTATGGCTTTATACCACGATGCACGGAAATAATCCCGGCGTGGTGGTCCCCCCGCCTCCTGAGAAGCAAGCACTCAACCGCTTCGAGAGCAACTTCGTCGAGTCTCGACGAGCTGCTTTGGAGAAGATGTTGAACAAGACTGCTGCCCACCCGACGCTACAGCACGATCCTGATCTAAAGCTCTTCCTAGAGAGCGAGTCTTTCAGCGGCGACGTCAAGCACAAGGAGAGAAGGGAGCCCATACCTGGAGAGAGCAAGGGTGTTCTGGGAACCTTCGGCATCAATGTCGGAGGTGGCAGCAAGTTTGTTGAGCAGGATGATGTAAGTCCCTGGGTCTTTTTTCAAAAAATCCAACATCTAACAATGGCAGTGGTTCCATGATCGACGAGTTTACCTGGATGCGCTAGAAAATCAGCTAAAGGCACTGATGAAATCTATGGATACGATGGTTATTCAACGGAAAGCAATGGCGGAATCAGCTGGAGACTTCTCGGCTTCGTTACATGCCCTCTCGACAGTAGAACTAAGTCCCACGCTTTCTGGCCCGCTCGACGCTCTCTCGGATTTACAGCTCACTATACGAGATGTGTATGACCGGCAAGCCCAGCAGGATGTACTGACTTTCGGTATTACTATCGACGAATACATCCGACTGATCGGCAGTGTCAAACAAGCCTTTTCCCAACGGCAAAAAGCCTTCCATTCTTGGCACAGCGCCGAGTCCGAGCTGCAGAAGCGCAAGGCGTCGCAGGACAAGCTGCTACGGCAGGGAAGGTCTCAGCAAGACCGCCTCAACCAGGTGGGTGCCGAGGTAGCAGATGCCGAGCGCAAGGTGCATCAAGCCAGGTTGCTCTTTGATGATATGGGACGATTAATGCGTGCCGAACTGGATCGTTTCGAGAGGGAGAAGGTGGAGGATTTCAAGTCCTCCGTGGAGACTTTCCTAGAGAGTGCCGTTGAGGCGCAGAAAGAGGTAGGTCTTCACAACTCTCCTATTTGTCTCCTTTCGGAATAAGTACTAATACTACCAATAGTTGATTGAAAAGTGGGAAACGTTCTTGATGCAGTTGGATGCCGAGGACGACGAGACCGTGTTCTACCGCCCACCTATCTATCAGAGCAGCGACAAGGCGCCCGGCCGCGGTGACACGGCAGTGGATCGAGCAAGGGCTACCATCGATGAAGACTCAGACTAGGAGGAGTGGTATGCTCGTGTAAGAGTTCCTTTAGGGCTTTAAATTCTCAACGCTTTTGATATCCATTATACAAGAAGTTGCGAATTCGATGTTGAGGTTTTTGAACAGATGTAATAGGTACAGAATTGTACAAAGGCTACAGGAGAAGACCAGCGTTGTTCTGGCCTCCTTAGCACGTCTTCTTGCGCTGCCAATATGTACACCGGGTCTTCGCTGTAGATACATCTTGTAGCAGTCACCCGGGTTGGAAAGTTGCCTCTCCTGTCACGTAGACCGTAGACCGCAGTTCTAACGCATCTCAACCTCATCTTATTCCTTTACCAACCGCTTTACTTCTTCTTAGGAGGCTTCGCCTTCGGCTCCTGAAGCGGCTCCTGCTGGGCCCCATAACTCGAGATCAAATCACTCAGGGCATCCAAATCAGGTCGCGCGCGCGCCGCCGCATCATCCGCCTCCTTCCTCGCCTTCTCCGCATCCCTCTTCACGCCCACCTTCTTCCCCACAGCCGCATCCTCCTTCTCCTCAGCCGCCACCGCCGCCGCCTCCAGCTTATCCACCTGCGAGGCCTCCTCCGCAGTGTTCTTCTCGGCGTCCCACCCGCGCCCGAACCGCTCGCGGAACGCGGCCAGCTTGCCGGCCTCGTCCACTTCCACGTTTCGTAAAGTGCGGTCCGACGGCTGCCACAGCACGTGGTTGCGCGTGTCCTTGGTGGATTTGTAGAGCGCGGTCGGGGCTGTCGTGCGCATTGTGTAGGTCGATCCGTCCGTCTGCACCACGAGCTGCGTGAAGGTGTAGGGGCGCCGCGGGCGTCGGATTATGGTTGCCGCGCGGGAGGGCGTGTGCGAGAGGGGGGTGTGCGAGGGTTTGGCGGTGCATGTTATAGATATAGATATAGAGGTCGGAGATGTGGTAGGACGCCGTGGGAGGAGTCGGGTCGCCATTGTGGCGGTTTGGTGGGTTGTTTCCCTCGATTAATGATAGACTCTTCTGGGTAGGAGTAGGTACTCGCGGATCTCGATCAATTGGCGAGAATATGGGCGATATATAGTTTCTTGCTGCTCAGTGCTTGGTGGGATTACTGTCTGAAGCTCAACTTTTTTTTGGCCGAGTGAAAATTGATGCTGCCGACTTGCCGGCCCGAAAGCGGCTGGCAAGCTACCTTCTATCACTATCGTTATCAATTCCACTATTATCCCTTATCGTGTGCGCCCGCTACAATCCAAAAAGTGCTCCGGCTTAGAATTTCTAGTGCAAGTGACGGTGTGGGCAAAAAAAGAGCCAATTGTGGCTTCAGAAACAGCATCGGCCTTCATGGACTGAGATGAAGTGCCTCCGTGGTTTGCGGTGGGCACTAGAGTCTACAACGCCACGATATGTCACTGTCACAGGCACACGACATGCCCGTGCTCCTTTCCATACGACAGCGAACGCTCAAGTGGGCTTTCTAATGAGATGGCGAAATTCGAAACTGGCCGCTAACAGCCAGGCCAAGACCCCGAGAGGTGAGAGATATTGAGCTCTTCTATACCTCTCTTTCAAATCTAATAGTACGACGTACAGTAAATTCTACTCTGCAACGACGTCCCGAAGATGCGTTAGGGCGATCCATGCGGGCTGCCATGCGCCAGCTCCCGCATCCTGTAGTCGTCATCACTACGCTCGAGAACATGCGCAGCGTGACCCGGCTTGAGGATATACTGGACAAGAAGTTCCCCCGACCAATTCCTCGCGCCATGACCGTCTCGTCCTTTACATCCCTATCTATCGAGCCCGTACCCAGGGTCACTTTCAACGTAACGCTGCCGAGCACAACCTACGAGGCCATTATGAAATGTGGGAGATTCAATGCCCACATACTCAGCGGCGACGACCATGGTGCGAGGATTGCGGAACTATTCACGCGAGGCAACAGGCCTCCTGCAGCTATAGAAGAGCCTGAAGATGGAGATAAGCCGCAGCCGAAGCCAAACCTTGGCGTTCTTGCTGGCTTAGAAGAACTCGGCGTCCAAGTACAGGGACAAGAGGAGTGGCAGCAGGAGTGGGACCAAGCAGGGGAATATGGGCAAGAAGTGCTATCTACCGTCAAAGCAGGAGGCTACATAAAAGACGTCAAACCACCACCGGAGGGCACATTGCCTGTACTACAAGGTCAGGGCGTAATGCATATCTTGAAATGCAAATTCAGGAAATTAACGCCGCCGCCCGAGAGCGACTTCGAACATAATGCTATCGTCATGGGCGAGGTCCTGGACATAACCCCCGGAGAGTTCGAAGACGGCTACGGCGTTGCGTTGGCGTACGCGGATAGGGCGTATCGACAACTAGGGGAGAAACTACTTGAAAGACCTTCCCCTGAGCAAGAGATCCCGCCAACGGAGGAAAACACACTAGAGCCTCTCGATGTGCCTTCAGAAAACCTAGATAACGAAAAAGCAAACTGATCCGAATTCACGGACTGTTCAATATGACACGATAGAAATAGCAGAGGACTTGACTCCACTCGTATAATTATTAAATGAAAAGGGAACTAACTACACCCAAAGGCAATCATGTATTCCTTGGTGAAAGCTATGGACAGCCTAGTCGCTACGTCCAATGGTGATACGTCGGAGTCTTCGATTTCCTCGAGTCGACCCAGCGTCAATATGTTAAGGGAGGTTCGTATATCTCTGGTTGAGACGAAATCTCCTTCCCTAGCGATAGGACATCGTCTCTCCTATGCTCCATGCCAGTCTCCTGCTCCCCTGGTCTCGTTCTCTTCCGAACTAAGTCTCCTAGTCATAAACTATGAAATCATATTTTCCACCATCTAGCCAACCCTCATCATCCTCACCACCCTCCTCATCTTCTTCACCTTTTTCACCCTCTTCACCCTCCTCGCCCTCCTCGCCTTCCTCGCTCTCCTCTTTAACATTCATAAGCGATCTAAGGTCCGCTCTAACGTCGCGCAAGTTCGCCGCATTCTTCGCGATCTTGTTCCCAGCCGATTGCACCTTCGCCTTGAGCGCCCTGACGTCTCTCTTGCATCCCGAGAGCCTAGTTTCCACCTTATCGAGGCGCCCGCGAGTCGCCGCCCCGTCCTCCACGGCCTGCTTTGTGACGTCGTAGATCGTGTTGCTCACGCGCAGGAACTGCGCGAGCTTCTTCTTGTCCTCGGACAACTCCCTATCCCGCTTCTCGGCCTCGCCGACGCGCGCCCGCATCGCCGGCAGCTCCTCCTCGCGCAGGACGGTCACCACGTCGATCAGCGTGCCGATCATCTCCCGCGTCGTCTGGCAGTACGCCATGTGCTCGTCGAGCTTCTTCATGTCGCGCCTGCGCTCACGGGTCTGCGCCTCCTCGGTTGCGGCTGCGCGGGATTCGATGGCGGCGAGGCGCAGGAGGACTTCGACCGGGGTTTTCTCTTTGACTTCTTCCTCGTCCTCGTCCTCGTCCTTCTCAAATTCTTCCGAGGGTTCTTCCGAGGGTTCCTCCTTCTCCTCATAGTCTTCGTCGACTTTGTCCGAGGGTTCCTCTTCAACTTCCTCTCCCTCGTCCGATATGTCCGATATGTCCGGCGAACTCATTCTGTTCGTCATCATAGCCCTGGGGTGTCTCGGGCAATCATCAACGAAGTCGTTCTTGGTGCCGGAATCGCCGAGGCTGGGGGGAGCAGGGGCCTTTGGAAGAGTAGGAGGAGCAGGAGGAGCAGGAACAGAAGTCCAAAGAGGAGGAGCAGGAGGAGGAGCAGGAGGAGTATGGGCTCTTGGAGGAGCAGAGACTTCCATTGGGCGCAAGCCCTCGACGGAAGCTATCGAAAAAGCACCCGGCCTCTTGACTGACGGAACTTTCCGGTGGTTGACGGGTTTTCCCCATAACTTGGAAGGAGGGGCGGTGGTTACCCATTCCGGCGGAGGTGGCGGAGGAGGGGCGGTGGTTACCCATTCCGGCAGAGGTGGCGGAGGAGGAGCTTCGCCGCGAGCCCGGGCTTCTTTAAGAGCCCGATACTGGGAAGGTGTCGAGGGAAGCTTTGGTCGGAAAACAGGGGACTGAACGAGTCGATAGGGGCCAGAGTCATCATTGGGTTTCTTGGGCGAGTCTGCTCCCCTCGGCTTCTTGGAGCGCGTGCTACCGGAGTCGTTTTCGCCGGCGTCGGAACCGGATTGGACGTCTGCGCGTCGCTTGATGGGTCGTTTAATTCCGAGGAGCTCGGCCGTGGACGGCGTACGGGTGGGGTCGGGAGACATGGTTGCTGAAGAGGATTTTTCGTTGTCGGACACGTTCATACTAAAGTATCCTGAGTAAGTGAGGTAGGTAGGTAGGTAGTGGTTTATGACAATGTTTACTTAGTGTGCGAAGGGGGAGCTGATTTATATCATTTGGTAGTTGGCGAAAGATGTGTTTGAGAATGGCTCAGTTACCTTCTACATGTCACCATAACCCTGTGGGTGTTTCCACCAGACTATAAGAACTACAAGAAGTCAATGGTCCTATAATAAAGACTTTTTAAGACATTTCCTCAGTGTTTCACTATGCATATCAAGCAAGCACATAGAGAACAACAGGTAGACATCTAGGCTTGCTCAAGAAAGGGGTTTTAATGTGGCCTTATCATTTTTCTATTTCTACCCAAGCAAACCTCACAGTTACAAAGCAATTTGAGTTAAGAGCAGCATATAAAACTTTCAGAGTTGTTCACATTGACTTTGCTATCAAAGATAATCCTTACATATGCACTCTCTGAAGACGAATCTAACCCAGTACAGCAGTCTAAGCTATTCCATAGTTCATATTGGAATTTAGTGGAAGATGGAAAACAGTTGAAACTTGTTACCTAACACATATTCCATAGGTAGAGCATTAAGGAAGGCTGATTTTCTCATCTGTCTTAGAGCGAACGCCACTTTGGCATTAAATTTCTACATTATTCTAATAGATGTAAGGCATTCAAGAGTGAAGCTCTACTGTCAAGCATTTCGCACGATCTATATCCCTAGATTGAACTGACCCCGTTGCCAAGCATAACGTGTAGAGATAAAGTGTCTATCTTACACAGCGGTAACATGAAATAATAGCTCTAGCTTGACATAACGATTTGGTGTGCCCTTTCCTTTTCTTTCCCCTTCCTCCCGTCTTTGCCATGTCTACAGGGGTAATAGTGCAACTAGGTATTAGCCATGAGGCCATTGGGAGACCAACTTAGTGGACTCCATTATACTGGCTTACGTCTCATGTAAGCTATAAAGCCAACCATTTTATCGTGTGCGAAACAGAGGAGGCGGGTCAGGTATTCCGTCGCGATGATTACCAGAGTCCGAAGCAGGAAGTGTCTAAAGATATTTAACAGTTGATTTTTCAGTTCTAGCTCTAACACGATGCGTGCCGAGTGGAATCGTATCGTTCCCAAGCTGATAGAGCCGGGTAGCTTAATCGTAAGCCAGATCATAACCCCAAAGAGCAGGCACATAAGGCAAAGCCTGACGTAGGGCCCTGGTCTGTAATCTCGGATGCGTTTTGCTAACTGTGATATCCAAACGTGGGACGGTCCGTTTTGTCTGGCTGGGGCTGGTCGTTGAGGCGGGTCAAAGTAGTTGCGTCGTCGTTCCGCCTCCTTGACTGCCCAAGTTCTGTCTCGATACATGGTGGATCGCGGGTGTTGATGTGGGAATCTGAGGCGGTTGGGGGAAGCTTGCAAAGGATAAGATGATAATCTCTTATTAAATGATAAAAGTTGAGGCATATACACTTAAGATATAGTTGTAAAGCCTGGGGGTAACGAATACTGGCTACTTGCTTACTGGCACCACTTAGAAGACTCCATCTATAATCACCAATATTCTGGAAAGATTAGGTCAAACACTGCATCATTCTAGTCGTTTTTATCTGGTTAGTAATCTTACCTCACCCAGACTAGAGACCGCAGTACATTGACTTGAGATAGAGTTACCAGTGCTGAAATAACTATCGAGGGCGTTAGAAAAGCGAGAAGCTGAGACTAATTTCCTAATTCGACGACATATTCTTTACCCATAACGACAAGGTCACGTATTTAAAAACGAAGCATTTGGGTATATAAATTTGTATTCACTCGAGTCTCTAGGTACCTTCATGCCAGTTAGGAGGGGTATCTGAAATCACCTAGCTGGCCATGACAACTCAAACTCGTGTTCACTTCACTTCACTTCTCTTCTCGTCGCCTCCAACTGAGCCCTTGCGCACCCAGAAAGAATTGGCCAGGGTCTTCTTTCCGTCTCCAATCATAATCTCTCGAAACGACTTCTCTCTCTCTCCCCTGTGGTACAATCGAAAACGGCGGCCGACACCTTATCAGTTGCTCAAAAGCAACACCTAAAAGCCGCATTCGCAAAATGAAACAGAGCAAATTATACATTTTAAACTCAAACATGGGTGCCGAAGCAGAGACAACCGTGACTCCTTTGGTGTAGATGAACTGAATGATGGCCCTACAACTCTAGGCCGCTGTCCAACAAACCCGCGAACGCCGGTAATCCGTTCTGAAAAGGGCAAAAGGTGATCGGATGGTGGTGAATAAACACGTTCGAAAGTCGAGTAAACCGTGCCGTCCTTTCGCAGAAAACAAGGTACATCAGCGACGGCGTAAAATTCGAACTCGGTAGCGGAACTCAAAACCGGATTCTCGATGCGACGGACTTTCGATTCGCAAACAAAGGAAAAGGGGTGGATGGATGGTGTGGTGGTGTTGGGCGAAGTAAAACAGTGCTGAATGTAATCAAGTTTCAGGAGAGTCGTAACGTCGTTCAGGTCTAATCTTATCGTCTACCGCGCTCCGCAGATCACAGAAAAGGACCGAGGATTATTAGTGCGGACTGTACCAGGCTGATCACATTACGACGCAGCAGCCGCAACCCGACTTCTTCGGTTTTTCTTGAGGCTCCTCTACCTGCGTTGGTACTCTGGGACTCGGTATGGCTTGAATCGGAGGTTGTTGGGGTGTTCGCGGACTGGCTAGAGGGCTCATGGCCGGTGTATCCTGAATTCTTGGCATCGTCGAATAGGAGCTCGTACCAGGACGGCTTCCCGTATTTGGACTCTTAGCGCCGGCACGCAACGGCCACTCGTCCTGTCCTTCCTCTACGTCCTTTGGCTTCTCCAACTCGGGTGGTTTTAAGAAACCTTCGTCGTTGAGAGGGCGGAATTCCTTGTCGTAGATGTTCCCAAACTTGCCTTCTTGTTCCCATTTCTCTTGCTGTAATCTCTTCGCAACGGTCGGTAGTAGTTGTTGATCCGGCGGTAGGCGAGGATCGGGCTTGTAAGCCGATATCATCCACGGCGGCTCTCCTTCCGGAGACTTAGAGGGAGACAGCTCGCCAGATCGAGTAGTTGGTCGATTCGTGGAATTGCTACGAGGCGTTGGGCCTGATCGTGTCTTGGGCCGACCCTGTGTGGCAGACTTTGCCGGCGCAGAAGTTTTCCTAGCTCCAGTAGTTCCGGTTGTTGTCCCTTTCTTGGGTGACCCTTCGGTGACAGAGCGCTTCGCAGGTTGGAGCTTGGGTGCCTCCAGAACATTAGAGCTACCGCTGCGAGTTCGTGGCTTTCGCAACGAAATCGAGGTATCTTCGTCGAGCATAGCGTAGCTTGGCATTCGTCTGACAGGCTCATCTCGGTCGAGGAAGTCGACGGGGATTGGTGCTGGGCTTAGCTTCGCTACCGGGATACGGGATTTGACGGTGCCATTGGGAATAAAATATTCACCGGGGTCTTCCGCTATCTCTTCGGGAAGGCGTAAATCCCAAGCTGGGACCTCGATTTCCGGAGTCTTATCGAGACTCAGTTCCGAATTCTTTCGAGATCGTGCTGGTGGCTGTTGCTCCGAAGCATCGGTACCTCGTCGGTGGCCATTTGTCTTGTCCTGACTACGATCCCGTCCCGGTCTGCTTCGAGCTCTTGCCTTAGGCAAGACAATACCTGCGGCTTGAAGCTCCTGGTTCTCTATCCTGGCTAGCTTGTCCCTGTGAATCCATTTCGAGCGTTCATCGTCGGATTCCTGTTCGGAAGGAGTGATAGCGGCATTCGGGCGTTTGTGATCGGACGTCGAGTTTGAGTTACTTGTCCGTTGGTCTACCATTACTGTTAGCATAACTATTTACTTGGTTTACTTGTCTTAAGGTATGTTTCTTTCGGAGACGGAGTCAGGGTTTGGATGTCATACCTTTACTGTTAAAGTAGTTATTTGACGCATATGGGTCGTAGTCTGAGTCCCCATTCTGTAAAGACGAGATCCCTTTAGCAGATCCATTGGCTGCAGGTAGCTTGTGTGGCATAGAGTTCTATATGATAGGAATACACGTCAGTTCAAACTTGGTTTCCAGTGACAAAATGCGACAAGCATCAGACGGAAAATCATGGGCGACGACGATAAAATCATTGTGGAAAAGACAACTCACGTCGTGATGATTAGCGGTTCCGTTCTTCCAACCGGAGTGATCTCCATGCGAGCTGCTGGGAGGAGTGAGCGTTGTGGTACCCAAGACTGCTGACATGGCTGCCATCTCGAAAGATTCCGTCAGCAACAGTCACGGGTAACAGCACCCTAGTGGAACTTGAGACGCTATTAATCAATCCTATACCCCGTGTCACACAATATGTGACTTGGACAAGCACCAAGTTTCCGATCAACGCGCTCTTTAGTAGAGGAAGCTACGCGACTGTGGATGCCAATGGAGAAAAAAAAAGAGGAAAAAGAAATTGGCAGTTATGATCGCGTTGGCAACGGCGATTGTAAGGGTGAATGATCCGGTCTCAATGACAGTGATGCGATGAAGCAGCCGTCGCCAGCGGCTCTCTCAATGTCATCCAGCTAAGATTCGCCGTATATGTGAAAGAGTGACGAGAAGATGTCGAGTACGAAAAAACTGGGATTGATCTAAGTTAGCTCCCACAGGTGATTCGCTCGTATCTTGGCAAGCTTTTCGGTAGTAGTACTTAGTTCGTAGTCGCGGCCGTAGTCGTAGTCGTGGTCGCAGGAGTAGATAGTTCGTTTAGAAGACCGGTTCGATGCCAGACAACCAAATCCACTATTTTCTTGTCTTTTATCTCTTGTCCTGCTGAGCTGCCAGGTGGACTACCTCAAACTGGGGAAGTGAATCTGTCGCAAGTATCCGACTCTTAGCCTCAGCTTCTAAACCTCAACCTTAACACGTAGTCTGGCTCCTGACTTCCTGCAAGTTCACGCGCCCTGCTGTCGATCCAATAGGACAATGGCTTTCATGGGGGATGCAGGCTCCTAGGGGAGACAGGGAGACAGGTGGACAAGCAGGAGGAGATGCGTGGAAAGGCCAATTGGAGTCGCGGCGAAAGTTGGTTTACGGGATAAGGAGCGTCGTGGCGTGGCGGAAGCAAATAATTGTGGTCCAGGGCTGGGGGGTTTAGTCTCTGCAGTGCCTGTAGCGCATGCAGTCTGGCAGTCTAGGCGAGTAGGCGAGGCCAGTGCAGTGCAATGCAGTACAGTTACGGTACCTAAATCACAGGGGGTCGGCGGTCAGGGAGCACTATGAGATGCATTCGGAAAGGAGATTGGTCCACTTCTTAATTCTCTGAGATTTAATACTCCCTATTAGGTTAAATCTCGAACTCGATCCACTACGAATGGCCTGGGAGAAACCCGAGAGACTTTGCTATCTCAGCAAAAGCGACTTTGCACGCATAAAGTCTCATTTAGGTGTTTACCGGGGCATAAGGATGAAATTGTTCGGCATTATTGCATGTGATAATCTGCATTCTGCATCCGGCCATCGCGGTCTCAGGTTATTAACATCTCTAAGTTCTATGTGATCATATGAGCAAAAGCATATAAGCAAGGCACATGAGCACATGCATTTTCATGAGCACGTATTGGATATACATGCATGAAGCAGGAGATATATCATCACTTGTAAGTACACGTACACATCACCCTACTTATACCCAAGTCCTTGCCGGCACATAGCGACGCCTATCAATCTATCTGTATCTGTCATCTCGATAATCAGATAATATGCACGAAATACAAAGTGGAAGAAAAAAAAGAGGTTGTGCTGCCCCTGAATTTAATCAATGCACTGTGGGATGCAACATTGGCACACCACGCCAAGCCTGTTAGACAGACTTGGACAGGGTTTGACAGGGTCCGGTAGAATCCTAGCCGCCCTATTGGGTGCTGAAGATGCTGCGCTACCACCGGCGCGGGGTCGATAGCCGACATTCTGACTGCATGAGCACTGTGCTATGCTATATTTTTACCCCCTATTTGTACAGTTTATGCTTTTTCTTCTCGACTGTATTCTAGAATGTAGCCCATGTAATGCCGACCCTGAATTTCCAATCCATGCGGGACCGAGCCCTGCTTGTATCCAAGTATCATCATTATCATTGATGCCTTCAGGATGCCTCCAGGTATTATCGTCAGCAACCTCTAACATATTATATAGCATCCCTTACACACCCTTACGTCCTATATATAGCAAACGACTACCAGCCCGGCGGTGAAGCTTGTGGTTAGATACTGTTCTAGTTACAGAGCCTCAAGAAGACATTGAGTTATGCTTAACTGTTTGCCTACGGTCCAGTGTTAATACCTCGATTGCTGGTTTCAAGATCACAAAGTTTCCCTTCCATGGTAAACATTCCACTACCGACCTTATCGTAATCATGAGCTACCTCCGAGGCATGGGCTAAACAACTTAATGTCTTTGCCGAAGGGATGCCTTGGGTAGGCAGCAACATACGATGGGAGATTTGACGATTCCTAAGCAAACAGTGAGATAGACGGCTCAAAGAATACAGTCCTCGAATCTTTTACTACCATCACTACGAGCATGGCGCAGTCTACAGCATTGCCTTCGGTGAGCCCGCAGCAAACTCGCCGAACACGCTTCGTTTGTATATCGGACACCCACAACTGCACAGTCAACCTCCCAAAAGGCGACGTGCTTATCCACTGCGGAGACCTGACGAACCAGGGAAGTTTCAGCGAGCTATCGAAGCAAGTGGCATGGCTCGAGAAAGCCGACTTCGAGTGCAAGCTTGTCATCGCCGGGAACCATGACCTCACTCTGGACACCGACTTCTTTGAGCAGTACGGAAACTACTTCCACAACAACACGCCTCAGGATCCCGCCGAGTGCCAGAAGCTCCTCACCCAGTCCGCATCCCTGACCTACCTCCGGCACGAGAGCCGCACCATCAAGCTCACCTCACCGTCCGGCCCACGGACGACCTTCAACGTCTTCGGTTCGCCATATGTGCCTTCGTGTGGGAAATGGGCCTTTCAATACGAGCGCGTGGACGCCGTAGCGGGACGGATATGGCAGGACATCCCACTCGATACGGACATCCTGATCACGCACGGCCCGGCACGTTTGCATAGAGACGAGAACCGTCACAGGGTAGCAGCAGGGTGCGAAATGCTACGACAGGCGATGTGGCGGGTACGGCCACGTATCGCGGTCTGCGGACACGTCCACGAGGCAAGAGGCATAGAGCGCGTGCGCTGGGACCTATCGAGCAAATCCGTACGGTACAAGGAGCTAGCCAACGATTACCAGTGGGAGGATCCGGGGACGGGAAACCAAAAAAACAGCCTCGTCGACCTCACGAGAAAGGGCGGGAACCCCCTAGACAACGACGGAAGCAGGGTGTCGCCACCGATTCCAGAAACGCATAAGTCCGCCAGTGACTCCGAAAAGGCGAAGGTCGCAACGGAGGACACGACTGCACAGCCGGGCATCGGGACCCGGGGTCTTAGCGGAAACCCGGCCTCCGCGCGGAGCGACGGGGCAGCACTGGCCGGGCGGCTCGGGCGCAGGGAGACGTGCGTCGTCAACTGCGCCCTGCAGGCGTCTAGTTATCCGCACGCAGGGCCGCGGAGGCTACACAAGCCGATCGTGATTGACATCGACTTGCCTGTCTGGGGGTGAATCGTTGACAATTCCTGGGGGATTTTGGCCACCCCGGGTCTTCCGGGCGCGATTGCGTGCATATTGAGGCTATGCTCTATGACACACGTTGCTATGTAGACCACCACCTAGGTCATAGGTCATAGGCCGTAAGGACATCGGACTTTGGAATCCGCAGTTCGTAATGCGCAATCCCAGAGAAATTGTTCCGAGAAGATTATTCGGATTCTACGAGGTTGGGATGGATTCCATACCTCAGATACGAGCCCACCGCATTGGTTATATCTTGCGTAGCCGCGTCTGCCTGTGTTATGTTTAAGGTAGGGCTGCGGCTTTTTTTTCTTCGCGCCTATAGCAATTCACTCAAGCGAATGGAACATGCAAGCATCCAAAATCGCTATACGATTCCATCCTACGTGAGAACGAGGCGCTTAGGGATTGTGGCAAATTCTAGGAGTGCTTCGTTATCTATTCCGATACTCCGGGTTGTGGTATTACGATCAAGATTTCATAAAGAGACTTCATAATTCCATTCCTTAACTGGAACGTCGATGTTGTCATGTCTCATTCTAGAAGCTGTGTAGGTAACCAGGTGGGTTACGTATTCGTGTCTTAGAACTTAGACTGGCTGTGTGTCATGCGCGCGAAATAAGCGCCACCATGTCGGTAGTCAGTATGTCTCGGATCTACGATCGCGAAACCAAACCGTACGTCTCATTAATCGTCTCGTGGGACTTAGACAGTTGGGCTTGCGCCTTGGGGACTTTGACTCAGCCCAGCCCAAAGTGCCTTAAGGCAGATACGATGAAAAGCCGATGGATGCCGAGGTTCAGCAACAATGTACGTCCAGAGGTAAAATAGGGTAGAATAATTATTCATTCAAGATAATTCTCCGAGGAAGAATGAAAATAAGAAGGAGAAGAGGAGGGCGAGAAAGAAGAGGAATTAGAAGAAGCCTTCGGTTGATCTGGCTCTGGATCGTATCACGCTTATTGAGTCAGTCACATGTTTCCAGCATTCCTAACGTAGTTCGTCGCCTATCAAGGATGCCGAGCGATATTCAAGGGCAAATCCGTAAGACAATTCCTATATCTAGTTCATACATCCTTGAGTAGCGGAGGAATAGACACCGCCTTTAGCTGAGCCTTGTGTTAAAGCTGAGGTCAGACATCCCAACATGCACATTATTCGCATCCCTCAAGATCCTTTCAAGATCGTCCCCGGTTCGGAATAATAGACTGGCATCCTGGACATACATAGACATACATACATACATATGCGACGCTCGGGTTTTCTAATCACATCTGTTCCTCCACATTCGTGACGAACTATCGGCAGACCGTTGGCCGATGGGTATTTCACCTGGGATAGAACTACCTGTCAGAGCAGGTAGCACACGATACCTTGGGGGAGTCGGTAAGGTGACCAGTAGGACTGACTGACTACATAGGAGGTAGAAGATGGTGGAATTCCGCGTCTTTCTATCGCGCGTCCGATAGCCGGTAGGCTCTGGTTCTTCCAATGAAACGTCGAAACTGAAGGGTCACACCGGATCTGCAGGTGAATATTGATCCAATCGCTAATCAGATAGCAGGCACTATAGAGTCCACTTCTCCTCCATCGTGCATGTCGGACTAGAGCCCATGCTGCTTATGATGCAGTAGTCGCTGCGAAGCTACGGATGTACGTAGTATCCTGCGTGGGCATGAAAGGACCCTGACTGGGGGCCTGTTTGACGATGAGTATGAGGAATGGACTTGAGTGCGGGGTGGCCTTGATGAGGAGACGAGGAGACGAGAAGAGCTGAGAGATGGTCAGAAGCTGATATATTTCAGCTCTCGCCGTCGTTTTTAATTGTATGTTGAATTGCCTCTCGGTAAGGGGCTATAGTAACCTTCCATTAGTCCTTACACACGAAGAAGCATGGAGCCATGCACGACTGGGTTGGAGGTTTCTCTTAGAGGGCTTTTTGGTAGGGTATGGCGCTTCGTTGCGTGATATCCATAACCAATGATAATTCAATTTTTCATGCATCTGAATTTCTACCTATCACGATGCTGATGGTGGGGGGACTAGCATCTGCAGCTACCCTATACCTTCGATTCAATGCGTGGCGGGAGATGCTATCCACGTTGCTCAATTCCATGGTATTTGCTATACCTTCTTCCCCTTGACTGGCGGGTCTTTGTCCAACTGGGATAATTGGACTGAGCTAGAAGATTTGAATGGCTGCAGGACGACACATCTGCAATTTATCACTTACTTATATGTACCTACTAGGAACTAGAGATTGATACACAGATATGTATGCCCCTTAAAAGATGGGATGAAAGAAGCGAGCGGGCGGGCATAGCTGCATACCTAAGGTCGGGAGCTATAATCCTGAGCCACCTCAGCCTATAGTGATAGGTGTAGTTACTCGTCCCCTCACCGACCATGCGAAGGATGGCCCTGCATCATGTTACAGTATGGACGGGAAATCGTCAGGCACAACCTCCCGAAAAGCTGGTCTCAAACTTGGTAACCTGTCCATCATTGTCAAGAGTTCTTCCGGGATCGTCTAAACAGACGAGCTGACGAGGCGGGCGGTGCCGTTAGATGACGAGCTGGAGTAAGGTTATTTCCTGAATTAGGTAGTTGCTTAGCTTCAAAATAGCTCTAAGGAGCACGCTTGTCGTACACGTGTGGTCTATCGGCCTTTTCCTTGTTGAGGTAATGAGAAGACAGCTTAGACAGCTTATCTATAGCTTATTCGTGCATATGGCTTGACGATCTGACGATGAACTCATCATCAACCCCGCCCCCGCCTCATACGCAGATGGGAAAAGGGGGATGATCATGGAGACAGGCAAGGATCATCACGCACATCATCCCGAGACGAGACAAATCGGAAAGATTTACCTACTAACAGGACGAAGTTAAAATAATTCGCAAGCAGAGTTTTTATGATGGCCAAAGAATTGGGGAGCTCTCTTTATTTCTGTTGAGCTTACCCAGCTGCCCAGCCCTTCTTAAAAAATTGATGACGACGATTAGAAGAAGCCCCGGTCTACATAGAGAGCAGACGCCTCTATTCGTCTGGCGATGCATGTCGATCACATCCTGAGCTTCTCACACGTTGACCGCCGATACTGGCTCGACGTATTTTCCCAGTGGAGTGCCCAGGCCGAAACCAGTCTCGCCAGTCCGGCCAGTCAAGGAGATTTTGGCCAAAGTTAGCCACATGCTGCATATTCTGCTGCATCTTGGATCCCGAGGGAAGTGATGAGAACGGAAATGAAGCCGTAGGCCCACAACCATAGATCTAGACTAGGTAAGAGAGGCCTCTATCGATATCTTGGGATGGCAAACTGGGTAACTGTCTTCAAGTTCGATCCACCTCGTCCACTCGAATGAACCATTTCTGAGTCCTATCCAAGGCGTGGTAGCGTGGGCCATGTCCCATAACACCTATCCAATACCCACATGCCGGCGGATCATTGGTCTGGAGCGAGGCTCTAGTTTAGATCCTCCCTAGCTTAAACCTGACTGCCCTGTCTCCCCTGTCCCTCCTTACCTGACCCCTCCTCTCTAAACCAATCCTTCCCGTCCTGCCCGTCGTGACCTTGGGTCACTTTTCCATCTCACCACACCATATCTAATTCTGTGGCCAGATGCTTAGGCCTCGTGCAACCATCTTCCTTGCAGCTCACCCAGGAAAGAGAGCTGTAGGCCTGTAGGCCGCCGAAACGATCGTGATCACGTCTTCTTCCCTTGTAGCCGCACACCATCTTCTCTTGCCATGCCCATGCGGCACTTGAAAAACGTACCTGCTTCTTCAGCTTCTGTTAGGAGTCTATTGGTTCCCAATGCGTCGCAAGGGACCACATACGCGGCCAAACCTCTTTTCTTCTAGATGCGAATGTGACAAGCAACTTTACAGCAGGTCCGTGACAGCTGAATGCAACCAAAGAAGTATTGGCATGGCGCTGTGGTCCGGATTGACTGGTCGAACGGCCGCGGGGCTCGTTGGAACTGCTGTACCTATCACCGACTTAGAATTGGACCCAGTCGCCCCAATAGGCGTAACGTACTAATGAAGACTTCCAAGTTGGGGAATCTGTGAGGGACGCATGTACTTAGCTTCGTATCACCTGGCTGCGGGCTGAGCACGAAAGGGGAAAGGCATCATATCCAATATGGCCCATACGACAACGGCTAAGTTGTCGTCTTTGTTGTCTGTCACTTTTGGATTTTGGAAACCGCCACGGTCCCGTCATGCTGGATGACGAAGCGGTAGCCCTTTTCACAGCATACGCTACAGATCAGATGAGCGAACGTCGGTGTCGTGGCTGAGTCCACAGTCCACAGCGAGCTTTAACTTGTAAGAATTGGTATCCAACAGGATGGACTGGTGTAAGGCGAACATGTCTATACCAGGGCTACCGATCCAATGGCATAGATGCCCCGTTCTACCTGACACTTCTTATAGGTTATTGCCACTGCTCTATGGAATCATTTGCCCAGCCGGACTGAGTCCGGTCAAGGCTCCGTCCTGTAGAGTGTAGGTCTATGACAAGCACTGTGCAAAGAGTTAGGGAGGCAGACGCTAACTGACGAAAGCTGGTACCAAGGTGGCACAGTTTGATCTACAGTGGAACTCCGGGCTGCTCTCTATGCTAGGGAGAGCATCCACGTCTAAGGTCTTGTGACCAGATACGACTTATACCAATGGAAAGGTAAAATAAACAATCCATAACTGGAGGGACTTAATGGCAAGCTTCCAATTGATCTTTTACGGGGACGGACCTCTTATTTATGGCACCGAAGAGGTCATCAGCGCCGCTACGCCTCTTGCCATTCGGTACATGCCAGCATTGTCCGTCTATCACGGTCCGCCTTCTCACGTTAATTGGCTTCCGGGAGGCTTAACTATTTCCCCAGAAGCCCGAATTTGATATTCGGGATTAGATTATCTATCTTTGACTCCACCGGCTTTGCAGTTGATCATCTAATCTCTCGTCTTTCTACGAGTCTACGGGTATGATATTACGACTGAAGAACACAACATGGCGTTCAAGGGCACAGGCGCGTTGAGGCTACGGGTATAACAAGCCTCACCGCTGGTTTCAAGACCGGGTGATACCAAGACTACCCCCATACAGACTTGCATACATAGATAGATTTTTGATACATGTAGACTCATGTGTACGCTCCACAAGCTCCCGTAGTTCTTACAGTAGTTCTTAACAACCCTCCGACCGACTTTCGGTATCGCAAGGCCAAATCTAATACTTCAAATATATCACCTGTCTTTTACTTCAAACATCATCCCACATATCGGGTCTTTCGATCCGTTTGTTCTTCCCTTCTGATTTCGCTATCGCCATCGTTTATTGCCACTGTCGAGGAATCACATCCCTCTCACTTTATAGGCTTATACGATTTTGAGCACTTACACGGGGATCCAGCCCGAATTATTGGTTCACGAGAAGCCAAGCTGGCGGTCGGCAAACACAACTTGAGCTACGCACTAGCAGAAATAGAATCGTTTCTGCCACACATTCTGTTGTCTTCAGCAGAATAACAAACGGCCCAGTTGAGCTTTTCGCACTTGGTAACTCGGTTACAAGCTGGAATTGTCCTATTACTATCCTCCTTCTCGAATGCGCAACCTTTAATAACTCACTCGTCAACGTATACTTGGTCATCCGTTGTCGCATTGCGCAGGCCACAGTCGCATCGACAACTCGTGTCGTTGATTCTCTTGTTCTCTTGATAACTTCGTTCTATTGAGCCGTCACTTTTCAACACGCGCGCAATTTGCTTATACATATCATCTTCAATTCTCTACTGCTATTCGACTTCTCTCCATTTAATAGTACACGTCGACTTACATCGCGCCGTTGCTCGTTTCCCCGTCCCCCACAAGACTTGGCCTCGACCATTCACTGCACTGCCCAACTGACCAACCTAACCTGTCCTTTTATCCATCGTCATACCCTTCTATTCTATTCCTATTCGCCCTGTACGGACGCTGGACATCCCGTGCAAATATTACACACCCATCTTACGTTACGGATTACCTGATACTGCGACACATCCTACACATCCTGCATCTAATACCCTTTAGATAGTACCTGGGTATTACACATCGAGGACCGGTATTACCTAAGACCTCCAAGCGACTTGCATAACTCGGCACCATTCAACTACCAAACCCCCGCGACTTTGTGTTAGGCGTCTCCGACTGCAGTGCAATCTGGTTCCTGTTCCTGGCTCCCCCCTGGCGGTCCTGGTGGAAACTAAAAGACATTCGGCGAGAACGAGGCGAGACAGCCGGGAAAAGACAGCAACAAATACAACCAACAATCCAACGGCGGACCTGCTGATTGGATTGCAAAGCTCAAGTTGGAACAGTTGGACCATTTCCCTCTTTTTGCCGCTATTCCGATCCATTCTTTTTCAGCTCCAGTTCTACATTCGTACCCATCTCGGTACAATACAATAACACCAGTCCTTCTGGGCATTGTATTGTACTTGCGAGTTGCGACGCGGGTACTTCGGCTTACTACTGGTTGGCCGTGCTGAAGAAAGTCCCTCGCTCTCCGCCGTATAGTACCTAGGGTTGCAGCGCAGTAGCGGTGCAGTGCAGTTTGCAGTTGCAGAGACAGACCAGTGGCCGTTGACTGGCAGACTGGAGACTGGAGAAGCAGGGAGAAAAGCTGGCCTATCCCGTTACCGTTAAACTGCCCGTAACCGTTCTAACCGTACCGAATCGTAACTGCATCGCGCCCTAAAGAAACCGAAGAGACCACCTGCAAGGCCCCACTCGCCTTTAGCGGACTAGCAGCCTGTGGTCTACTGGTCTAACCCCCCTCCGAGACCCCCAAAGGCCACCCTAGATCCCCCCAGGCCAGGCGCGCCAACAGTCAAGAAGCGAGAAGAAGACGCTAAAGAGGAACCGGCCGCGCACCCGCAGGCTTGTCAGAAAAGAGAGCTACAGGTACTAGAGGTACCGCATGTCCTAGGTACTTGGACGCCACACCACAGCTGCGCCTTCAAGCAGTATAACGTCAGGTATACGATACCTAAAAAAGGGTCGATCCCTTTCCCGAATCCTCAGGCGAATCCCAGAAATCCGCCATCGCCCGTCGCATCGCCAATCCCCTCCTCCCACTTCTTCTACCTCTCGACCGCAACCTCAGGTGGCTAAAGGTCAGAGTGGCCAGGAGCCAGCAACAAAGAAGTGGCTACTTTTTTTTACATGCCTATACCTACACGCATACCACGCATACACACATTCTAACAGATACGACTTTACAAGTTTAGTACTACTGTAGCATCTCCCTTGTGATCTACCATCTACCCGTTCTAAAAGAAGCCAAACCCGTCAAGCTTCAAAACGGCCCGTCACTCTCTTTTTTCACTCCAGCATCCTCGTCTATCCACCCCCAATTTTCAAAACATCACCCTCTATCTACCCCCTTCCCCCCCTTCCCCCTTCTACCCATCACATCCCGATTCCGTGACCTCATCAAACCAACCTTCGACCTTCAACCCAACCCAATCTTCCGATCGATCATTGTTCGTCTTATTAGACCTTGCTTTGGGCTTCGTCTTCCCATAATAATTGCTGGATTTCGACTATAAGCAAGCTCTGCATTGCATATGGGACTATTTCATCCGAGCTCCCCTCCAAAGGCCACTTCTTAATTGAATTTGGCTTCCTTTTTCTTCTTCCAAGTTAAGGCTCGTACCTGTGCAACGCATTCGACGACCAAGTGTATTACTTTTATTACCTTTTTATTCTTTTACTCGACCAACTATTTGTATTGACTATTCTCTTGTCGGTGCCGCGCAGCATCCTCAAACGACAGATCGATCCACCTTCACCGCAGTCTGTCTCCATGCAATAGTCTCCACTTCCTCTTCGTCACCGTCTTTTGGTTGTCCTAGAGACTACCCCCAAACAATAAACCGAACACCATTCTTCTAAAGACGCTTGCGACACGCTTCATTCTTACATTCTTCAACTACTACTTCATAATCGCTCAAACATCATGTCATCCCTTCCTCCCGATCCGTACAAGACCCTCGGCGTATCCAAGGACGCTCAACTCCCAGAAATCCGACAAGCACACCGGAAGCTTGTGCTGCGATGCCACCCCGATAAGGTCCAGGACCCCAAGCAGAAGGAGGAAAAGCAGAAAGAATTTCAACAAGTTCAGCAAGCTTACGAACTACTCAGCAATGAAGTCGAGAGAGCCAGATACGATGACAAGTGCAAGCTCGAAGAACTAAGACGGGAAAGAGGGACGACATCTACGTCCTCTCCCCGCACGTCAAAGCGTTCTGACAGCAAGTATTATGATGTCCGCGAAGCCGAGCCTCGACCCTCCACATTTGCCTCCTCACCCGGCTCCCACAATGTCTACGGCCATACGCCTCCGTCGCGTTCCTGGGACGAGGACATACACGCCTACAAGAGGGAATACGAAAAGCCTCGGCACGCGAGGAAAACTCAAAGTTACGAGTACGAGAAGCCGAAGCCGTCCAGAAAGGACGAGGAGCGTCTAAAACGAAAAGAAGAAGAGGAGTGGGCTCGCGAAAAGGAGAGGTCAAAAGCCCGAGAGAAGGAAATCAGAGAAGCAGAGCGACAGAGGGATATTCAGCGCGAGAGGGACGTGAGAGCGTTAGAGAAGGAGAGGGAAAAGGACAGAGATCGGGAAAAGGAGCTGGCTAAGAAAGACAAGGACCGACGTAAAGACGATCGCAAGGAGGACAAGAAAAAATCCGAAAAGGAACGTCGCAAGGAGTCCGACGAGAAGCACCGTCGCCGCAATAAATCTCCTTACCTGGAGGAGCTTGACGAAGTCATTTACGCGACGTCGTCGTCGAAGCCGGAGAAGACGTCGAGCAGCAGCCGAAAGTATGAAGAACCAATTTCGACACCGCCCCTGGAGGCTAGTCATCCGACAGAAGTGGCTGGAAGCGACCGCGAAAGGAAGTACTCGGCCAATCTGGAACACGCTTTCCGGTACTTGAGCAGGTCCGGGGGAAACCCTCCGGCAATCAGCCGGGCGCAGACATACCATCCAGACCAAGGTGCCTTCCGGCATATAAACCCCATCGCCGTGCCAACACCGCCACCGGCCGCAAACGCTATGTTCGCCCCTCCGCCCGTATCCGACCCAAGAGAAGCACCGTTGGAGGATGATGCGAAGAGATCGTCGGGAAGGGCTCGCCGCATGTCGCACGACACTCCGCGATCTTCAAAGGATAAGTCGTCTCACAAGAAATCAAACTCCCGAGATCCGCTTATTGTCGAGGCTTCATCCCCCACCGCCCGTGTTATACCCGGTTTCCACAAGTCTAGCACGATGCCTAGCCCTATGCACCGCTCAACCACGGTTGATGACTATTCCCATTCCCGTCCACCTGTAGCTCCAGGTCTAGGGCGTGCGCAGACTTGGATGGCGGACCCTGGTCGCGTCCGAGAACGGAGCCACTCACGCCATAACCGCGGATACATAGACGAATCGTCGGAAGATGATCGTCGACAGCAGCGCCGCAGCCGACGAACACATTCTCCCGAGCCCATGCCGATACCGATGCGTACCTCTACGAAGCGATACACCGTCAAGGAAAATACCTCCAGAGCTATTCCGGTGGAGCCATCTTACTTTGACGATGCGCCTAGAAGTTCTAGGAAGGGCTACCCGTCGGCTAATAGCTCTGCGCGTCGAGCAGACCCTTATTATGACGAATATGAAGAAGAGCCTCGTGCATTCTTCCACAATGTCAAATACGCGAGCACATTTGACCCCAGCGATGTCAAATTCGCCGAAGTGGCACACACGCCGCTTCGAGAGGAGGTATACACATAAGTATCCTCTCAAGTTACCTCTTGAAGCTTCTTGAGGGTGGTCGGCAGCGGTCGATTTGTCACTGCTCCGCCTAGGTCGTTAGCGATGCCGCTTTCTGACTTAATCTCCATGTATTTTCGGGGCACTTCTCTTGTTGCTGTGTTTCCCATGGATTGGATTCGGCGTTCCAGGTGCTTGGGTATTGGATGTGGTGCACCATTGAAGAAATTGATGAAATATAGTAACGAGTTGACGTCTTTTCAAACGGGCTTAGAGAGGAAGCAAGATGCGTACAAGCCAGGCGATATTCATTCTCGGGTGCTGGGGAAGTTTGGGGGAGGAGCGTGGGCTTTTGTGGTTTAAGCGAGCTCAGAGCTGAGCTAGATGGGTTCCCTCAGCACAAGGCATCATCTTGAGGCTTGAGTTACTCGAGTACGAGTAATGACGCAAAAGCCCCGCGGTCTTCGCCGAATTTCTATAATCTCACCAGTCACACGCCACGACACAGAATTTTCTCTGACCTACTCGCCTTTCGGCCCCCATCTACCTCAGAGTTTAGCACTTTAAGCTCCCACGAAATTTACGAGAGATGTCTTACCGTTATTGGATATTCGCTTGTATTTCCAATCTCGTCTTTTATTTATGATGACCAATTTTTCACACCATTTTTTTACACATTTTATATATATACACACATAACTGCATATGAGGAGCAAGAGAACCAAGATATCAGGCTGGTCAGGAGTGGGTCTTTATTTTTTAAATTCCTATTATTTTACTCGGTGGAGGGGAGGAGGCATAGCTTAAGGGATTATTCATGCTGGATATTTTTCTGCTCTATTCCGCGTCCGTTCGTCCATTCATTTACGAGGCGTTTTTTATTATTATTCTTCGCAAGCGCAAGGCAAAGGGCTGGAGCATTCATCACCGTTTTTGGCAAAGGTGTGGGTGGGCAAGGATTTTGAGAGAAGTTTTTAATAATCTTCTGCGACCCGATGGAAAGACAGGTTTACAAATAACAGTTAGGCATATATCGTTAACGTTATGATATGGACGAAATGAATACATGTCGAGCAGACCACGTTGTTTGCTCTTGTCACGCTAGAATTCTTATTGACTTCTGATTTTAAAATAATTGTGAATACGTTTCTACTGCTCTTCTCTTTTTCTTGACTATATAGGGGTGACAGAGTAGTGTTCCACGATGACGAGTGTACTCATGAATCCGCGAGGAGGCTAAGCAGCTCAGCTGGACCTGAAACCTGGTTTTCCTCGGATAAGCGGCTCTACAATGTGCACTTTTGAGTGATTATGTGATTATTAAATTGAAGCTAGAATCTCGAGTACATGTATATAGCTCGCTGTTTTAAACCTTTCGGTCTGGCGGTGAGTGCGGTGGTGTCGCGTCTAGGACTCGAGGCAGATTTCAAAATATTACAAATGCATAATTTCGTAGACGAACATGACTTCCAAAAATGCAAGAATGTTTCTACCCTACCCGGGTAGGTAGCTGGGTAGGTAGCTGGGTAGGTAGGAGGATAGAGGGTGAAATGGAAGGCGTCTGACAAAGTCCTACTCACTCGCCCCTTTACTCTACTAGTAACGCCCGATAGTGGTTTCTATCTACCTTAGCCCATGGGGCGAACTCTAAGATGACTCCTACTCAGGATCATCTTGGGAGCTGCCTTGAATCTGAACATCGGTAAGTGCTTACGTCTATGGCGACAGCGTGCCTTCTATCTACCTGACGTAGAGGTAGCCATCGGAACGGCTGCTCCTTTTTGAGTTTCTCTAGCTGCTTTACACTCGAACATCCCAACTGCCAAATTCGAACCACATGAGCACATTTTATGACTATCTACCTTCTACCTTCCTAATATTCTTCCAAGGCAAGCACAATACACGGCAAGAGGGACTGCGCCAGACAGGTCCATAAAAGCCCCATCTCCCACCCCCCTCCATTCTGCTCTTCTGCTCTTCTTTTCCTTTCTTCAGTGCGGATCCGGGGCAGCTGCGGAGCAACTACTGGGATCCCCGAGAGCTCAAGATTCCTCGGGGATAGGATCCAGCGTCCTGGCCATTTCGGAGGCGGGCGCCGGCGGGTCCTCAGCCCTCGAGGGCTGGCCGGTCAATTTTTGTCACACTATTTCTCCTGTTCTTTTTCGTTGTGCTCTGTGCTGATTGGCATGGACATGAGGAAGAAGACGCCCTGTTCCTATGCTGTGAGTTCAGCTGCAGGTAGGCTAGACCTTGGCCGTGCCGGCGTCTGCTGTGTCTATCGAATCATCTCTTGTCTACTCATGATTGGCCTGAACAGGAGAGCTGCTCTATAGCCTCGAGTTTAACTAGATGATGACGATGGCGGCGATAGCTGAGGTCAGCGTTCCGTGCAATTGACGCCTAGCTATGACGCCTTCCCATCGTTTCACATCCGCACGCAATCCTCTGTCCCTCCTGAAACGCCAGATCGATCCGATGATTTCAGGTTTCACTCCCATACACAAGCCAATATGCAGAACGAGAACGGTCAGGTGTTCTTGAGTGACGTAGCCCGAGTCTTGATAGGCAACTTTTTTTGTTGTGAAAATGTGGCGAAGATGCTGTGTTTCTGCGTACAGCAGCACTTTGTGGTTGGGTTTTTTTACCGATGCTCGTCATTTCGAATTGGACAATTGATGGGTGAACACGTGCTTTACTATACGACTTGCTTGCTCATTGGTCGTTCTTGGTACCACACCCGGAGTTTGTATGGTGGTTGGTCAATGGTAACCTATCAATCGTGTACATATGCTGTGCGGACCGCGACTCATGTACGTCAAATGTGTAGCTGGCTGCAGTCTGGGGCATACATACCGACCAAGACTTGGTGGCGCCGCAGGTGATCGTGTAAGGTTGTCTGCAAAGGTCTTTGACGTAATGGTAAGGGGGATCTATTCTAGGGTAGACGGAGACTTGCAACGCCTATAACGGACTCGACTATTCCGTCATGTTTCTGTGTACGCAGGTATCGGGTTGGCATTGGGCTTCAACGACTAATGCAAGGTCCCTATTCTACAAAGTGCTACGTCACCTCTATCTTGTCGACGAAAGTGATCTCGATAGCAATGGCATAGAAATTCAATGACGTCCCTGAATTGACGTTGCTGATACCTAGGTATGCACTGAATTATTTCTTGGGTCGCGTATACTACCGTACTACTATGAGCTGTGGGTGTCGAGCCTATACGATGCACAGCTGCCGAGCCAATGAGGTTGCACCAGGTTGTATAGACAGACACCAAGACCAGTCACGTCTCAGCAAGTATACCAGCCATTATATATGGCTGAACACCCTGAAAACTCTGTATGAACGAGGAGGGTCTATGTATAAAAGCCTTACTCTGTATACTAGGTGTTTACTAAAGAATTACAACGACAAACATCTGCTCCTTACAGCTTGCCTTCGTACCTTCTACACTATTGAGGTAAGGTATCTATGGGAGAAGAGGTCCTTTGTATACAGTGGGCTTTCGGAAGTATACCTATTCTTGAAATTATTACATTCACTAATGTCGACATAGCTTTGTTATACCGGCCTGTGACCTGGCGCAGGGAGAGAGTATAGTCAAATTATCGAAGTATTGAGATACTTACAAAGTCGTTTAGCATTATTCTTTAAACCTGTCTTCCTCCTTTCCTTCTTTACCACCCCCTTTGCCCTTACAGTTAAACAGGCCGATATAAGTAACCATTTGACATAGGAGCATAGATGTATCTCTTTAGCAATAACTAGGTACTTGTAGGTACTTGACATTAAAAGAAAACACCTTGTTTAGATGTTTGGTAATACTGCCCCCAAACGTTGGAGTTGTCGCTATAACTGGCAATGACACTAAGCAGTGTATCCAGATGGCACGGTTACAACCAAATGATGAGTCCGGTATAGTGTAATGGTTAACATACCTCCCTCTCTCGGGAGACGCTCGGGGTTCGATTCCCTGTGCCGGATCATTCTTTTCTTTTTCCCTTTTCCTTTTCCCCTTTCCCCCTTACAACGTTACCCTAAAAACACACTTACCATCTGGCGTATAAATTCACTTGTCTACCTAGGTGAGTATATCGACGATTAGGAAAAGTAAGATATTCCTTGGACATCGGTAACAAGATCTGAACACGTTTTCATGAGAACCTTATAATTTAATCTGTCATGCTATGGATGAGGAAGTCTTGGGTATATCTCAGGTAAATGCAACACAAAAGTAAATAGTACAAGGCCGACTCGCTGCTTTGGTATGGTGACGGCGGCGGGTTTGGGCAAGCATGCCCAAATCTTACGGGAATTCTTCTTTTACACAAGGGGGAACTACCACCTTTTCTTATCCCCAAGCTTATCTCTTTTCCTACCTCAACTATCTACCAGCAATACAGTTGTAAAGGGGAAACGACACGCAGTTTAGACCAGGACGTAGAGCGAACATATCTAAAGCCGTTAGCCATACTTATATCTCGAGTTTTGGAGGAAACGAGACGACTTACCAAACTCAACCCCATGATCATACTAGCCCAGAACAACACGTTATTGGCCGTCTTATGGGAGCGCACCCAGCGCGTGCGCTGCAGCATGACGATCGGCAGCTGCAGCATCTGGCAGATGAAGCCGTAACCGCGCAGCTTTTTCGTAATACAAGCCATAACAATCTCATGACCAACAGCCGAGATCAAGAACGTAATGAGCGTGGCCATGTTGCGGCCGATGCTCTCCTTGGAGGTGGCGTACACGTGCCTTCTCAGAAACGAGTACACGGGCACGTTCCACTCGCGGCTGAACTCCATCCAGTCGGTGCTGTTCCACCAGTCGCTGTAGAAGTGGCGGTCGGCGAACCGCGTGATCTCGGCGAAGGCGCCCAGCACGTACTCGAAGATGACGAGGAACACCAGCAGGAACGTCAGCATGAACGGGAAGAGCAGCCACGAGATGGTCTCGGCGAGGATCAGCAGCGTCTCGAGCACCGCCGACGACGCGTCGAGGCGCACTCGCGACTCTTGGAGGACGGGAAGGATGAATTCCTCTGAGATGATGGTCAGCAGGAAGATGCAGCCGAAGGTCGCGACGATCTTGGCGATCAGCGATGTCCAGTTGATCGAAGTGTTGCGCGGGTATTCGAGCTCGTAACACAGTGTCGGGCAGAGGAGGTAGTCGATGTAGTTAGACCACGACAAATTCTTCGGGTAGGTGACGTTGCCGATAGGACTCGTTAGCTCGCGCGCCAGGTCTTCGCGTAGCTGCGAGAGCCCCTCGTCCTCGCTGTCGCTGTCGATCTTCATGTCCTCGTGTACCAATTCGCCCATCGGCTTCTCGACAGAAGGATAGTTATACGCCGGAGCTTTCGAGGCGCTGTGAGGCTCGTCGAGGGCGCGCAATCGCTTTTCCGTCTCCGACAGATGGCCGTTGTAGAAGGCGTAGGAATGCATCTTCATCAGCAGGACCATGGTGTGCAGTATCAGGAAGACTTGCGAGGTCCACGTCCAGTTCAAAATAAACGGTACGGCGACCCAGAGTGCTAGCCACCCGACCTGGTAGATACTCTGGATAGCCACGCCGCCCTTCTTCCACGTCAGCGCGCCACGGCTACTCCTCATTGCCTTGTGAAGCGGCAAGATAACAGCGGTGGTCGCAACCATCAAGAAATCGGCTATGGCCAGGTGCCACAGCTTGACGGTAAAGAGGGTCCATATCTGTACGCGCAGGGGGTACCCAGTGTCCTTGTAGTTGCGCAGCATGGTGGTTATGCCCATGATGGCCAGGCCGATCCAGAATAGGTTGAAGAAGCCATGGAAGTCACGGTAGTCGGATTCGGGATCGAAGTGGGAGACTCGCGAGGCGTACTCGATGGTCGGGAAGAGACGTCGTCGCTGCTCGGCGCGCACTTGCTTCCGCGCACTAGACAGAGCTTTCGCGGACGCGGGGGCATTTTCGGGGACGGGTGATGAACGACCGCTATATCATTGCCACCAGGGTTAGACGTTGTCTCGTTATCTGGCAGGTATATCGGACGAGGGCAGCTTACCTTGTTGCGCCTGACGCGGTCTCGTCTGTATGCGGCTCGAGGTGCCCATTGATGGAGCTGGTGCTGTGTTCCCTGACTAGTTCGGTTACCTGGGCATGTTGTGGTTTACGTGGACGTGGTCTTAAGATGTTATCGTGGCTATCATTGGGTTGAACGTTGGTGGACGACATCGTTTGGGTGGCGGCTGACGAGATACAAGCCTCGGTCCAATGATGGAAGCTCAAGGTTTCGGATAAGGAGAATCTGCGAAACTCTCCAATGAAGTGTATCCAGGGATCTGATTATATGTATGTTTATAGCTGCTACGGTTATGAAGTCTAGCGAGTCAGAATGGCCTTGTGGCGTTATGGTGTATGGGGTATAAGCAACTTCGTCAACGAAGATGGCGAAAGCAATGTGAACAATGGGAACGAGTCGAATTCGCAATGAAGAAATACTATCGCAAGGCGACGTCGATGCTACAATGGAATCAATCTAATGTAATATGATTCTGGTTTATAATAAGGGAATAAAAAAGACCGCTTGATTTGGGGGGATGAGAATGAATGAACACGCAATCCAAATGGGAGTAACCAATCCCAATGTTGTTTGGGAGCCTGGAGATGTCTACAATACCTCACCTAAGCTGTACCAGGGTTGCGGGTCATTTCGTCAGTGGGGTTTAGGGACCTACCTAAGCCCAATTCTATCAGTTTTAGTGAGCTTAGCTGCTGACTTGACGCCGCCGAAGGAGAGCTGTGCCACTCCACAGCCGTGAAGCTGCAGCGCTTGAGCGCCCCCATTGATACACAATTACGTCACAGGCTGACTAGATGGAAGCTCGTCGCGATTTTTGGCTGCCGAACCTTAACCGCCGAACCGGGTTCGTACGACGTCAGAATGCATGCGATCACCGATTTCCCATCCCCTTTTCTCTCCTCTGCCAACCCTGCCAGCTTCTACTTCAGGAACCAACACTACCGGATTTAGTTGTGGAATATGACCACTTATTCTATGCCGATTTTACCGGTGCTTCGTTTCCATTGCATTCCATACTGTGATTGATGCTTAACAGTTTCTGTAAGACGTGAGAGGCAAGTAGTCGAATCATTGAAGGTCTTCTACACCGTACAAAACGCGTCCTATCTCGCCTCTAGCCTTGTACTTTTCACCGAGGATACTACCTGGTTTGCTAGACCAACGTTCCTCTATCCACCATTCGCTGTCTCTGAACTTGCCGGCGTTCCATTTTTCACGGGCTATTGCAACTTCTTCAGGCGGAAGCCTAGAGTGCCGCACAATGTTACCCCTGGCATCAAGGTACAGGATCCGTAGTTGATCTGTCTCAAACGCTTCCCGGTCAGCTACGATAAGGTACGCCTCTACCGCCATAAACTGGAGATCCAGTCCAACACCACACTCAATTTCCTCTTCTTTGTCCTCGGCACGAATAACATTCTCTCTAAGCTTCTGCTGAAGAGCTTTCTGCTGAAGGGCTAGAAAGTCTTCGTATAGTCGGCCCTCCGCAAAGGCACGAGTGTAGCCTTGTTCGGGGCCGGCAAGCTCCGGGAGTATATCGAAGACCCGTTCCCAGTTGTCGCCAAAGTTGAAGATCTGGGGGTCATCAAAGAAGAGCAAAGGGACGAGGTCTTCTTCGAACCTGGGATCCATGTCTTCGTCAATTTCACGCCACTTGGCGAATTTATCGTCGCCGTCGCCATAGTGCGTGCGTAGTCTGAAAGCTTCATCGTCGTGGTTCTTCCAGATGAACAGAGCGGCTTGACGCACATACGGAGGGCGCCATGGCGCGAGGATATCACGCACCTCGTCTGCAGTTGGAACGCGTTCCATCGGTGGGATGCCCACGGCCTCGCGTCCTGTCGTATCCCAGGCCTGAGGTATGTTCTCCAGCTGCATGAATGCATGAATTAGATCACGTCTCTGATCTGACGGAGACGCGGTAGAAGAGTAATCCCAATGCCACTATTAAGATGCCGTTAGATAGAGTCATCACAGAGTAACACATGATACATGTAGCCCAACTCACAATAAGGTATTGCTCAGCGGGAAAGGCGCCCCATGGCGGGGGGACATAGTACTCGGCGAAGTACGTGTGAGACTGCTGCGTCGACATTCGGACAACCTTGTAATCTTGATTTTTTGGGTGTTCAGATGTAATTTTGCACCGAGCGACGGGCTGCAAAGCGAAGTGAGAAACCGGAAGTGCAAAATGACAATACGGTATAATTGCATATCTCATAAGCCAAATCCCGCCCCCTGACCCCTGAGATTTCAACATCAAAGCCGGCTTCAACCATATCTTTTTGACGACTCCTAAATACAACTGGTATGCCTCATCATTATCCCGACTTCTTACCTCGGGTAATATACTGCTATATTGTGGATAGAAATTGATCTTGTCTACTTTAGACTGGGACACCGATACTCAAAACCTCTCTCATGAGACGTTGGATAAGTAAGACGGCTAACTGAAGGTTTCAGAGGTGTATCACAACTTCGAAGATATTTACGTGTATAGGGACAGCGAGCCTTTCTTCATTCACTTCTTTTCCAAGCTGATAGGCGCATCTATCCCGACAACCTCCTAAAAGCAGCATATTCATGGTAAATATCGCCGAGGAACCCGCAGCCTCTGAGCTTTCCCTCGCCAGATTTAGATATTGGTTCTCTCATTGAACCCTACGATGATACACCGCCTTCGGCCTCGGGTATTGGCCATTTAAATTGATGACCCGGGTGGTCGCTTAGAAGATGCGGCTGGCCGAAAAACACTTCTCGTGCAGAGAGACCTTCCCGTTCACTTTCTTCCCTGAAGAGCCCTCTTCTTCGTAACTCGGGAATCACGAAATCGATGATATCCTCAAACGACCCAGGGTTCACCACATGCACAAGGTTAAAGCCATCTACGTCCGCTACCTCGGCCCATCTCTCGAGCTCGTCGACGACCGTCTTGGGGCTGCCTACGATCTTTGGCCTGCAGTAATATATTAGCATCACCCTACTTCAAGGATCGTGTGGGAATTTCTTACATCATTCCTCCAATGGAAAGAAACTCCGCGATTCGGGACTTCGTCCAGCTCAGGCCTTCCGTTCCAGGGACCGTACTAGCCCACCGGTTGATCACAGACCGGATCGCTGGCTTGTCTACGAGGACCAGATCTTCGTCGTCCGAGTAGCCCGACAGGTCATTCCCCGTCCAACCGCCAAACAGCGCCAGTGCTCCCTCGCGGTCACCATATGAGAGCAGCTCCTTGTACTTGGCCTGCGCCTTCTCGTCGGTCTCGTCGACAATAACAGTGACCCCCGTAAACACCTTGATGTGGTTGGGGTCCCTGCCGAACTTCTCCTTGGCGGTCGACCGAAGTGCATCGACGGACTTCCGCACCAGTTCCGGGAGCTGGCCGCCCATGAACACGGCCTCCGCATGCTTGGCGCCGAACTCGGTCCCGGCTTTTGATGTTATAGAAATGGCGTCCGCTGCGGTGACGGCTCCGAGATGTGCGGCCCGGGGACTTGGAAGTACTTGCCTTTGTGGTTGATCGCGCGGACTCGGCCGGCTACAGCAAATTGCCCCTTTTCGCGGTCCCGAACGACTGCGTCGTCTCTCCAGCTGCTTTCCCATAGCTTGCCGCCAAAACACGTAAGCATGAAGTTCTAACCCTTTGAAGCTAACTGATACAAGAACTGCCTTACCTTATAAACCACATCCATGTACTCCTCAGCAATCCGGTACCGCTCGTCATGCTCGATCTGCGTCTCGAGCCCGAACTTCCTCGCCGCGCTCTCCAGGTACGACGTCACGATATTCCACGCCACGCGGCCCTCGGCCAGGTGATCAACAGTCGAGAACCGGCGGGCCAGCGCGTACGGCGCGTCGTACGTCGTGCTAGCCGTGACGCCAAACACCAAGTTCTTCGTCACCGCCGCCATGGCCGGCACCGCGTACAGTGGATCATTAACCGGGAACTGCGCGCCGGAGGCTAGCGCCGGGTCCACGTTGGCCGGGCCCTTGTACACGTCGTACGGCCCCAGCGTGTCGGCGACGAACATGGCGTGGAACCCGCCCCTGTCGAGGAGCTGCGCGAGCTGGACCCAGAAGTTGAGTTTGTTGTAGTCGTCCGTCTGGTTCCGCGGGTGCCGCCAGAGTCCCGGGGACAGGTGGCCCGGGGTCGTCATGACGAAGGCGTTGAGTAGGAGCTGCTTCTTGGGCTTCTGCTTCTGTGTCGCACCGCCTGGTTCGCTGGAGGATGCCATATTGCCTGTGTAAGATATAAAATTTCTGTGGTAAAAAGCTTGCGATTAGTGATCGTAGTTTCTGATATAACTGCTTCTAGTACGGTAAGACTTTGGAGTCCCTTGGCAGCTTCGTCGGAAACAAGCAAATTATGAGTTTTATTCAACCTTGGAACCCCCCTCGGCTGTCACAGCCGTTTTATTTTGCCAATTCGGTGTGATAGATCGAATCGATCGCGTTATTGCCTACCGGGATTAGGTGTGAAGATACGGATGCGTGGTATTGACCGTCATCGGCCTACCCCGATTATTCCATCATGCTCCGCGCGGATTGCGTGATGCCAGCTTCGGGACCCAACCGGGTTCATCACATAACACTTCGCTTATTGGCCCTTTTTATAGGCACATAACACTTTAGATAACATCGATTATTCTATCTTAGGGTCCTATAAATCACAATTCGCAAAGCTTGACTGTTGCGTATTTGAATTGCCATGGTGCTTACCAAAAGGTAAACTAGAGTAGCATGCTGAAATTACCTAGGAATTCGAGACGCCTTCGTATTTTGCGAATTATGATATTATCAACGAGCGTTTGAAAGAACTGGCTATATACAAGTATAAGCTCTTCAACCCAGAAAGGTTTTCAAGCCTTGAAAAAAGAAGTGACACCGTCAGGGTCACAAATGTCATCTTCTTGCAGAGAATACTAATATGTATAATCGAAAAGAAATTCAACGATCTGGAGTAGCAAAGACGCTATCTTCTACTCAAATATATGGATACATGGTCAGAAGCTCTGCCTTGTGGCCGAAGCACTTCAGGAATCCATCGTCGTTTTCGATGAGCTGGTCTGTATTTGGACGACGTCAGTGACCGCTCTTCCCTACTCACGAGGAAACGAAATACGCATGTAGAAAAGAAGCTGGCTTACTCAAGTCCACGCCGCTGTGCGTCTCGATCCCACCGTCGGGCTCAGGCACGCAGTCACAGGCGTAATAGGTCAGCGGGGTCTCGTATCCGTTGCCGATGAAGCATTTCACGCAGGGTTTGTAGCTCGCGGAAGTATTCAGCCCGACTCCCGCGTCTGTTGGGACTATGATGCCCTTGTCGTTCGGGGAGTAGCACCTAGAAGACGTCGGCATTAGTGTTTAGGTGCGGGCAGGTATATATATACCTAGATAGAGAGAGAGAGAGGGAATGCTTACAGGTTCAAGTCGAGACGCGTCTTACGGATCCACTGGAGGTCGTTGCTCGGGCAGTCTCCCGTGAGGTACTGCGGATTCATGGTGGCGTCGTCCAGTCTGACTTCGCCGCAGGTGGCATCATAGCCACCTACTCGCTTTTCGAGTTCCTCGGCGGAAATGGAAGCTGCGAGAAGAGTAAGAAACGTCGAAGCGATAGAGATCTTCATGGTGAATTCCCTATGTTGACCTAGTTGTATATGAGAGTCGGGTAACGTTCAGTTGGACATGAGAGCCAGGTAACTTGAACGTTAATGGTCATAGAATCTTCGGCGGATATATACTTACATGTCGGCCCAGGAGGAATCCGTGTCGGCGGACGCAGAACCGGTCGAAAGAGCCGGTCGAATTAAGCATTTTTTTCGAGGCGAGAGCTGATTACAGTAAGCTGGTCACTATAGTGCTACTCAAGCACTAAGTTTAGAACTCAAGCAAATGCCAAGATAGGTACGCCGGATACTTGGCTCTCGAAGTATTCTTATGGTCTCACTCTCGGGCCGTTTAAATATAGATAAAGTTACTCGCATGCCCCGATCTGTTGCACGTTGTGGTCCGGCAACTAGGGACGGGTTCCTAGATAGCCAGGATATGAACCATGGTTATAGTAAGCTCAGACTAAGGACGCGAAATGTAGTATTCTAGCTACATGGTATGTTAGCCAATCAAAAATCTTGCTTTGACGATTTTGGAAAATTAAGCTTAAAACATTGTGAATCTGATATACTAGGCATACATTAGGATCGTACATCGTCAAATCGTAAGTCTCGCAGATGGTGGGAGTAAAGCTAGTACGCAGGCCCCTGGAGCGAATCTCGCATATTGGCACGCGTCTGAATTCATTGTACATGGCAGATCGGACATTGTTTTATTCTCCTGAAAAGCTAAGCTTGGTTTATAGACTTCCAATGACAAAGGAATCTCAACAGCTATCAGCAGCCCAGCCGATGTTATTCATTAAAACCATCGAGATGCATTGGTGACATTGGGCGAATCACTCGGCCATTACTCAAAATTTCTCTCGAAGAGATAATACGATAAGCTCCTGCCCATTGCAGTCTCGCCGCGGACCATTTACGCAGTTCTAGGCCTCATACCTCTAGTCGTGGGACCTTTGCAGCCCCAATGCCACTCAACACTCAATTCGTTCATTGAGCGATAAATATTTCCAATGGTGACTTGAGCATAAACAACTCCATCTTATTTCGACTGTGGTGAGAATTACAGCTTGTTTAAGAGGCTGAATTGAGACGAAAGCTAGGTACGGTTAACAGTTGATCTAGTTTAATTTGATGGCTCAGCTTTAAATCACAACTTCTTCATCGCTAAGGGCCTACGGGGAGAAGTGCGCTCGCTGATTATGTAGGAACTGAGACGGAGAAAAGGCACGTCGCGATGGGGCAACCACGACACTATCTGATCATCAACGAGTTTTGGACGTACAACTGGCGTGCTGTATTCTCTCCGTACCTGGACATCGTCGGCATTTATATTTCATGTATATTTCATGTATCCTAGGTAGGAAGCAGCATTATTGACGTTGGCCTCTGTACTAGAGGGGTAAGTGTTGCTGTCCCCATCGGGATCGGGTTGACCTCACTCACAGACCCCTGAGCAGACGGTGTACAATGGCAGTGTCAAAGCTAAACATCTGGTAGATTCTTTCGATGTTCGTTGACTCTCTGGCTTCATCGGGTAACTGGAACTATAGGCAAAAAAATATAAAAAAATGCAAAAACATACAACACCACGGATTCGCTGGTCGTCACCGACCCAACTACTAGTGCGGCCGTACGCGGCTTATCTATGGG
>JAOXNQ010001999.1:0-49859 GCA_028571165.1 Hypoxylon perforatum
CGATCTATTTAAAATTAAATGTAAATTATTAATAAGCTTAAATATTAAAAATTTTCTAAATTAAAATATTTTTTTTAAATTAAAATCCTTGACGTTAAAATGTTTACACCGGAAAAACGTCGGAAGATTCAATTCCTGACGAGTAGTGAAATAAAACATCTCATTTCCGGCATATTACAAAGCGCATATACCTAAACTGCATTTGGTGAAAGAGTTTGCGGCTGACATTATATCCCAGATGATGGGAGACGGGTTACTAATCCACTGCTTGTTCCTGAAAAGGTAAAGTACCTAAGTACCTACTTCTTAATCGGGTATTTTTCTCGGGGAAACGAAAAGGGAAAGGCCGGCGGGGAAGGGCGCTTTCTATTGGTAGCCGAACTTGGGTGCTGCGACTGTTGAGGAATTCTAAGGCTTACTTACGATGAATCAACAGGAAGCCACTTGCATGAGATAACTTCATGAAGCTGAATGGATTATCATACCTATAATATGTAAGTACGTAAACCCACTAAGTCGGCGCTTTGCGCGGAGCCATTGCTCTCTCAGTATTGTACAGCATGGCCGAAACAGAACAGAAGTGCTTGGTTCCATACATCGAACTCGACAATGCACCGCCCGAGGTTGCGGCAGCTATTACCCACCTGCCCTACCGGCGCAACATATTTCATCTTCTCGGGCATTCTCACGGCTCCTTTCCTCGTCTCATGAGTGTGTACGCTTCATTCTTCGACGGCAACAGGCGCATCTTACCCCTCTTGGACTGGCAGCTTGTCGTGCTCCGAATTTCTGCTGTCCTGGACGCGGAATATGAATGGGATGTCAATGCGCCCGTGGCTCGAATCAATGGTATGCCCGAGTCGAAATTGATCGCACTCAAGCAGACGGCACGGAAGGCGACAGCAATCATAGAGGCAGAAGAAGCCTTTTCGGTTCGCGATCGGTCCATCCTTAGATTGGTGGACGAGCAACTTGCGACATACAACAACAGCGAGGAAACAGTTAATGAGGCTAAGAAGCTACTCAGTGTAGAGGAGCTTGTCGAAGTTTACGTGGTGCTTGGTGTATATGTTCTCATTGCGCGCATCACTAAAGGGCTGCGAATTGATTTGGACGGAGATATCCCGGGGTTGGAGGGGCATCTTAAGACTGTAGTTACTGGGAGCTGAGTCGAGCAGACGATCATTTTTCTGAGAGTCTCAACAGTGCACAACATGAGCTTATAACTTACAGCGGAATAATAATGTTCTACCTATTAAGAGTACAATCTCAGAAATCTTTACATGTCCAAGCTGTCCATGTTATAAATATCAGGTCAAAACTTGGTGTTGAACTACATGCCCCGCACAAACGATATGAGTGACAGGCCACTTATCGCCCACACAGCCCTTGATAGCTACCTCTCAGCTCTCAGGTAACTACCTACATAAAAAGAATGTAGCGCTGTATCGAGAAGGGGAATGGGCTATTCAATAGTTTCTACTAACAGGTCGCATCGTCCTTTAAATAAGTCGAAACGAGTGAAGCAACTTTTGCTTCTCAATCACTGGGATTAGTCAGGCTCCGGGCAAACCCTTTTGGGACATTTGAAATCTTGTGTAACATGCCGATCAATAAAACAAAAAACAATGCCATTAAAAATCCAACTACCAGATAGGGATTTCTAAGCTGCAGCTGGGCTAATCAAAACGCTGTTATGGTTTATTTTTCGGCAGATTTTCTTTATGGCTCTTCGTCTTTCGATTAATTTGATAAGGTGGAAAGCAAACGCTACTTGGCTTAAGTTAAAAACGGCCGCCTAGCACCCCTGGTGAAATCTTACGAAACCAGATCTCACTCAGAACGTTCAACACCACCATCAGCAGCTATGTCGTCAGCTAATTCAACTATGGAGAAGTCTGGTGATGTGTATACTAGTGCGGGAGATGGTAATGTTTCCCAATCTCAACTGGAAGCAAACACAGTTACAGAAGTCACTGCTGCCGAAGGCAATGCCGACGCCTCACCACGCCAAATCCATGGAATTATCGTGAGCATTCTCTCTATCTATTTGACTTATTATCTAACTAACATGGACCTAGTGGAGTTTGGTTGTTGTTGCTATCTTGTCTAGCATTTTCCTATATTCGCTCGACAACACCGTAGTTGCCGATGTCACGCCGGTTTGTCATCATGGAAATCAGCCAATTGACTTAAGGCTGACGAGGATTTTAGGCTGTAGTAAATACATTTGGGGACAGTTTCAAGCTCCCGTGGCTTTCCGTTGGGTAAGTGATAAGCCCACTCAGTTGGAGGCAACATGACAAGTCATCTAACTGACCCAATACTAGATTTCTCCTAGGTGGAACGGCCTGCGTGCTCCCGTTTGGAAAGCTTTACGGTCTCTTTGATGCGAAGTGGCTGTATGTGGCTTCGTCAGTCCTCTTCAATGTTGGCTCCGCCCTCTGCGGCGCTGCGCCTAATATGGATTCGCTCATCGTTGGCCGTGTTCTTGCTGGAATGGGTGGTAACGGTATGTACCTCGGAGTCATGACTCTGCTATCAGTCAATACGTCCGACAGAGAACGCCCTGGCTACCTGAGCTTCGTGTAAGTGAACCCCCGAACAAAGTATCTTTCTCGGCATGAGCCATAGCTAATACACTTTCGCAGAGGTCTCGTTTGGGGCATCGGCACCGTATTGGGACCTGTCGTAGGTGGCGCTTTTGTTGAGAGTCCAGCAACCTGGCGATGGGCTTTCTACATCAACCTCTGTGTTGCAGGTCTCTTCGCACCTGTCTATCTATTATGGATCCCGTCGTTCAAGCCTCGTGCCGGTACCAAGGCGACTAAGCTAATTCGAGAATTCGACATTGTCGGCACAATTCTGGTCGTAGCAGCTCTCATGACGCTCATCATGGCTATCAACTTCGGAGGCGCTTTGTACACATGGAATAGTGGCCAAATCATCGCTCTGTTCGTTGTTTCGGGAGTTCTCTTCATTGTGTTTGCCGTTCAGCAGAGCCTCGCACTGTTCACCAGTCCCTCGAACCGTATCTTTCCCGTCCACTTTATGCGCAACTGGAACGCAGTGCTCTTGTTTATATGCGCCGCAGCAGTAAACACGGCCGGCTTCGTTCCGATCTACTACATCCCCCTCTACTTCCAGTTCACTCGTGGTGACACAGCTATCGAAGCCGCAGTCCGCCTACTGCCGTTGATATTCGTCCTAAGCGCCGCGATTCTCGCCAATGGGCACTTGATGTCGCGTTTCAGCTACTATCAACCATGGTACATCTTTGGCAGTATTTTGGCTCTGGTGGGGGGCGTGTTATTATGTAAGCCCACGTTTTTCCAAGCCCCCTGAACCCCTGAACCTGAAGGAATCGGTGACACTGACATGGAATAGCTCGCATCGAGACAGGAACTCCCCAAGCCCAAATATACGGTTTCGAAATCCTCGTCGGGATTGGTTCGGGATGTTTTATTCAGGCTGGTTATGCGGTCATCCAGGCCGTTGTAGACCCGGTTGATATGGCATATGCTATTAGCTTCATGATGATCGGTAAGGATCGCATGCCACTAAGACATGATTCTTCAGTGTTCTAACTTATCTTCAGCACAACTCAGCGGGATAGGCTTTGGTCTTTCTATATCCGGCGCAATTTTCGTCAATAAAGCCATTGACGGCATCACGGCTCTCCTACCTGATGCGCCGTCAGACGAGATACAACTCGCTCTAGCTGGAACTAGCACGGCGTATTTCAACTCGCTTAGCCCGGAAATTCGCGCCCAAACCACAGATATCATCATTGCGGCGCTGCAAAAAGTATTCATTCCTGTCTACGTGGGCGCGGCCCTTGCCTTAGTTTTATCTGTATCATTCACTGTGAGTCGATCTCTTCTCCTTATTAAACACGAACGTTTATTGACTCCCATTCTAGCAACGGAAGATGTTCAAGGATGCAATTGCGATTGCAGCTTAGCTGCATCAGGAAGCTATGCTATCAAGAGAGTAAACGGCTCAACTAATTCTTTCACAATAATGATTCATTAACAACTACGGAATATCCATTTACCATTTAGAGTTTTATTTTATTTAATGAAATAATTTCATAAAACATTAACCGTGATACGTTTAATTCCGCGTGCTATTGCACCACGTTCTCGTTAATGGGTTCCGTCGGGTAGGTAGGGTTGAAACGCTGAGCCAAAGCCCAGAATTGTAGGGGCTTAGGCTCTGTACACCATGTAACGATAGCCCATGTCCCCTATAAAATTGAGTCTCGCTAAATTTTGCGGTAGTTGTAGTGGACTCTCGTACTAAGCTGCTTGTATTTATAGCGCATTCTAGACACTGCAATGTGCTGAATGTATTACGTGATCTACGGGGGGATAGCTGAATTTTCCCTTCTACAACATGAATATAACCCCTAAATTCAAACAAATACAATGCAAATGCTTGATGATACAGTACAATCATAACGCCCTCTAACGCCCTTTAACGCTAATATCCCTGTATTTAAGGACATCGTGACAACGTTGTGTTTTGGCCACTGTTTGAGATGGGGGTGGTATTGATGCTGTAGAGAGACTTTGCCCGCTACAATGCTAATGTCCCCGCCGATTACGTAAAGCACCTTACTGTGCTGGGCAGTTTACGTAATCTACGGATATTCTAGCCGATCTTAGGTTGTAGCGGGGATAGTTGATTCTTCCCCCCTACAACATCAATGTCGCCGTCAATCAATTCAAACAATTATAATGAAAACGCTCGCATACAACTAGAGAATCCATACAGTCTTCTTGTACCCCACTTCTCCATTATGGACCATTTCCATAGCTTGAAGCAAAGATTGCTCGAGGCCATTCTTCTCATGTTGATCCCAGCGCACCGTATTGACATCGGGCGGCTGCAGAGTCCCATCTATCAACAGGCAAGCGATTTTAGTCACCAGCTGCTCCACCTTCTCGTCGCCCATCCTCTTCAATAAGTCCGAGCTTCTAAATGGGACGAAGGAAATTTGCCGGTAGAAGAGGTGCTTCGTGTTGACCGTGATGCTGGTCTCTTGCCCCCCTAGCATTCCCACCAAGACATACTTCCCACCTGGGGCGAGCCAATCCACCATGTTTTGGCCTACTGTGCCGAAAACGCAGTCCAAAACGAGTGTTATCTTATTTACGAGAGGCGAGTTTTTGCTGGAGAGCTCCTCTTCGGTTAGGACAGCAGTAGCGCCAAGGCCCAGAAGTTTGTTCCTTGTTTCAACGATGGACTCCCGATCTCGGATGAGGAGAATCGTATTGATGCCCTTGAGATGTGCTAGCTGTACCAAGAACTGTGCCACACAGCTGGTCCCAGCAGACATCATTATGTAGTCGCCCGGTTTCAGCGGCACCAGTTCCTCGATCAGGAGCCATGCAACCAGGGCCCCCGAACGCAAAAGTGCGGCGTCAAGGGGCCGTACCCGTGGTGGGAGTTTCATAAGGGTCGTCTCAGGCAGGACTGCATGAGTTCGCCACGTACCGAGGCCAAGCTCGCGAGGAAGAACCAGATCACCCTTCTCGAACTTGGGCGATGTAGACTCTAACACCATGCCACACCCATCGAAGCCGGGCACCAACTTGTCCTTGATAGTGTACCGCGGCTTCACTGGATATTGCCCAGAGAGAGCCATCACGTCTACTCTGTTCACCGGTGCGGCAAGGAATTGAACCAGGACGGAGCCATCTTCATCGACTAACGATGGAACATTATAGGTGACCAATTCGCCAATCCGATTAGACGGAGAGGTAGTTTGAATAAAGCCTTGTGCCATTTTCGTTGGACGGAGCATTGTTGCTATGTCGAGTCGCTGCTGATGTTGTGATACGATAGGACTGGTCAGTGTATTAAAACTTTAACCGAGTGTCACTAACCTCCTTTTTACTTGGATAGGCCAACTGCAAATCAAGCTACAAAAGTCACCACACCTACAGAGAGTCCTAAACGGTATGTTGCATCCATATTATAAATGCCAAAAGAGCTACACTAATAAGATTTAATGTCTATATCAAGTAATATGCTTGCCCTTCCTTTCCTGGTGCATCTATTGACCTAACTATTTCAGGACATCCCGAGAGTTTGACCCCTTCCATTTAATGTGCGTAATACCATCGAAGACTGGCATGAGCAGAACATCAACACGTGGGTCCTTGATGATACTAGTATTGAAAATGTCCAAGGCCCGACCACAACCTCCCCAGTATGGCCTGACATGGTCATTGAGCCAAGGTGCACAGTCTGCACCAACAGACAAACCACGTGCAAACACTAATTCGCGTCAGCATTGCGTCGTACAACATTCAGTGTCAGGCTTACCATTGTCGCACAGGATTACACCGTGAGACGAGAGAAGCTTCTGGTCCAGGATCGTCTGCACGTAAGCGGCATAGCCGTCCTTGTTGGCATCAACAAAAATCAGGTCGAACTCGCCCTCCAAGGTCTTTAGACTAATCGGGATATCTGTTAGCGGTTGCTGAAGTTTGGTTATGGCTGACATACGTCTGATCTGCAGGACCCTCAATGAGCTTCACGCGGTCTTCGACGCCGTACGTCTTGAAAGCTTGTCTTGCTGCAGCAATCATCTTCGGGCTTAGCTCCAACGTGACAATCTCAGCCTGCGTCTCCTTCGTGCCTTCGTACCACGCAATCGCGCTGTAGCCACTGTAGCATCCGATTTCAAGAACTTGGCAGCATAAAGTTAGTCCTGCATAGAAAAGGACACCGGATGGCCAATCACAGATAGAGTGCGCACTCACCTCGCTTCGGCTTACGGTCCTGAGCGGTGAATATCATCCACGCACCCTGAAGGCGACTTGACATCTTGTCCGCATCGGAGAAACTCGACTGCGTAGCCTTCCAGTGCTCGCTCAAAGTGTCAGGAATTGCAGTGGAGTTCTTCTCGCAGTACTCGCTGACGCGGTCTGCTGTCTCCTCACTAAATGGAAGCACGCTGCCCAACATGATTGCTATTGGTGTGGATGGTTTGGGGGTGGCGTGGAATCGTACATTGTCAATCTGAAGGATCGATGTCTCAGTTCTTATATGTCAGATCCTTGGTCTAGATCGTGACCTCATCCCGGCGGAGTAGCCTCACACAAGACAAGTATGGACCTATCGCCACGAACGTGCACACTTCGTCTCACCCGAGTCGGGAAGGAATCATGTCGTATCCTATCTTGGCGAAGTCAAGACAGAATAAACGAAAAAGAATTCGGCAAAAGAGGCAATCCATTCGGCCTTCCAAACATAGACAGTGGAATTTCTTTCCTCCGCCCTGAGATAGGTAATTAAGAACTGATAAGGCTGAGGTAATACAGAGTGACAGGCAGGTATCACGACATAAGGCGCAATTCTATCTTCTCAGCCGTGGCCTCATTTTGCGACATTTGGCAGGTAATTAATGCATAAAGCATGTGGCTTTTGACCTATGCGGCTCTCAGTGCAGATACTTCAAGTCAGATGACACGGAAAAAGAAAAGACGGCTCATGGCTGAGAATCCTCCTACGGCATGCATATATGCAGGCTTATGCGGCGGGCACATCCGTATCTTGTACTACCATCCCTTTAAAGTATACGTAAACTCCACAATGGGATTCCTGTGATGAAAATAGAAACTCTAGGAAATCTGGTTCCTTGCCATAGACTAGGCCACATCACGCTCAGCCTACAGAGTTCTCGGATATAATCGAAACCAGTTTAGTGCTGGATTTGTCAACTTGGATCTAAGATTGCCTATTTGGGTGTCAAAGGGCATGAGATATTACGTTTCTCTTTGTAACGAAGTTCACCGCGTTTGTCAAGAAACGACATAATCGGAGAGGTTCGATTTGTACATGACATGTGAATGGTAGGTAGTTTGAAATTTAGAACGCTTTATAGGTATCTGGTATATCAAATCAAATAGATCTATGTATACGCTCATTGTTTATACTCTCACGATGTCATGAATGGAGATTCATCATTAATGATTCCTACCCAACACAGCTGAAATCAGAATACTCCGTTTTTATCTTTCATGATGCTTGTTGATTCAATGATAGACGTGTTGCCTACATCTAATGGCCTTGTAAAATCTTTGAACAACTCGGTGTCTATACACATCACGGAAAAGGAGATCATAACCAATTTCTTCGCATTTGAAGAGCCAGAGGTCGAACTCGAGAGTTATTGTACAAAGGCCCAGGAAACCGCTTTGCGGAAACTAAACCCATCACGACCTTCGATTATTCGGCTAGATCTCCCCCGGGCGGTGTCGAACGATTCCAAGAAGCTTATTGAAGCATGGAATGTCCTTTGCACTCACCACTACATTCTTAGAACTGCCATTGTGAAAGACGGTTCCGGCACGGACGTAAGATTTCGACAGAAGGTCTTCAAGCGTCCGAAATATGTCTCTGCCAACTCCCTCGAAGATTTTGACCTCCTCAGCCAACATCCGGAGGTCGCTTGCTTGGTGATGTACCAGTTAGACGAGGTTCCTACGGTGTACCTCTATGTCCCATACGCGATCGCCGATCGTACATCGCTTGGTTACATCTGGAAAGATTTTCTTTGCGTCTTGGCTGGCAGGTCTCTCCCTTCAAGATTGGATTTCTCAGAATACTGCAAACATGCAAGTAAGAGAAGGCATGAGGAAGCTAAACGCTTCTGGTCCGAAGCCTTTGAGGGTATTCCCGCCCTCACGATTCACTCCATTCCCCTTGAGCGCCACCACACGAAGCAGACGACAGAACTAGACAGTTCCTTTACAGTCAGCGCTCTCTCCATCAAGCGGCTATCCAAGGCTTTCGGCGTATCGATCGAAGCTTTGATATACACGGCTTTTGGCATAATGTTAGACCGACACAGCCAAGCCAGCAATGGCGCCGTCGTATTCGCAGCAGAAGGAAGAGATAAAACTGTTGCGGACTACGACACAGTTTTAGGCTATGCTGATCAAGAATACCCCCTGAAACTTCGGGTTGATCCGAGAAAATCGGTAACCCAAGCAATTCGGGAAATAGATCATTTCGACACGCAAGCTTCCTCCAGCGCATTCATTAGCTACGATGAACTCGAGCAGGCGCACGAAGCTGTCACTCGCGATTTCAAAATTACTATCAACGAAGATGATACTCATCTTCCTATAGATGATCGGTTTGCTGTATGTTTCGATGTCAAACTTAGCAGATCGGTGTCTATTGCTGCGCGTCATGACACTGCCATCTCTCCAGAGAAAATGAGAGTGCTTCTGAGTCATTTTATGGCGGCAATTGTCAATATTGTGAGCAATCCTAACCTTTCCGTGGACAAAATCAACATCATGAGCCCGGACGAGCATTCCCTTATCCTCGAGATGGGCAAGCCCGTATCCCAACCTGTCCATGGCAATGTTCACAAGCTCTTCGAACGCCAAGTCGAATTGACACCAGACGCTCCAGCAGTTCAATTTGAAGCGGCCAAGATCCTATCTTACGACGACCTGAATCGCCTAGCAAATCGTGTCGCACGACAGTTGCCCGTAGATCGGGGTTCATTTGTACCAGTGTGTCTAAAGAGGTCCACCAATCTTATAGTCTCTCTTCTAGCCATCCTTAAGACTGGGGCAGCATATGTGACGATGGATCCGGATACTCCTCACGACAGAAACCAATTCATTATTGACGATGTTGCTGCTAAAATCGTTATCGTAGACAGATCAACAGTTGGCCGCTTCCAGAACGAGGTAATTATTGAAGATATAATCGAATCTTCTCGTCTAAACGAAGACACAAACATGTCTCACCGCTGCGAACCCAGCGATGAAGTATATGTCATCTACACATCGGGCTCTACCGGGAAACCCAAAGGCGTCCTTCACGTAAGCTCCACCTCAAATGACGCACGACGTATAAGCTCTATACTGACTTAAAATAGAAACATTCCTCAGCAACCTCGGGCCTGGCTGCATTTCCAACCCTTCCAGATCTGCGCCAGCTTCTCTTCCATAATCCAGTCTTCTCGGCCGCCCAGCGCTCAATATGGTCAACTCTCAAGCAAGGCGGCTGTCTATGCCTAGCCAGCAAGGACAACTTGACCATCCACATTGGCCGCACCATTAACCAGATGCAGGTTAATGTCATTGACGTCACACCATCTACCGCGTTGCTTCTTACACCTGGAGCGGTCCCATGCTTACGACGAATGACGGTAGCGGGGGAATTGATCAACCCAGCCCTCATCCCGTTATGGGTTGACAAGCTTGAGCTACTTAATGCTTATGGCCTAAGTGAAAACACTCAGGTGAACTGGCGACATGAAATGGTGCTGGGTCAAAACCCGCAGAAGATCGGGCGTCCAAGCGACACCACGACCTCGTTTGTCTTGAACCCCGGTACAACGGAGCTGACGCCCCTGCTTATCCCAGGGGAGCTGTGCCTGGGAGGAGATCAGCTTGCTACTCACTATATCAACCGCCCAGAAAAGACAGCCGAGTCATTCATCAGCAACCCATTTGGACCAGGCCGCCTGTATAGAACCGGAGATATGGTCATCGCTCATGAAGATGGTTCCATTGAGATGGTTGGCAGGATTGACTTCCAGGTTAAGATCAATGATCAGCGAGTCGAACCGGGTGACTCCAATACTATCATCCAAACCTATCCGGGCGTGTTGAATTCTAGCGTCGTTGCTATCTCTTTGGACGGTAAAAACGCCTTGGTGGCTGTCATAGTCGCTAGGAACAAGGAATATGAATGGACGAAGCTGCGGAGGGAGCTGAAAGATCTTCTGAAGCAACACATCCCAAACTACATGAGGCCTGCTTATTGGCTCTTGAAAGAAGCGCTTCCCTTGAATGTTAACGGAAAGGTCGATATTCCGCAACTCATCAAAAACGTCCAGGGCCTCGGGCGCCAGCATCTCCTGCAATCCTCAACGGAGAATTACCTTCATGGCGACCAGCTTGACAAACCTGCAGAAGAAGACCCAGTACAAGATTCAAAGCTTGCGACAATAATAGCTGAGGTCCTGCGGTTGCCTTGTTCGAGCCTGTCTACTAATAGCACGTTCCAAGAGTTTGGGGGTTCATCATTAGATGCCATACGAGTTTCTTCCAAAGCTTTCGACGCCGGCCTTGAGATTGGTATTTCAGAAATCCTTCAAACGCCACTCCAAGATTTATTCAACCAAGCAGAATATTTTGATAAAAGTCAGGCGGAGACTAGCATCGAACCCTTTTCGTTTCTGCTGCCAGGCACGGAGCTCAACCGGACCGTAATAGAGGATGCGTACCCAACTACGTCGTTACAAGACACATTCCTAGCTGATTCATTGCTGGGTAACACGACTTACGTGTATCGTCGGTACTATCGAGTAAAGCATCACAGCTCCAAGGACTTGCGAGACGGCCTAGAGAAGCTTCTAGCACAGGTTCCACTCCTCCGAACAACATTCATGTCGAAAAAGACCTCCTTTTTGCAGGTTGTGAGGAAGACCGCTTCCCTGACGTGGGAGAACTTGAATATGACTGCGGATGAGTTCTCGTCGACGGAAAAAGCAGGTATGGAGCTGGGCGATAATTTCGTGCATTTTGCATATCTCCGAGACGGAATCCTTGCCGTCACCATGCATCACGCTCTGTTTGATTTCTGGTCTCACGATTTCCTTCTTGATGATCTCGCCGCGTTGCTTCAACAGAAACCGTTGAAAGTACGGCTCAACCCAGCACACTTTGTGCGATTCCTGAGACAGCAAGATGAAGATGGGCTTCGGGGCTTCTGGAAGGAAAAGCTACAGAACGCCTACCCCTGTACACTAAGCCAGACGACCACGGCAGTCGGAGTAGTCCATGCCAAGATAAGCGAGAACGTACAAGCATTCTGTTCTACTAATAATGTATCTGTTGGGTCGCTCATCTACGCTGCGTGGGCTATCGTCCTTTCTCTACATACAAACCAAGACGATCTGGTATTTGGGACAATCTTCTCCGGGCGAGATGCACCTGTCCCCGGGATTCTGCAGATGGCCTATCCCACGGTCACGACAGCACCATTTAGGATCCATATCACCCCGGAAGTTCCACTGATAAATCTGATACGAGCTACCCAAGCCACTATGTTAGAGTGCGCACCCCGAGCTCAGTTCGGATTACGAAACATACTTAAATCATCCGGCCACGATTCTGCACTATTCGACACCCTAGTCAACATACTTGTCAAAGAGAACGAGGGAGATCTTCTGAACGATTCTGATGTCTTTGAACGGTGTGCTCCGTTTGAGCCGAACTACTTGGGATACACCATGCTTGAAGCGGAACCGGGCGCACGTGGTTTGGATTTGCGCATTGTGTCTTCGTTGCCCAGAGAAAAGGCAAGATTCCTACTTGGAAACGTGGTAGAGACTATCAACGCTATCTTGCGTGAGTCCAGTATGCACATTGGCGAGCTCTGTCCCACATCAGCCGAAGAGAAAGCCTTCCTCGATTCCCTCTCTACCGAGCAGCCAACAGAACCCGGCGTGTTGGCTCACTCCCTATTTGACCGCATGGCAGCTAGGCACCCCGAGAAAGTCGCATTGGAAGACCTCTCAGGAGACAAAATGAGCTACAGAGACTTAGATGCGAGGGCCAACCAGTTGGCATGCAAGTTACAGGCAGCGGGTGTTCAAACAGGGGATGTTATCCCCATCGGTATGGAGAAGTCCATGAACACTCTCGTCGCAGTTTTCGGCGTCCTGAAAGCAGGCGCTGCATTCACGCCGCTAGACCCGAAGAATCCAAAAGATCGTAATCGGTTTATTATGCAGGATGTCGGGGCTAGGGTGGCGATTACTGACAGCAAGCACTCTGGCATCTTCGATGAATTTTCGGGCGAGGTTATCAATGTTGATGCTATGGAATCCGATAACAGTAAGACTGCTGTTACGTCTAACCTCTCTTCCGAAGATCCTGCGTATATCATCTACACTAGCGGCTCGACCGGCTTGCCGAAAGGAGTCCAGGTGTCTCATCGGGCAGTAGCGGCGTCTGCCGAGGGTATGATCGAGGCATGCAAAGTCGACAGTGGATGGCACGTTCTTTGGTTTCTTAACTATGTGTTTGACGCGTCATACTTCGACGTCTTTACGGTACTCGGCTCCGGCGGTACCATCTCGATCGCTGATCAGGATACGATAGTTGGAGATCTTGCCTCCTGTGTAAACAACTTCGGTGTTAAGCAGTTGATGCTTACTCCTACGATTTCAAAGTTGATATCCCCGAGCGACGTTCCCAGTGTTAAGACATTATTGGTATGCGGGGAGCCGATCACGCCAGAAGTTGTTGAGACATGGGCTTCTAAGGTAGAAGTATACAATGGATACGGTACGTTTTTGTTGCCCCCGCCCCCCTTTTTTCTCCTGGGAACCAAACCCGTTTCTAACACCTGCGATTACAATAGGTCCAACAGAGGCCACGATCCTTATGACAGTATCCAGGGTTACCCCGGGTGGTAATCTGAAGAGCATTGGTTACCCCCTAAAAGCCGTCAAGGCTTCAATCCTCCATCCGAAACGGTTAACACCAGTTCCGTTTGGGACCGTGGGCGAGCTTTGCGTAAGCGGAGCGCAAGTCGCGACAGGCTACCTGAATCGACCGGAGATCACCGCGGCCTCATTCCAAAGGGCGGAGGACGGGTCGATAATATACAGGACTGGTGACTACGCACGCTGGCTCCCAAGCGGAGAGATTGAATGCCTCGGAAGAAAGGACAACCAAGTAAAGCTAAACGGCTTCCGCATCGAGCTCGGTGAGATTGAAAACGCGTTTCTCTCGCATACCGGAGATCTCATCCAGAGTTGCGTCGTAGGTGTAGCAAACGTGCAACGCAAGAAACAGATCGTGGCCTATTATATACCGCGAGAATCGCCCGTGTTGATGGAGGAAGACGAAGACGAAGGCGAAGACGGCCTTATGTATTCAGCAGCTGTGATCAGTCCGTCCACGATCACCAGGAGTCTCCAGGGACTTGCTCATTACATGATACCGAAAGTCTTTCTACCCTTTCCGTCGTTCCCTTTACTGCCGTCTGGTAAGGTCGACAGAAAAGCATTGTGCAGGATGGCTGAGAGGTTGAGCCCCAGGGACCTTTCTCAGTACTCCGAAACCCCAAGCACACAACAGGCCGATTTTTCCGCTGAGCTTTCAGACATGGAGACGATTCTGCGAGAGGCATGGGCTAGTCTCTTCGATGTCCCCCCACAAAGCATTTCTCCGTCTGATCTCTTCTACAATTATGGCGGCGATTCCATCGTAGCTATAAACCTTGTTAGCATGCTCCGACGCCAGGGTTATTCACTTTCCGTCAACGACGTCGTTACATATCCATCACTAAGAGATCAAGCCTTGCAAATAAGTACAATCAAAGCAATAACCACTCGTACTGTTGACTTTGTGGTGCGTGCATCAATCCATCAGAGACTCCAAGACGCAGGTGTAGCAGCTGAAGACATCGAAGATATCTACCCGTGCGCTCCCGGGCAGGTGGAGTTTCTCACCCAGGGCCACACCGACGATCAGTTCTGGCAGCTCATGACAATAAGGTCGGTGCCTCAAGGCTTTGACCTCGAAACTTGGGTTAGCCTCACACGCAAACTCACCGAAGCAAATCAGATTTTACGAGCCATGTATCTGAAGCAGGATGAGTCTGATCCTCTGAGTTGGGTCCAAGTCATTCTCAAGGAGCCGGTATTAGACATGGCGATACTTGAGTGCGAACCCGATGAAAAGCCGGCCTTGATACGTCGTCATTGGGAGAATCGGTTTGAGATAGGTCGACCGTTCGTACGATACTTGGTGTTGAAATACCCAGATGGCACAGTGGATCTGTGCACGAAACTCGACCACGCCATGTATGATGGGACTTTACTGAGAATCTTCGATGACCAGTTTGCCGCTCTACGTGACGGCCACCCTCTACCACAGCCGACCCCTTTCAAGACCTTTATCAACCATACGCAACAGCAAGGGCGCACAGAGATGCTCTTATTCTGGAAGGAAAACCTCCAAGGCGCCAGCTTCGCGTACCCCAATCATGTAACCAACCCAAGGGTCAGTGGCAGCGTCACGGCTACTGTTGATGTTCCGGTGAACGCATTTGCGCAAATGGCCGGCGTGACAGTATCCATTGTATTTCAGACAGCATACAGCCTACTCCTGTCTAAACTCAGCGGATCCGCCGATGTTACGTATGATTATCTCCTTACCGGGCGCAACGTGGACATCGACGAGCCGCAGCTAATCAATGGCACGTGCGCCAACTTCCTACCTTTCCGCTCTAGGGTCGACACAGACATTACCTCCATTCCGGCGCTGCTCAAAGATACTCAGTCGCGTTTTTGGCGGATGACCGAGAACGGGTCGGTAGGGCTTGGGGATATCTATCGTGCTCTCGGGGCCGACAGAGCGACATGTGCAGCAAAGACGCTCTTTCTGTTCCAGCCGTTCGAGCCGGCTGTCGGTGAGCAGGACCACATGAGGTGGATCGTCATGGCTATGAGCAAGGTTACCATGTTTATCAACTATGCTATCATGTTTGAGGTCTTCAAAGACGCGAGCGGTCATAGGCTGAAGATGGGATACGACGAGAAAGCATTCGGGAGGGCTGAGGCGGAGAGTGTTATGGACATGTATGTTGGTATCGTTACAAAAATGGTGGCGGGTAAGCCGTTGAGAGAAAACGAAAGGTAAAAGGAGGTATATATCTAGGCGTCATGCTAAAATACAATTGAGCCAAGCTGGCCATTAATCTCAAGGCACCTCTGTGGCGGTAATGAACACGGTCTCTTTACCAGCCACCCCAAACGAATCCAGAACAGAATGAACGGTATTCTCTGTGTATTCGATGCTCAGCCGCGGCGGTGCAGGGGACATCCTCCGTCGCGATGGCCTTGCTGTCGCCGGAGATACGTACAAACCAAGCTGAAGAGCTATGGCATGCATTGTGCCGATTGCGGTTAACAGACGACTGTGCGCAAAACGTATAGCCCTCTCTTTGTCGTTGAGCTGTTTGTATTCCTTCAGCACGAATGTGACTTTGTGCTTGAAGTCCGTGTTGCCGACGTTGTCCACGAATTCGCGGAACTGGTTGAGCTCAAAGATAGCTGCTTCGATTGCTTGCACGGCCCATTCGACTTGGAGGCTAGACTTCTTCAGGCGCGGTGCGATTTCGTCGTAGCAAAGAATGGAGTGCTGGATGTCGCGGCCGATCTGCCCGAGTATTCCCATGAATACTTTGGAGGTTTCAGGGACGTCCTTGATCTCCAGTCCAATCTTTGAGAGGCTCCAGATTAGTTGCACTATGGGAGCCACAAGTCCTGCTACGGAGGCCACGGTGGAAAAAGGATCCATGTTGATTGGATGAAGAATAGAGATTCCGTTTAATGGGAGGTAATTGCAAATGAGGATATATGTTCATACAGTGATCCTGAGCCTATGCGTATACACCATATGTAACAAGGGTTGGTGTATATAGAGCTTGGAACTTGAAGTTCAATTCAATTAATAATTCTCTTGGGTCCTAAGGTCCTTAATTCCCCTCTCTTTCAGAGGAGATTAATGCCTTATTTATGTCCGTCATCTGGCCGTCCTAGTTGTCCTATCTAGGTAGCGATTTTGATAGCTAAACGCTGGTGGCGCTGGGGGTGCTAATGGCTGCCTTACATGGCGTCTTGTTCAGCAGGCCAACCTCTTATGCTGCATTTTCTGGGAGGTAACTTTAGGCCACAGACCTTCTACGGGAGGATTACAGGGGGATAGACTTTTTGCTATATTCTCTATGGGGTGTTAGAAAATGCGGTATCCTATCCCGCACCTACATATTATCATCAATCGTATGGTTCCAAGGCCATGGTCGATCTCTCGGTAGGATTAGCTGTGTTACATCACGTAAATATACTCGTACATGATTTCCACCTGGGCTGGAGAGCTAGCTCGAGTTCAAGTTCTATTTTCGTCTTGCGCGTTACGCCGCTCACAGTGTGGGATAGTACCTATAAGCCAATAGGTCTGTCATACACGCTCAGGAGTACATCCTGTGCTATATTAAGCGCGGTGGAGAGCGACCGAGGTTATGAGCTCCGGGCCATCTTGACACCTGAAAAGCAAGCAGCATTGGATACCTGGTCATAGCATCCTTTGGTGGTGGCGTCAATATCTGTAACCGGTGTACGGCGGATATTAGAGCGTGGCTTGCTCGTATTTTAAAGCAATTACTCGAGCTACCTACCTGGCTGAAAGGTGGGCAGAGGAATTTCTATCACAGCTGCAACCAGCATCGTAGCTGTTGTCACGCAGCGTCTCATATGGAAAATGCAGTTTCCGTTGCCAATTATAGATAACTACTTAGGTACCTACCCAAATATTCTAGGCTTTCGATGAATCCTTATCCAGCATAGATATCTAGTCTGCTCAACGTGGTTTCAAATATTAGCCACCCATTACCTAATACTTAGCCCGCTAGATGGATGTCTACCTAAGCTTACAGCTGGGAAGACTCGGCGTAACGCAACCCGTATTATCTGTACCTCAGAGCCAGTCATGGACTATCTGCTCATATCCCGTCCGACCGCCCCTGGACAGTGGCCCATGGCTTTCAAGGAACCGGCGAGGCTACGCCTCCAACAGGGTTCTAGCTAATAGAGCGTAGTTCAAGACCTACCTAGTTATTCAGGCACATTAAGTACACCTGCAGAAACACTTGGGCGCTCTGTTATTTAAGACAGTGGGTTTGCTGCCATGACAATATTACTACAACTCGGGTATAACGAGAGCCAAAGTAGAGCCTCAAGCAATCTATTTACCCAAGTACATATTTTGGAGAGGCATAGCATCATAATCTTAGTCAAAAACCCCCGAAGCATGCAGCATGTAGGATGATGAGGCTTTGTGTAGGTCCAGAAGATGCTTGTGACTTGCGGAACATGCCCGCTTCCTAATTAAAGAACAACCTTGAACATCAGCCAATGAAAAATGCGTCAAGTACCTACTTACCTGGTACCTAAGGTACCTAAAGCAGACAATTCGATGAAAGATTAGGTAGCCTTGACATTTGTCAATCCTCCTTCATGCGCTAACTTGCACATGGATCTTATGGTGATACAGGTTCTTCCTTCCTAGGTAGGCAGGCCAGGTAGACATTGAAAGTGCAAAAGCAATCTGTAATGGGAGTTGTGACTCGGTATAGGTACCTGAATACTTTCCCGCCTTGGAGATAGCATGGCTATTAGGTAGGTACACGGCAAATCGGCGTCTAGGCATACCGCTTTTATTGAAAGCGAAAGTCTACGATTTGCTTTTGGCCAAGGGTAAGGGGTCCTCCATGAGTCTTTGTGCCTCAGCTCCCGACAGCCTAGTGCACGCCACCAGTCAGAGAAGAAATCGGCCTGCACCGTTCATCTCCAAGGATTTGATTAACACGACACTACCCACGAAGCCACGGCGTTTCAGCATGTTCAGGTTGTCTGTCTGTCACAGATATTGGCTTTTTCATATGAAGAATCGAGACTCGGGAACTGAACTGCCCCGAAATACTAGGCAGGCATCCATGCTCATGCCTATCATAATCCAGCCTGGATAGAGTTGGCGGTCAGCATGGACTTAGTCAGATTATTGTCTTACACTGGCGCGCCTTAATCTGCCACATTCAAACCATTTACCTAGTAGAGCTTGCGGAACGCGCTTATGGTAGATCGTATGTCCCTCTCACTCGAATCAGCCACAAGAGGGGTAAAATCCCATGATCACTACCCGTCTCATCGCCATGCAGTGAGTGATAAAAAATTATGTGGCGTAGGAGAGGCCCCAATTCACGTTGGTGGGAATGCTGTGGATGCTACCCGGCAAATTAGAAGTGGCCATTGTGACCAGGTAGGTTCAAGTCTCAAATTTCTTCCGTCCTTCAATAGCGTCTACCATCGGTTGGATGTGCATCAATCAACCTCACACGCTCTAGGAAGGATTTTCAGGCTATGAAAATGGCCGGCAAGCGAAGGCAAAATCCGCCCACTGTTATCTCTCTGGGATGCAAACCATATTATGATTCCTTAACATTATGGGTTAGCCTCAGAGCTAGGCATTCGGTACATCGAACATCTCGAAAATATTGTCTAGAGCAATCAGTAAGCTAACTAATGTCTCTGGGATATTCTTCCACAAAGCCAGTGAAGGGGATGAGAACAAGGAAGGAGTATGACTTATTGTGAGGGAAGAAAAGCACAAAGGACTCGTCATGTGTGTAAATTATATGGTTAATTTGGTTGGGAACTTGAAGGATAGCGACGTCGTTTCTTCACTTACCTATAGTTCCACATCATGATAGGGGGAATCCATTCATTGAATTAAACTAATGATTAAAAATCTGACTAGAAATACCATTCCCCTTTCCTCATACCCTTTCTGAACAAGAAGAATAAAACAAGGCTACTAGTTATCCATCTACCTGATATCCTTACCAAGGCACCTATATATGTGGTCAATCCTTAAGAGGCTCGCTATTTGCGTCGTAAAGAGGCTCAATAGATACATCTTTGATCGTTACCTTGACAACCTCGTCTTTTGTAGGCCCCGTTGTGGTAAAAAAGTCCGACACCAACTTAGGAAAGAGAATTACTTGGGTAGATGAGTGAGGAGGCCATACTATATGAGTAAGATTTGTCTGGAAGAAATATCTGTATCCTTCCTTGGCAAAGTTTTCCACTGTCTCCCTTAACGAGTGAGAAATTTGCTCTGAGGATCTTTGATTCAAAAAAGGTCGCAATGAGCCCAAGAGTTCTGCACATGTCTTGTTGATATTATCGAAACGTGGGTCACGTTCTCCTAGAGTGTCTAGTGGGTATTGTTGTTTGAGCAGGGCTGCAGAAATTATGCGCCAATAATCCACTAGCTGTTGCGTGCCTTGCTGACGTTAGTTGTGTTCCATTCGGCATAGCTTCTAATCACTTACGGTTGTTGGTATTCCCTAGTAAGGTAGTTTGATACAAACGAAGGACGTCGACGGGAAGAAGTGTCTTTTCGGGATCACCTTTTGGGTCGATCCGAGCGCAAAGGACTCTCGCGATGTAATATTTAAGCATGGCGGCTCGGTTGGTGGTTCCGGATAGGTGAGTTGACCACTGAAAGCTGGACCAGTCATCAGCCCCGTTTCCTAGGACGCCGTGTAGTTTGTTGGTATCTACAGTCTCCGCCGCAATCGGTCGCTCATGGATGTAGTTATAGACGAAGTTCTCGATTCTTGTTTCTAACAGAGAAAATGCCTCTTTGAGATTTGAATGGTCGGTACTTCCGGCTTGTGGCAACTGATCGAGAACAATTTTTGAACGAGGTGTGAATTGATAATCGAATAGCTCTGGACTTTGCTGGCGGCGGTCGATATATCGACTGTGATCGATGGGTTGACGTTGGTAGGTAGGTTTCTGGCGATAGAAAAAGAAGAATATGACTGAGGCGATAGCTGCACCTGCGAAGGCGCAGCCTACGGCAGTGCCAGCTAAAGCTCCCGGTGAATAACTCATCCAGGGCAACTCTATTGGTACTTAGAGTGGTTGACACAATTGATAGAACTAATAAATCGCAAGATGCGCAATTACTATGTCCATTTAGAAGGAAGAGCGAGGTACGATTGAGAGATGGGAGAAAAGGAAATAGAGAAGTTGGGGAAACGAAATGTGTTTCGCGCGGGGGGCATGTTTGGATTCTGTTTGGACGCGCTTCTTCCGCGCTGAGGCTGAGGCAGTGCCTGGTGTAGCCCGACCTGCAGCGTCTAATAAATTGTGACAGTGGCGTCGCTAGTACTTGGGCGGAATATGCACCTCTATGTTTCAGTATTCCACACTGTGAAGATATTCACAGCCTTAGTCACCTTAGGACCTACGAACCTATGCACCTCCAGCACTTCACAAGGCTTGTTCGCTGACATAAAAAGGACATATCGGCACTCAATTTACTTCGAGACACACCATCCCTCTTCATGTTCTCACCACTTTTCAACAATCAGCAACTCCAAGTCGCAACTATTCTACAATGGCTTCTCGACCTGACATGATAATTGGCATTGATGTGGGCACAACCTGTAAGCGAACCCCCAGTATGACTGGCACGCTTCATGAATAGCAAAATTTTGGGTTGTAACTATATATTGGCTTTACTAACATTGTACTGCAACTAGGTACCGGCGTAGCATATGCTAACCTCGACGGCCCTGATCCTGAAGTAAGAATATTCAACAATTGGGAAGATAGAACCATCGCAGACAAAGTGCCCACACATTTGGTTTATGACAACTGCAATATCAACCACGGTCCCATTGCATGGGGGTTCAGTAGCCAGAACAGATTGACATCTATGCAAGATACAGTATCCGCTCATTGGTTCAAGCAGGACTTCGCACCGGAAAGCGAGACAGAAACTTCCGATGATAATTCGCCCGATTCAACCTTACCACCGGTAGATACCCTCTACGAACACTTCCTCTCACAACTATACGAACACATCAAGGACTTTCTCAATACAGAGTTGAGTCGATCTAGCCGTAAGAATTGGGAGAGTGCCTCAATAAACTTCCTCTTCAGCGTCCCTGCAACTTGGAATCCTGAGAGGCGCGGTCACTTTCGAGATATCGCCGTAAAGGCTGGCTTCGGGAGTCATCCAAATCATAGCGTAGCTGCTTCTCTCACTGAACCGCAAGCAGCTATCATATTCACTATCAACAAGGACGAGTTACAGCTCAAAGTGAGTCAATCTGCTATAAACTTTTGCTTGCATAGATCTAACCTTGATAAAGAGTGGCGACAACGTATTGATCGTGGATTCTGGGGGTGGTACGACGGTATATCATCCAAATAAAGTGTATTTTCTGCACCAACACTCACTTTTCATAGGATTTGTGTCTTGTCAGAGTAGACGTGCCTGAAAAGAACCGCCCTTCACTCTCAGAACTTAAACCTGTCGATGGTAAGCAACCCTCCAACCCCTGTATTCCTTTAAGTTGGAATGATACCTAGGTATTAACCTCAGGCCCAGGTATAAATGTTGGATCCACGTGTATCGATGATCGTTTTAAGAAGCTAGTGAGAGGGGAGTTGGAAGCTATCGGCCATGAGAAATTAGGCCACCCATCGTCTATGTTGCCTATGCTGGCTTGGAGGACGGCGATGAGCGAACAATTTCAACTGCAAAAGCGCACGTTAGACGGAAACACTCACGCCGAGTCAAGTTTTCCCGTGAAGGTTCACGGATTAGGCAAGAAGGACACATTTGATCAATCCAACATCAAGGAAGGAAGGTTACATATCAAACAGTAAGTTTCTTCTATACCTAAATAGGTGTGCAAATATGTCATATCTTGCTCACTGAGTCCTACAGGGGTCAATTGATGCAGATGTTCGACTACCAGATTAAGGATATCGAAGAAAAAATCATGGATGTCGTGAACCATATGGCTTTGAAACAGCTGGGCCAACTCGTTAGTCTGAACAGTTCTCAACAGCCATCAACGACACGAACTTGCTAACCTAGTAACAGGACTACATCATCCTTTCTGGCGGCCTTGGCTCTTCCAAATATATCCATAAGAAGCTTGTGGACCGATATACCAACCAGCAGGGTCTTTCCAATGTTCTCAGGAACGTTATCATTCATCAATCGTCATCACCCCAACTTTGCGTATGCCAAGGACTTGTATACGAACGCATTCATAAGGTCTACCACGGATCTTCAACCTTTACGCAGCTACGATCCCAATTTTCATTTGGAATCATCAAAGATGAAGAATTCAACTCGAGGAATCGCTATCATAGAGAACAAAAAAAAGAGAAGAAATTTAGGAACATCTTTGGGGGTAAGGAACGTTGGGTTGGTAATTGCGTGGACTGGCTAGTCCGTAGCGTATGTGTACAACTCTTAAAAACCGAACGAAGCGCTTATATTTCACAGGGAGATGTGGTGAGTCCTGGCCAGGTAATTCCGAGGACGCTACATCACAAATTTGAACGTAGTGTACCAAAATCAAATCTTCGCGGCCTAATCACCGTCGTACGCTCACTTGCGAGCGGTCCCGCTCCTAATTACGCTCCTGATGATGATAATGGTTCGTATATTCTCAATAGTGCCAATCATTAAACTCGAGCTGATATTTGCATAGGAGTCGAGAAATATGACGCCTTGTGCTGTGATTACTCTGGCCTAGACGTTCGTTTCAAACCATGGTACGATTTGACTAGGGACTATCAGCAAGTTGATTTCAAGATTGAAGCAACTTTTGGGGTGGATGAAGTAATATTTGAGTGTTGTATGTTGCCCTGATTTATTTCTCTTGTCCTGGTAATTAATTTGAATGCTAGTATCACTGGATAGTACCCCCAAGAAACTCTCTGAGAAACCCGTCACCGTCCAGGCGAAAGTCGAGGTCCAAGAACAATATTACCCTCCATCCGTTCTATATTCTAAATAAATGTAACTATCTAGGGATCAGAAAGTCGACTCTTTAGGCGTTTCTCATTGACGAGGCTTTTTATATTATTGGATATTTGATGCTAGTGTATGTTTAACTTCGTATATAGAATTAAGCTTGTCGATGTCTATGTATTTTCGCCAGTTAAGGCGTGATTTCGTCGGGATATGAGGTTATTCGCAGCCTACCTAGCAACGGCGCCGGTCTAGAAGTACATAATGTTTTAAACCTATACTAATGTTGGCCAAAAGCCTTTCTTATCTCATAAGAATTGATCATTTCAGGGTGGCGAGAATCAAGATTGTGGCCTTTGGATGTTTCCAAAATTCTCTCCCCTCGGAAATCCCCCCTTTTACTCCACTACACACCCACCAAAGGGCTTCAAGGAGCATTGCAGCTAATTCCGCGCAGTAAAAAAATACTTGGACCTAGTTTCTCGCGATACAGCGAACCTAATCGGCAAAGGGAGTAAGGCCTTGGGAAGTCTTCGTGCAAGTAACTTAGATTTGAGGCTTCAGCTACCTAGGTAGGTACAAAGGTGTGAGCCAAAAGTATTGTGCATGGGCGGAGGTATCAGCCACAATAGTCACAGTGCAAGACTTATTGATAATAGGCTTAACAAGACATGCAGGGCAAGCGCAGGATAGCAAACTCAACAAACAAGAATAGCAAGGAAAGTAAAAATAAGAGGGAGAATAATGAGAACGGCAAGAACGGCAAGAATAGCAAGAGATATAGATTAAATTATTTTAAACTTGATGAAAATACAGTGCTGATACTCAGTGTGTTCTACCTTGCACTGTGGCCAGTACCTCATATGCAGTTGTGTTGGTTTATGTAATCGCAGGTATTAGTGTATTGTAGCGGGGTTGGCTGATTCTTCCCCTCTACAACGTCAATATCATCCTCAATTCAAACAATGCTCTCGATATACGGTAGGCTGTCTTGCATGATCTTGATAAGGTATTTTCTAGCTTACCAAGATTAGGGATAGGCAATCTAAAAGAAGTAAAAGATTGCCTGATAGACCCTTGCTAGACAGTCGATGGGCGATTGCATATTTGGACAAGATATTAGCGGTATTGATGATGTCTTCTAGTGAAAAAGCCGTAGAAGCTTAATCGACGCTATTTGGCATGCGGGGCTCAGACCACCCCACCTTTACCATGTCACCGTGATGCTCTCTTTCTAGCGTAATTACTTGGGATACCATATTATAAAGTTTAGATCAAAGATGCTAAAAATAGGTGAGAAGTTTATCATGCATCTCGATTCTGGAGGCGTCTCGTCGCTGAGGTTTTGAGCTATGTTATAAGACACACCAGGTGTCCCTTCATAATAAACGATGAAATATGTAAGTTTGAATATATGATAACGCTAAACTTTGGAACTTCGAAATGAATTATGGTCAGCATTCGTAGCCCGTCGAATTTTTCGAGACTAGTGTTGGGTCATTAGAGCTCGTGATAGTTGGACTGCTGCTCCGCCGACTTGCGCCGCTTATTACCACCGACGTCTCTATTGTCCGCCGAATACCGGTGAAATCTGTGTTCTGCGGCTCCTCAGCGCACACGGTTACGCTGCGATGCAGACCGGGCATGCGATCGTGGATTGCGCTCACGATGCGAGCAAGGTTGTTATATGGCTTGCTGGGAGACCGCTCAAGTGTCGTATCGGAAACGACAACGGTATTCGATGCTTTAACAACTTTGCAAATAAGGTCTGCCATGTTCATCTCGATTATAAGTTTAAAAAGGTATGCGACGGGGTGGAAAAGGAGGTACACGAATGTGTTGGGAAGTGACATGAGCGCGATGAGGATCACCTAAGTAGCAACGTTAACATTAGAATCTGCGTCTCGAGAGCATATTACCCTTACATCCAGAGCCATAGAGACAGAGACCAGAACCAGATTCATCTTGTATACCCTAGTGTATTTCGTGAGGCCGTTGTTCACAAGTCGAGATCTGACCAGGTGAACGAAGTACAGGTTTAGGCAGAGATCGCTGCAGGCGAATATACCCTTCTCAACTCGGTCCCAGACCTCGTTCGCGCGGATGAAGGTATGATTGATCTGGAGCCGAGCCGGAACCCATATGCAAAAGACAGAAATGTTGATAGTAGTAATGAGGAGGCCCGTCATCCACTTCATCCTCGTCGCGCGGCCCGGCATTGCGACGAGTAAACTGAGACGGTTAATAATGATTTGTAGGAGGAACTGGATCTCGAGTGACCAGAATAAAACTATATCAGAGTCAGCAATCCGACCGTCGATCTTCCGTTACACCGTAGGTTTTCAACATTACCAACGAAGAAAAAGATCCAGAAGCTTGCTTTAGCGTATCCGCGAAGATAGATCCAGGTGTCGAATGCGAGGCCAAGGCTTACGGCCAACTCCAGCCAAATCATCACTATGTACGGCGTCACTCTCCTCGACCGCTTCCATGTTTTGACGGTTTGCCTTCCACCCTTACAGCACACGAACACAGCGATGCTCATCGTGGATCCGAGGAGCATACTAGCCAGGTTCATATCGGTTTCGGTTATGTCTTCGCGGATGAACCAGGGAGGTATTAAAAGGCCTGTTCGATCCTCCTCTAGCATGTCAGTGCCGTTCATGATGCGTCTTTGGCACCAAAGGAGTCTGAATGCGGATCTGAAAATAGAAGGGAAGACAATGTGATGTAGAGTGAGATTAATTAAGATATTGGATTATTTCTCAACATCTAAGGCTGTACCACGCGGGCAGGGTGGAAGATCTTCCGTCTTGTGGGAGATAGATAGGACAAGAGGTAAGCATCGTGTTCCTGCCTCCTGCCTATACCCGGAGCCGGTTATTGTTGAATTTCGAATATATTCGCACAATATAATTTCTTACTCTCAAAACATGGTTCGATTTCGAGGCATTCTGTGTTCACCGGGACTACTGGATGATTTCAGGCCCCCAGACGCATTCAAACTGCGGCTTTCATTCTTTAAAGTATGTCTACCAGACCAGCCAGATACTACAATCCTCAAAACCGCTGCCGGGCCCAGGGTCAAGGGTCAATTTCGAGTCATTCAATTTACGGCATCTCGATACGGCAACTATCAAACTTAATTCGAAGTTAGTGATGATTGGGATAGTTTCCTAGCCTCGCGCTATTACTCTATTCTAACAAACCATAATGATCAATCTTTCCTTTCCATTACATCACTCAAGCCTCTTGTTATTTTCTAGCATGGTTAACCCTCTACAATGCTATTCCCGGGCGAAATCCATAGTAAGATGCTAGCTAGAGACCCGATATTCCATTACCTATTGACCATTCCATGTTCTATTGTCAGGGGGTGCGCCCCTTGGATGTCGGTAGCGGGCTCCAGGATATCCTTTCTTAGATGGTGTTGCGTAAGACTATCCGCTCGAAATAGACGGACAAAATCTATGTGACGTATTCGAAGACCATAAATTCAGTTGGTGTAAGTGATGCGTTTTTAGTACGGAGCCTTGATAGTACTGTTGAGGATGCACACGTCGTCATATCTCGTAGTGCTCGCGTCGCAACCGCTCAGCGCATAAAGAGGATACGCCAAGAACTCCAACCAACCTTCTCGATTCACAAGCACGCCTCAATAATATGCTAATGACTAAATCGCAGATCAGAAACATCTATCAGAGTGTAATATCGATATCCCAATCGGTTCCCTATGACTTTATTAGCTGCCGGCTAAGTCGAAAGATAACGTTGACGTCACGAACATGTAAGCCTCCCAAAAGAAAGACTGGGTGGGATAGCAAACAGGCAACTATGTATGATCTGGTAATTATATAGTAAGGAACAGGATGGGATTGATTGACTATTAATTTCCGAGGCTGCATCGCCACGGTCGCTACTCCGAGCCCTATAGAAGTAGGGTAAGGAATGTAGGTTGAAGATCTCTACGGATCACTAACCCACCCGCCATCAACTACGTAGCTGCTCCCAGTGATAGCGCTCGAATCATCCGCAGCGAGGAAGAGAATCAGTCTAGCCACCTCTTCGGGCATAAGATCCCTCTTGATGCTTTGCGCGGCCATCACTTCGGCGCGGTACTCATCCGTCAGCACCTCGTCGATCTGGCGCTGCGTCGCGACGGCGCCGGGCATGACGCTGTTGACGCGAATACCGTACGGGCCGAACTCCTTGCTGTGCGTCTTCGTCATGCCCATCACGGCCGCCTTGCAGAGGGTATAGACGGGCAGGCCCGCGGCCGGGATCCGCCACGTGATGGAGCCCATATTGATGATGCTGCCGGCGCGCTTCAGCTGCATCGCGGGGACCACGGCCTGCGTCAGGAAGAACTGGTGGCGCAGGTTGACGTTGACGTCCGCGTCGAATGACTCTGGCGTGACGCCGGTGGACGGAACCCGCGATTTGGCACCGGCCGCCCCCGCGTTATTGAGAAGGACATCAACCGTGCCGTGGTAGGCGAGCGTCTTTTCCGCGCACTCCTTTAATCGAGCCAGGTCGGTCACGTCGCAGTGCATGTATGTGGGCTGCGGGACGTCGGGGATGGCCTTCATCTTTTCGAGCAGTTTTTTTGCCGATGCCTCCGAGTAGTCTAGGAAGACGACGTTGGAGCCCTGTCGGCAGAATAGCTCCACCGATGCCGCGCCGATCCCTTCAGCGCCGCCGGTGATTAGGACGGTCTTGCCCCGCAGACTGGGGTAGGTTGCGTATTTCTTCATTGTCAAGTAGGTGGAGAATTTAACTGAGAAATGACTCGAGAGGTAAGTGTAAAAGTTACTATCTGATGTACTCTAGGTATTCGACCATGTTGCAGGCCGGCTGGTCTCTTATAGACAATGGTGGGGAATGTTGATGGCAACGACAAATCGTGGGCACGATCCGAATGGTAACGTAACCGGAATGTGTTAGACGGTAAGCCCAGCTATCATTCGATGTTCAATGGGCGATCGCACTTACATGCATGAATGGTCTAGGTACCCAAGTAGGTTCTCTGTCCTCCCAAGGGCGTGATGATTGGCAGTCTTGGCCCTCATAGGCTACACCAAGCTGTCTTGATTGGCAAACCGAAATTAATGGGCATATTTTCTTGAGGCACATCCGACAGCATGTCGGAGTTTCCCTAAAGGTCAGTCATGATCGCAAACAACTGGATTCTGGAAATCGCTTTTATAACTCAACTACTTGCACTGTTTGGCAGTATTATGGTCAGTTTTCTTCTATTATTTCAACGCTAGGTAGGTAGGTACTTAGCCGCTGTCGATTTAGAGGTCCTCAAACTCGGTCGGATCGTCGGGGGTGCGCTTTCTTTTCGTCCTCCTAACCCCTTCCATCTCATCAGTCTCCTCCAAAATTTCTGCACAGGGCAGTTCCAGTTCCACGAGCCAAAGCGGTTGAACGGGCATTTCATCATCGCCCTTAATCGACGCATTCACGAACAACGTCTGCCTCCCGGGCTTGAGTGGGGCAGCATCGCCAGCGCAGTGACTTGCATCGCAGTACTTCTGCGCAACATATTTGTTAACCTTCTCCTCTTTCCGCCTTATATCCTCCGGGGTGTCGAATCTGCCGTTCTGCATCGTGCTGAGCTGCTCAACAACGAAAGACTTATCATTATCGATGTCGGTAAAGTGTGACGGCCTCTCGTTAAGCGTTTCTCTCCATGTAACCATCCTTGCCCCCCAGCCTTCGTGGATGTGGCCGAAACAGTGCATGCGCGGCTTCGCCAAGGCGACAGCCGCAAAGAGATCTGCGCATCCCGCTCGCTCCCGAGAGCTTGTTCGGTCGAGGATGCCTCGTGGAGGCCCGTGGGTGACGACAATGTCCGTTCCTTCTTCGATGTCGAATTTGTGTCCCTGGTCTGGGCGGTACTGGAAACCCCAGTCGCCTAATGACGGCGTGTATGGGCTTGCGTAAACTATCAACTTGGCGTTATTCTGCAACACGAATCGATGAGTGCCTTCGTCTAGGAGATGGATACCGTCCTTCTTGGCATCCAATAACAGGCGCCTCGCTTCTTCATATTCCCCATAGACCTTCGCCACAAGCTCTGGTTCTAACCGTGGTCTTGCTTCTTCGATCTTCTTTCTGAAACTTGGCGTGTCGAGGGTGAAATCGTGATTGCCGGCAATGACGAGCTTCAAAGGCGCTTTGATTGCGTGTAGGAGCTTGAGGGTCGCGCGGAACTCGTGTAGCTTCGACTCTTCGGTCAAGTCGCCGCAGTGTATACACACATCTGCGGATTGGTCAGGCAGTCTCCCCGCAAGAGTCATGCCGTGCGTGTCGGATAAGATGAGTATTCTTGTCTTGATGAGGGGGTTGACACCAGTGGTCTTCGTGGATGAAAACATCGTCGCACCAGGTCTTTGCTCAATCTAGCAGTTATTTCGATGTCGGTGTAATGGGTTCGTGACAATGGTGAAAGATGGTTTAAAATCTTGAAAGAAATATTGGTGAGTTGGCCCGGGAACCAGACACAAAGTTAACTTTACTTCAAATCTGACTCCCGAGAACTATATTTAATGACTTTATATTAAGGATGCGGTCAGACCCCAGACTCAAGGTTTGCAATACCTCCTTAGTGAGCATCGCGCCTCCTACGTACCTCTTAACTAGGTACCTATCCAGAACCGTCCACATATCAGCACTATTCAACATACTTCAAACTTAGCTTTTTCACATTCACATTGACTAATGCTACTTCATGTCTGGATGCTAACCATCGCTCTGCTGAACTATATTATACACAATGTGAGTTAGCTCCCAAGTCGAGCTTTAGGGTGAGGGTTACACGTAGACACTTTCAGGCTGAATTGCTCATGGCGCCTCAAGCCACCACATATCGGGAGCCGTAAACATTTGCTTCTGGTCATCATAAAGGTTTCCTAGTAAGGATAGTTTCTCAAAATATCGTGAACCAGCCACGCTGCTAGTTTACGGCGGGGAAAGTGGGCGGTATCCAAGCGATTGCGCTAGTATCTTTGCAGCCTTCACCATTGCCTGCTCTAGACATGAAGACGCCGCCTTCAAGCGGCCAAGGCCATGCGTCTCGGCGTAGCCATACGAGCCTAGACGGAATTTCCGATGCAGCGATTAATTTTCTGGTAGGTAGATCTTGAGATCAACTGATTGCTAAATGAACCCGCAACTGCAATGGAAGGTAGACGCTGCGGGGTACCTCTTTCTTGCTAGGTAGCTAGCGCTGGTAACAGGTATGGCGTTACTTCGTCCCAGTAGTATCTTCTGAAATATCAGAGATGGTAAAGCAATACTGGCGCAATTCGCTTCTAGATATCTTTAGTCATGTTGCAGTTGCCGAATTAGTTCATGTGATCGGAGACCAGCTGTTATTATGGACGGTAGGTTGAATCCTCAGAACAGCCCGCTCGAACCATACATGCTATCGTCATCCTTCATCCAAGATGCTCTTAGGTAGAGCCAGCCACTCATCCCAGTAGGAGCCAAGGTAAGACAGCAAAACCTTTATCATATGTTGTCCGGCATTGCCAAAAACCCAGAAGTCACGGTCGATATGGAGCAGGACCGCCCAATGGGCGAGTATTATCAAGGGTATCGGTTGCCGTTGTTCCAGCAATTCGATAAAATCGGCCGAGATGCGAACGGGCCAAGACAACGTGATATGGGTAGGATACGGGTCTGAAATAGTACGACGTACACCAAAGACCCAATGGAGTGCTTGTACTGCGTCCTGGCATTCTTTATGTGGCCCCGACCCAAGCTTGTCTTTTGATATACTGACCAGGTCCACCAACTTGTCGCACTCATTCTCCATGTTGCCGCGTTCTTTGCGGTATAGCTCATCACCAGCCGCGATGGAGTCGGCAATAGGCCGTATCTCAGAGCGGCTCAAAGTGTGCCAACTCTGCTGGGCGATGACGCTCACGCCCCGATGTAACTTAAGGTAATGGACCATATTGTTCAGGAATGTACTGAACTCTGTGAAGGACGCTACGGCGTCAAAAAGGGTGTGCATGCCAATCATTGACGAGAAGACAAATAAGGCCATGCAGTTCTCGTCGCATACATTGGGTTTCGCCTCATTAAAGAGTGCGAGAGCACGCGTTTGGAGTTCTGTAGCCTGTCGACGGTACCGCTCCTTATCCGCCTCCATGGCTTGTGTTGTACTTAGATGGAGAGCGGAAAAGGCTAGTAGTTCGTTCATAAGGTAGGGCGCTGATACGGCTGAGTTGAAGATGGGTTCAAATCCGTCGGGAAATAACCCTGTCTTAGCGCTGAACCTGTTCATGGGTGCATTCTCCAGATGGTGAAGCAAGACAAGGTGGTGGATATCATAGCAGCATGCTTGCTGTTGGATTGACTGGTAGCGTACGATACTGTCCCCTACGTCACCGTCGGTCTCGAGCGTGGACGGAGTTCCCCCATATAACGACGAATCTGTCGCAGATATTGACGAGCATGGCGATATTGCGATTTCGGGTCTCGGTAAGACGGCTAGCGAAGACGACTGGTAAGTAGGATAGATGTCGAGGAACGAGCACCGCCGCTCTGTCGCATCACAGCCGCCGCATGACGGGTGTCTCTCGTCGCACTTAACGTGGCGCTTCTTGCATTCTTGTTCGTTCAGGTGTGAGCAATGGCAGCATAGCACATTGGGAGATTGGTTGCAAACCTCGGCATCCGTTTCGCGATTTCCTGTGCGGTTGTCGCACCCGAGAAGCAGTCGACATGTCGATTACAGGAGGCGGAGGAGCTACACCAATGTCAGTGGATAAATTATTCTGGCGGGCTTGATTTTTTTCGTAACCCGCCGTTACTTTAGGATGCAGGTACACGGTTTGTTGCTAGCGGGGCACTATCAGGCTTGGCAATAGGCGCAAACCCACCTATAGATAAAGACATAGCAGCCAAAGCTGCTGTGGAAGGTACCTGTAGCGTTTTGACTTGGGGGTGATATCGGTGTTGTAGAGGGGAAGAATCAGCTATGCCTGCTAATAACTACACTGAAGCGCTATTATGCCCAAGATTTTATGGGGCTTGATCAGTGGCTAGAGTGTCTGAGGTTTTAACTACACGTGTCGAGTTTTACAATATGGTTTCTCATCAATAGGTAGGCATTGACAAGAGCAGAGCATTATGGATTTACAAGACTAATTCATTCGATGGTCTTTTACATTGCGAAGGGGATGTTGAGAGGTCTTATGGTGCTCTCAGCTTAGTCAGTACTGCGCTATTACCTAAGCACCTCGACACGATTAGCTAGCTGGCTCTGAATTCAACCACGTTCATATCATTCACTCAACTCTCGTTTCAGTAATGGTGATAAATAAGAACCTAGCTGAGAGTCGAATACGTTAGTTTTCATCTACTTTCAAGACTATTAAGCGAATGACGAAGAGCGATGTGAATGCAGGCAAAAAAAGGAATGTTGGAGTTGATATCTAGTCCCGCGACCTGGTCAGGTGAATTCATGTTGTACAGCATCCGTCAAGCAACAGAGCTACCATATAGCTATTATTAAACAAATAATGCTAACTCTGATACTCTTCATTATTAGTATCGAGCTAGAGCTTTTTCACAGTTATGCTTTCAGACAAGCAAGATCCTCGCTGAGGGGAAAGAACTCGATTGCGAAAGATTCGCAAGCGAAATCCTAGAATATCCTGCGTAGCCACCCGAACTCTGTTGGGTTTCAGCAATAGCGGATTGTAGGCCGCTGTGACTTTCCACCACCTGCATCGCGATACCCAGGGGCGTCGCAAGCATATCCCGCATGCATCCCGTCATAGCTCGGCGGGCGGCATCAATTTTGGATCTCTTCGTCGGCGCAGGATTCTTTTTTGATCAGGAACAAATCGCGAAACTCTATTAGAAAAATTCGATATAAGGTGAGCTCTAATACGCTTGTCTTTGAAGAACTGATTAGGTCAGCCTTAGATCGCAGCACTAACAGTCTTGACTTCACTGATTGGCTTTCAGGGTAGTACAATCAGGGTGAACATTACCATCAAGTACAGGTGTGCCATTCAACACGGTCTTGATCTCAATCAGTTAACACACCATTACGCATAGGTAAGTACAGAGTTAAACAAATGTAATATTGGAGGTGGCCTTCGGTTAAAGAAACGATCCGTTGTCTTAGGTTAAACAAACATTCTAAAATGTTCTAAGAAATACCAATAGCCCATTGACTACCGACCTCCTAGGAGGTAGCTAAGGCAAGTCAGCAAAAATTTGATAAGGAGAGCCGAGAAACTTGATCGGTAAAAAGCTATCCCATGAACATCTTCGTTCGGCTATCACAATTTGTCGGTCGTTAAAACACGAGTAGTACGCGTACTAGGCTATTTTTGGTTGGCTACATCAGAACATCTCCTAGTATTAGTAGTTGTGTAAAGATTAGAGAGAATAGCGATGACCTCCACGGCGCCGAACAATAGATCATCTACTAGTATTACCGAGATGGGCCTGCTTTACGCGAGGGTCTACGTAAAGAGGAGACCCTGATTGGCTATACTTCTCCGTATTCCGTATTGAGTGACATCGGATACGCGACGACAAATCAGAATGCTGGGAGTACGATTAGCCCCATAACTAAGTCCTTAGACTATGGCCCAGAGCAGGAGGCTATGCATATTTGATACGTCGAGTTTGATATTGTAATGTTTTCCTGCTACAGAAACTGTCACTGCTAAATATGTTCTTAAGAGGCAGCTGGTTTCCGTACTTTGATTTGATATCTTTGACTAATTCACCTCGATTATTCTATTTCCCAATGCTAGGAGGACATCGACTTCGACCATACCAGAAGCACCTCAGCAATCATGTCCTCAACACTTTGTAACCCCAACTGGCAGTCGACCTCATTCTCGTTTTATCGATATGTGCCATCCACCGCAGCAGCCGTCATCTTCTGCTTACTATTTCTAACTTCGACCCTGTTACATTTCTGGCAAATGTTTCGTACCCGGTCATGGTTTCTGGGAGCCCTGGTGGCAGGTTGTTTTAGTGAGTAGCTCTGTGAAGTACCAGATGATGGGATATCACGTAAAGATGGCTAACACGACGTGCCTACAGCGGAGTTTATCGGTTATGCCGCGCGGGCCGGCTCGTCGAGGCAGGAGCCAGGGTGCTGGAAAATGATGCCGTACATCATTCAAAGCGTCTTTATTCTCTTGAGTCCCGCCTTGTTCTCAGCCTCGGTGTACATCATATTAGGAAAAATTGTTGAGGTGGCCGATGGAGATAGGCATGTTTTCATCAACAGACGACATATTACCAAAACATTTATTATTGGCGATCTCGTCTGTCTTTTCTTGCAATGCGCAGGTATGTAAGTCTATCTTGGGGCATAAATAATGCTTGCTAATCCTAAGACTGTAGCTGGCGGCTTGATGGGGGGATCTCGAGCAGTTCCGGCACTCTACAACATTGGCAACGGCCTGGTTATTGCGTCGCTAATCATGCAGCTCTTATGGTTTTTATTCTTTGTCGTGGTCGCTGTAATGTTTCACCGGAAAATGCGAATGGACCCTACGCCTACCGCTCAGCGGCCCGATGTTCGGTGGCAGAATTACCTTGTTACGCTCTACGTCGTATCTCTCCTCGTTATGATTCGATCATTATTTCGTGCTATCGAATACATCGAAGGCAGAACGGGCTCTATCCAGTCAAAAGAGGTGTATTTCTACATTTTTGACTCTCTTCTGATGCTCCTCGCGGTCACTTACATGCATTGGAAACACCCCAGTGAGATCGGGGCTTTACTCCGAGGCGAGGAACCTATCACGAACGGCTTAAAATTAATTACGATGAAGCCAGAGTCAGGCTTATTTCGCCAATTCCGACCTAAGTGGAAACCTACAAGCAGCTAGGTAATGGCTGGAATGGAAATTGACTGAGGCTGTCTGGAACTCGTAAAAGCAGGGCGGCCAGGTAGTGTAAAATTACTGGAAGGTCCTGAGTTGGTAGGATGACTTAATGGAAGCGCTATGCGATTTATAGAGTGATTTTGTGTCAGGTGGCAATAGGTCCTTCCTCTCCTTCCTCTCCTTCCTCTCCTTCTTTTTCTTCATCTAATTAATTGCAGCATTTTTGTCGTTTATAGTCTTATATAAAACTCCGCGCAAATACACATAGGTATTACCCAGTAAGTGCGCAGTTAAGGTGACGAAATGGTTATTGCCGTACCTGCCGTGGTGGTTTGACGTCTCCTGCCACTCGTCTCCTGCCTCTCACCCGACATTAGCACCTGCCTTGGAATGCACTGGTGGGGTTGTAGGTGGCCTACCTACCTACGCGGGTGGGGGGGGTCCTGGGCTAGAGTTGCCTTACGATAGCAGCTCCGGAAATCCTAATAAATCTTCGAAATTCAGTCTACATAATTGTACTAGAACTTTATAAATTAATCCTGACAAGCTTTATTATCTTATCTATCAGGCTGTAATTTTCGATTAATTTTAATAGCTAGTTTTGACAATCAAAATAAGGGAAAAATGGTGTTCTGGCAAGGATATAATTACCAGCCAATCAGAATTACCAGGTCAAAATTCTTACAGGGGGGTTACCCTTTCGGCAAAAGGTCGGGGCATATAGGTCCCCGCAGCATACCCCCTGCATGCGCACGTAATATGTAATAGCTCAGTCGTAACACCCGTAGCCCTGTAATATCGTAATCGTAGAATCGTAGGTTCGAAGCCAAGTGAAATCACAAAGTAAAAAATAGGAATTCAAAGTATAATTAATTAAGCAAATAATATATAAGATGCGAAACACCTCCTATATGTACGAAAACCCTCCTGCGTGGAGGGGCCTACTTTTTCTTCTTTTCCCGGGTTCTAACCCCTGCTACTATAACCACTAAGCCACATTTTCAACCAATCAGATTTACCCCTCAGCTACCATGGCTACTAAGCCACCTTGTCAGCCACATTACAATTTCCAACTGGTCAAAATTTCCACCTGGTCTGAATTACCACCTATTCAGAATTACCACCTAGTAATTATAGTCTTGCAAGATCAGTATTTTTAAATAGATAGATCGCAAGCCGAAAAGATCCGAGTCTTCATTTCAAGCTGTAATTATTTCTGAGGACTAAAAGTCTTGCGTAATTCTAGTACAACTCTTACCCAGGACCCCCCCCACCCGCGTAGGTAGTGCTTTTGCAGTCGTTTAGACTGTCTACTAGCTTTTTACCTTCTACAACATCAATACCACCTATTACTCATTCAACACCTCTAACAATCAACTAAGGCTCCTCTGACCTTTTCTTTTCCCAAACACAACTCTGGTTTGGACTTCTGCCTAGAATTTCCCAGGGCGGACAGAACTTTTCCTTCAGAATTCAACAGAGGGCAGCCAGACTCCTATCCCTTCCGCTCTGTCTTGTCCTTCTCGTTGAACGCACTGCACGCATTGCACGGACTTCAGATTCATTTTACCGCGTCAAACAGCATCGCACTTTCTGCTATGTTTTGCCCTGGTGTTCCTACCCAGGTAAGTGACAAGAGCCCAATAACTGGTGGTACGACAAGTCGTTACAACCGATCACAGAATTCCGGTTCAGATCTGATTGAATTCTGGCAGATTCCGAACCCATTATTGACAAGCAACTCCCAGGGTCAGCTGAGAACAAGTTTCAATCAATTGGGATTTACCAATCTACCGCTTCCAGAGGGGAAGGCTCGGGGCTAGGATTCTATGGCATGTTTTCGGCGCCTGATGCTGAAGAGTTCTGAAATGCAAAATGGATAACCGCGAGGGAACCAAAACAGCTATCAACGATCGAGAACTGCAACTCTCACCAAAATGAAGTAACGGCAGAAACCGGAAGACTTAATGTTGTATCTTCTACGATAGAGGTAGCTAAGCTTATCTCAGTACAGAATCATTCCAAGAACTAAAAACATCACTTTGTATTACACCATTCATTTTCAAAGAGCAGCCCCCCTACAAGAATCGCTCTTCAGGGGTCACTCATCCCCGCTACTACTCAGATAACCTCGTCTGTCACTCGCAGTAAAAGCTTTCGCTGACGGTTGAGTTCCCAACGCCATCGTACTTCTGTTGTTGTGGATAGGGACAGAGAGGACGTGAGATGATCGGCTTGGTGGTGCTGGTTGCCATAACAGTAGCTGGGGCAATCCCATTCTCTACCCATTCTCTCATGGTGTCAAAAATGGTGTCCGGATATGCACCAGGTCCGCCAAAACAATGAGACACCCCGGGCGCAAAAAACAGGCGGTAAAAGTCCTGTGCGTTTGGGTCTTTCTCTAACACATTGTCGTAATAGAGCTTACTTCCACCGGGGGCAATTATGTTATCAGCCTGTTAAGATGGATTAGCAGCAGATCTACAAGAACAGACACTGGAGGGACATACGAGCCCATGATACCCAATAATCTTGCCTCCTCTTGCACGAAACTCTGAAAGGTCTGCGTCGTTTGTGCTAATGATTGACTCGTACATATTCTTGGAGAGGTGTATGATGTGTTCGAACTCTTCGCGGCTCATGTATCTAGTGGTGGATTTCGAATTTTTATTGACAAATAGCGTCACCCAGTCTGCAGCTAGATCCAGTTCATTCAGCGTACATGTGCCGTTAGAGGCGCATGTGGTCGATATAATCCCTTGTTGGTAGGTAGTATCGGTGAGTTGACTGTCCTGGTTGAGTCCAAACCAAATGCTTGAGTTGTCCGCGCGCTTTGGACCATCCCACTAATGATGAGTTAGAATGTGGGGGACAGGAAAAAAAAATAATGCATATCGTCATAATGAAAGGGTGCACTCACCGTAGCCTGAGCAACTGTCGCCGCCGCGGTAGAGATAGGCCGTTCACCGCTGCCGATGCCCTCGCATTTAATGACTTTGCCAACGACGCTCAAAGGATCAAAGTCACATAAATCCGGGTTAGAGATGATACTATCCACCACGCCATCAAGCCCATCACAGGCCTCGATAGCAGCTGCAGTAATAGCATCGAATTCGCAGGAAGGGGGGTATTCTCCAAGTTGGTCCATCAGAACAGACGGCCACAGAGCGGCCACAAAGAACTCGGCCCAGTTGATTGCGGGTGCGCTGGCGGCAATTCCGTCGAAGGCATCCGGGTAGCGCTGTGCAAGCATCAGCCCCTGTCGACCGCCCTGGGAACAGCCGGAGTAATAGGTGTAGCAAGCGGTCTGACCATAAAATGAGTTGACGACATCTTTGGCGATAATAGCGGCGTCGTTGAGAGAGACTGAAGCAAGATTCTGGAGCAGGTATAAGTTCACGTTCCCTTCGCTCGTAAGGGCCCAATTTGTCGGATAGACGTCCGAGCCTAGCCCGGCGTCTGTTCCGAATGATGCATAGCCTTCGGCTGCTGCTGCTGCCATGCCCCCCAATCCTGCATAATGAAGACCGGCCTGCCACCCAGCACCTCCAATCATTTGGAGCCTACCATTCCAAGTATCGGACGGCATCCAGACTTGAACGTGGACTGTGTCGTTTTGGCCCGGATGTGTATATGTGAGTGTAACATTGCAGAAATCGAGGTTTTCGACAACTACGCCGCCGTGGTTGGTGTACAGGCCAGTCTGGACGTTTCTAGAAAAGTTAGACACAAGATTCGCTTCTAAGGAGAGAAATTCTGCTCCAAAAACAGCTGGCAACGGAAAGTTGGTAGCAGAGCAAGCACCCGCTGAGACGGAACCGTTAAACAAGGAGGGAATCATCTTTTCTGCTACCGGATAGATGGTGGAGGATAGAGGATGTAAAGGGTATTGTCGAAGCATCCTACCTCAAGTAACCTAATATAAGATGCGATGAATGTCAGGCATGAATTTTTCAATGGTTAATTTCTTAAGAATAGAGGTTGCTTCTATTCTGGCCTCTATCAATACCATTACCGTCGTATACAATACGCGTATTTAGCACCAATCGGATACACTTGCGTACGATTGAATCCGCCTTGGTACCTAGGTACTTTTTCAGGTACTAACTAGCATAGCCAGCATAGCCTAGCACGTCGCCCGAAAAGGACATTGCCGTCCATCCTCCACCATTCATTGCGCATTAATAAAACCATGCGTAAGTTTCACAAATGGTATACGAGTCAACATAACGGAAGCGTTTGGAGCCTAGGCGACCTAATCGCGAGTCGAGTGTTTGAATTGAGAATAGGTTAGGTAGGTAGGTAGTATCGGTGTTGATGTTGTAGAGGGGAAGAATCAGCTATCCCCGCTACAACACACTGCACGCTGTAATAGCTGTGGATTACGTAAACCACCAAACACCGCCTGTAAATGTAACGGTATAACTGTGGTTAAGTCCCCGTAGCGCCTTTGCTCACTATATTTATGGCCCATCTTAGCCACTTGCTTGGGATTCATAGGCTACTACTCCCACCACCCCGCCAAAGATTTTCGCACATTATCAACCAGTTTTCGCAACCGTTCACTGAGATGAATACTAGAAACTTCTGGCAATATACGTCTCCAGTAGATACACGATTTCGTTATAAAGTCATTTGACCAGGCAACAACTCAAAAGCCACATGATACCTATCGTAACTCTGGAAACTAATATTTCGCGGTTTTTCTATGGCGCGTGCCGCCAACATTTTATTAACGCTCCGCTTATGTAACATGGTTAAGTAAGGGCTGTGACAATACCACTCCTCCTCTTTGAACTACTTGCCTTTTCCAGTAGCTTTATGAATACGGTATACACCGGCTTCAGGCCTGAATGATTCGAAATTACTGGTTTAAGTGAGATTTCTAATATATACCTAGGTACCTAGGTATGTAGATATTGGCATCTCGCACAAAGAGAGTTGATTGGATAAGGTATTACCTTTGAACCTCCCGCACGCCAGGCACAGGGGGGTGTCATAGCGTACCTTAGGTACCTAGTGTCGCTTTACCGCCAGCCCGAATGTAGCTCGATTAGGTAGATTAGCATCAGCCAGAAGGGGTTATTTAACAACGCCGACTTCAAACTCACACGTCGCCCACTACGAGATCGTGCCCTATCGCGTTACAATCTGCTTTATTCAGGAAGTGCGGTCATATGGCGTCAAATGCAGCCCGCTTACCATCTAAGGTGGTAAACAAATGCACAATTCAGACCTAAATATAGGCACAATAAGCTGAGCCGCCAAGGTCGCGCCCGCCTATGAGTTCTTATTGCGAAGAGCAAAATTAGAACAACATTAAGTAACGAACACATGATTTTTTTAAAAAGAAAAAGAAACCCCACCATTATGTGTAGGGCCTTTTACACGATTATCTGCCATCGGGTTACGTCGATTCGTGGAATGTGGCTTAAAAAGGAAAGAAAGTAGCAAATGAACGTACCAACAGTGTGTCCGCATAGCAGAAAGTTCTAGGCAGGGAGATTGAGCTGGCGAATGGGTTCACTGTCTGTTCCAACGCCAGGAAATTCTGTAGCGTCGGAATGCTTCCGGACCCCCACGGCACCGGTTGGCCGGTTGCTGGTAAGATGTAGATCTGCGAGTACTGTTGGGACTTACAACAATGTGTCCATTGCTTCCCCATGATGTATTTCGAATTCTATTCAAACTCACTATCTTTATGGGCATCAACTTACCCCCCCCTTTTCGATTCTATCTAGTTTCATCTTTCTCCCTTCCTCTCGATCCCCTGTGTTTAAGATGGATACTGCCGCGTTCGACATCTCCCCGGAAAAGGAGGCAAACTTTTCGTCATTCTTTTATCGCCAGTTCTTTGTAACGCCTCAAGCCGTCACGCTTGACGAAGTTGACCTAAGCGGGAAGACCGCAATAGTCACTGGTTCCAATACCGGAATCGGGTTAGAATGTGCCCGGCAACTTTTAGATCTCGGGCTGAGCAAACTCATACTCGCTGTTCGCGATGAGGAGAGGGGAGAAGCTGCGCGGGAGATCCTGACTGTGGGCCACGAAGTGAGCATCATTGAGGTCTGGTGGCTTGATCTATCATATTATAACTCTGTTACCAAGTTTGCGGCGCGGGCGAGAACTCTTTATCAGCTGGATATCGTGGTGCTGAATGCTGGCGTGTGTAGGAGTTCTGAAGTATTCGACGAATCCACGGGCTACGAAGAAGATACACAGGTGAACTACCTGTCTAACATGCTCTTGGCCATCCTGATACTCCCCGTCCTTAACTCAAAGAAGGTCGACGACAGACCCGGCCGCCTCATTTTAGTGTCGTCTCACATCGCCGCCTTCGCTAAGTTTAAGGAGAGAGACGAGGAGCCTCTACTACCAATTTACAAAGAAAAATCCAAAAAGCCTGACGTGTATGAGCGTTACGCCACGACAAAACTTCTATGTCAGTTGTCGTTTAGCGAGCTAGCGAAGTTGGTGCCTTCATCGGTAGCCATTGTGAGTCTCGCGAACCCGGGGCTTTGTTATGGGTCCAGTCTGCTGCGAGACTCGAACGATTCCATGTTCAGGTTCTTTTCCGTCCTTGCTGAGCGAATAATTGGCCGATCATGTGCCGTCGGTGCTCGCGTGCTTGTTGATGCTGCTGTGAAGCACGGGGAAGAAATCCACGGGCACTATATGGAGGATTGTAAGATCCGGCCGTAAGTACCTCCAACATACAATTATTGCAACATGCTGAAAGAACGTTTCTAACTCTAATATTACAGTATGGCACCCCTTCTATACACACCAGAAGGAGAGGAAATTGCTCAGTCACTATGGAGAGAGTTGATGGCTGAGTTAGCATTTGCAGGGGTAGAGGATATCATTGAAGGGTTAGGTACCTAAATCAGGGGTAGTTGAGCATACAGTTAGGAACACCTATGGCAGATGGTCTTTCGCCAAGTGGTTTGGACGAAAGATTTGGTATCAGTCAGATAATGTGTAATGTTAACGAAGCATTTCCTTTTGTTAGAAAACCTCTTGTGAGGAAAAGGATCAACTTCACATCCCCGCCATTTTCAGGGGCAAGGCGTCAGGGATGCCCAAGCTGGTCCGTGCATTAAATGTGGAGCGACGCGGAAGAGGATGTACCAGTCACAGTGATCACAGTGCAAGATTTATAATAGGCTCTCAGGGAGGTCTTAATAACTTTTATGCTTTATTTATTTAAAAAATATTAGCGTAAAAATAAGAAGAATTATAAGAATCATAGGAATTGTAAGAATAGTAAGAATAGCAAGAATAGCAAGAGATCTTATTATTTAAAATAAAAACAGTGCCAGTTTATAGTATTCCTGGCTTGACACTGTAGCCACCACCTCTACCCATGTGCAATACTTTTGGCCCGCACCTTCGTACCCCTGTTGAATGGGGGCAGACCGCGGAGGATTTAAAGGGGCGTCTCCTTTACTTACATCAACTTAGAAAAACCTGTTATTATCATATGTGCAACCTTTCACCCGTAACTCCAATTCATACCATTTACACTTAAAAATCAACAAAAGAAACGCTTATAAAATAAAACCAACATGTATCAAATAGAGCCATATCACGGTGTGTTATTAGACTAGGCTAGGTAATTATTCCTACGTGGCACAGCAAACCTAGCGCAAATTTTTGGAATTGTCATGAGCCACTTTCCAACTTCCTCGAAACAAAACCACCACCTTTTTCTTTTTCTGCTTACATCACAGTCTATCTAAGCATAATCAATTATATAATCATCATTAAAAACAATAATCAACCTCACCTTGTCACGATGTCTGCGAATATGACATCTAGCTTAGCGATTGACGGCAGCTCAATATCTCACTTGATAGCCGACCACTTTATATATTTTGGCGTGATTAGCTCTCTTGTAGCGACATATGTATTCCTGCAAGCATTACTACGTCTTACACAAGATGCCAAAGAGCCAGAACTAGTGTCTGCTTCAATTCCATTCCTAAGCCCCGTATTTGGAATGATTCGCTGGAGCATGGATTTTTATAATCACATGAGGTAAGAAATATAGTCAGTCAACACGATCTTGTTTCATACTGACATTGTATCGCCAGAGACGAATATCCTCGCCTTCCTATATACACGCTTAGACTTCCAGGAACCCGCATCTACATAGTCAACTCAACTTCTCTCATCCCAGTAATCCAACGGCAGTGGCGCACTCTCCTTTTCCCACCAGTTACAGCCAGGGCCACCGAAGCTGCTATGGGAGGCAGCAAAGAGGCCATGGACATTATGCGTCAAGATATGGTAACTGAAAATGGCTTTCTACCTGCTTACATAAATGCCATACATCCTACTCTGTCTGCTGGGCCAGCGCTCGACGAGCTAAACGGAAAGGCCATCCAAGTCATAACTCGCTCCCTGGATAGTATGGTCTCAAACGGGCTAACAAAGGTCAAAATGTTCGAATGGATTCGACAAGAGCTCTTGCTCGGCACGACCGATGGTGTATACGGGCCTGCTAACCCTCTTCGCGACCCCCAGAATATGAAGGCGTGGCAGTAAGCATTGCAATCCCTCCTAAAGTGTTGTATTACCCCAAAAGCGACTGACGAATGTAGCAAATATCATCCGACTATCATGTTTCTCATGCTCGATCTATTTCCCCATTGGGTTTTCAAGCAAGGCATCCAGGGGCGTGAGCAACTTGTAAAGGCCTTCACCGAATACCAGGCTGGAGGCGGCTTTAACGAGGGATCAACTTTCATACAACGTTGGGTGCAGCATTTTACCAGCCGGGGTATGCCCGAGGAAGATATCGCAAGGTGTCACATTGGCGGCATGTTTGCTCTTGTTGCCAATACCATTCCCACTGCTTTCTGGACTATTTATCACATTCTTTCCGACCCTTCCGTCCTTAAAGATTGCCGAGAGGAAGTATCACGTGCGGTGCAAGAGAAAGATGGCGTTTGTACTATTGACTCGAACTACATCAAAAGCTCCTGTCCCACCTTGCTCTCCACCTTTCAGGAGGTCATGCGCTTCCACGGTATGGGCAATTCGGTGCGTGTTGCTGACGAAGATCAGATGATTGATGGCAAATACCTCATCAAGAAAGGGGGGCTGGTTATGATCCCGTCCCGAGTCCAGCATCGGATGCGGAGTGCATGGGGTGACGACGCGGATGTTTTTGACCCGCGTCGCTTTGTGAAAAAGCCCGGTGCCAGCCGCCCCAACCCTGTCGCCTTCAGGGGGTTCGGAGGTGGTACGACACTCTGTCCGGGCCGACACTTTGCTACGACCGAGATTTCACTCTTCGCTGCCTTGATGATTTTGCGATTTGACGTCCAGCCTGTGAGCGGACACTGGGTTGCACCAACAGTGCAGAACTCGTCTCAGGCAGAGGCTATGGAACAGCCGGACAGCGATATAGACATTGAGCTTCGGCCACGTCCTGGGGCCGATAAGATTTGGCGCTTCACTTTTGGAGGCGGGAAAGAAGCAGCTCTCGTGGCTGAGGACATCTGAGGTGGATGGAATGATTATGTTGGAATAGAGGGTCAAGGGACTCTTGTCGGGTACTGTACACGGAGACATAGTACGGATGCGTATATATAGTAGGGCTTCCTCCTTCACCTAGAGTAGGTAGTTACTTTAGCAATGCACCTAATCTCAGCTCATATACTGTCTCTTGTAATAGTATAGACACGGCTGAGCATCCGTGAAAACAGCAGCCGGAAATGCGAGTTGATAGTAAAAGGCTTAGCATTCATATAAGTCTTCCCATTAGCATCCAAAAAGTGGAAAGTGAAAGAGTACCAAAATCCGTAACCTGTGCGGCCTTCGACGGCTCGACAAGTTGGAGATCTCAATAGAATTTATTGATTATCGCAGCAGTAAGCAAATAGAACTGGTTTTGAGAACTAGTATTATCAGATTAAGTACTGACCAGATAGAATAATGTCACTGCTGTTAAAATACAGTCCATCGGGAGAGACGATAGGTGCAACAAGATACGTGTCTATTCTCAGATCAAAGTGGTCCGTCATGTCCCCTTCGTCTGATTTCGATTCAAGTATAAAGTCGTTTCCTACTTCAAAGGTACTGTTGAACGGATAGGCGGTCGAAACTGTAAAAGCATGAGCCCCGGTGAGGGGGCAGGGATTTGTTATCTAGGTAAGCTGGTAATTTGTTGAGGAGCTCTGTCATGCTAGGTTGAGAAAGAATATGGCCTTTCTCTCACAGGCACAAAATAATCTCTTTAGCCTATCAGGGAATCTTAATTATTGCATCAATGATCCTTTAATTTTCGATTGTGTGTTCGCATTCTTTCAGCTATTCTATCAGGTTCGCCGCGCCCCCTTACCAATCTACGGTTCCAGTGCGTTTCGTTATGTTACACAGCTCTACGTAGTATAGTAACGGATACACGAAGTGAGTAATAGGTTTACGACTACGGTCGTTATATAGGTAGCAAGTTCACCCAGAAACAAACAGGCATAGCTAATTTGGATATATGACCTAAATAAGACAGTAATTTGAAATATGCCTAAGACAATAACCGTAATCCCATCCAAAAGTTCTGCTAGTTATTTGGCAATCCCAAAGAGTGTTTTCGTAAACTCTTCGTAAACTCTTCGCAGACCCTTCGTAAACTCTTCGACGTCCATGAATAGTAAACACCCGAGGAAGCTTATGGAAGACAGCAGTGGAATATCCTAGTATTTTAAAGGTTTAGTGCTCCGCAAATTACATCGTCAACCCTCCGGTTGAGTCTCTACCGAGCATCTTGAACTTGCAGCATACTCGCCGACTATACTCGCCGAGTAACTGTCAGTTTGCCAATAAAACCACTGGGCAGCCTACCACCTTTCTCCGCTTTGCCCACCTAAATGTTGGTCCATTTGCCAACTTGCCCACCAATCTCCTTGGTTGCCAACCATTTGTCAAATCCAAACCAAGGCTGCGTACCTCGATGTGACTTTATCATCGCAAACCACCTCCCAAGAAACCCAATACCTGCCTAGGTGCCTACCTAGGCACGAATCACTCGCTTCTTCAGTTTTAGCTCCAGACCATTGCCATCGTCACCGTCAAGGCCGCAATAGACCGCTGCCGGTTCTGGAGCTCTTAGTATTTCGATTTGCGTCCTCGGACGCCATTTCTTCCGTCCACACTCGCTGCTTTTCCTCCAGTCCGCATCATGGCCCCTATTCTTCTACTAGACTTCCCGCTCGAGTTGATAGAGGGGATTGTGTCTGCGGAGTATACTGATCCAAGCGAGTATAATGGCAGACCTTCTGACACCCTTGCGTACCGTCGGCGAGTACTACTGATACGCGATCTCAACAGCCTGACTCGAGTCTGCCGCGCACTATACAACATAGTCAATCCGATGCTCTATATGTTCAACAGAGATTTCCAAGGCTTTAGTCTCCTCCCCAAGGCTATTGGCAATGACAACACCCACACTTTAGAAGCCGTCAAGAGACTCCAACTGGACCTCCACTATTTCGACAGAAGACGAAACAATTGCCTACTCGATGTGTCATTTGGCCTAAACTCTCCGAATAGCTTTGAGTGGCTGATAGAGAACGGGGTCGGTTCGTTTGAGACGTGGTATGAGACAACAGTCGTGCGAGAACCATTCGGCGTTGTAGCCACACGATCCAAGCTGCGAAAAGCCATTGAAAGCAAATTTGAAGGCATAGCTACTGTGTTGCTCAAGCGTGGTGCAACCCTCTTTTTTGTGACACGGAAAGATGGCAGCACTTATCTTGATGAAAGGGACTCCAACGTGCGTGTTGAAGACCTTAAGCTAACCACGGCTCTACACTTGGCAGCGAGCAATGATATGCCCGGTGTGGTGAAACACCTCGTGGAAAACGTAAAACTTCCGGTCGACCTACGAAATAGCGACGACGCTACGCCCCTGTATGGCGTGATACGTTCGTTTGAGCGCTTTATGGAAGAGAACCGTAACCGGCCTGTTCGCACGGTCAAACAGTTGATAGACTACGGGGCCGATGTGAACGTTTCTGTCCGTGGCAGACACCCTCTCGCGACATCGATCTTTATGGGAAACTTTGCCCACGCAGATATATTGCTCAATGCTGGCGCCAAGGTCAAGGCTGATGATGGAGCGTCTTATCCTGTCCATACTTGCGCTTCTGTTTGGCTAGACGATCCTCTCCGACGTCCATATCAGCTTTGGATGCTTTGTCGACTCGTCGATGCTGGCGGGGACCTTGAAGAGAGAAACGAGCGGGGTAACACACCGTTGCAGCAAGCAATCCTAAGGATGGGTTTCGATAAGAAGCTCACAGTTATACGCCAGCTCCTGGCCATGGGTGCGAGCACGGAGGGTTTGCTGGACTTCTTAGTCAAGGAACACGAAGATGTTTCTATTCGTAGGATCGCCGCGATACTGGTGGAAATTGGTATCCGAATCGATCAACCCCTAACCTCGAAGCCACATACATTTATAGAATGGGTGGCACTGAGGAAGAGCCGGCACCTAGTTGACTATTTGATAACAATTGCGACGCCAGCAACACTACACCAAGACCACCTCAACGATGTCCTTGCCAAATGTATCACCCGCAGGCGCTTCCCCATTTGCGATATCCTTATTCGTCACGGCGCCGTCATGAAAGATACGGAATTGGCATTTACAACCGCATGGGATCTAATCGAGAAATCTTTGGGACAGTATGAGATGGGATCAAAAGAGCGCTGGCTCAACATGATCCTCAATATGGGTATCCCCCAGGAGAAAGTAACGTGTCTTCTCACGCAGGCATTGGAACTACAGGACGAGATCAGTGCCAATCACCTTCTTTGCCGCCTAGGCACAAGTATCCCGAACCCGAATCCCGAATGGCTTCACCTGGCCTCCAAATGGGGAGTCATATGCATTATGCAAAACGTCTTGAAGGTAACCAAGGATGTAAACGTGCTCTCTAAAGAGTCCAAGACGCCACTCGCGGAGTCCTTAACCCCTGGAGCTAAGGGGACTATAATTGCCCGCCTTCTTTTACATAACGGCGTAAACCCATTTTCCCCCAGCAAATCCCCCCTCTTCCCCAGGGAGACAGATTGGAAAACTGTCAAGAATTCGCATGGGGTCTCAGCTTTCGAGATCGCCATCCGACACGACAGTTTCCTCCCTATAGTCAAGGAAATGTGGCTCAGATCGCCTCCCGACACCCGACCCGAGCTAGACGATTTCATCGCCTGCGTCCCAAGCGGATGTCCCAAGATTGCCAGATGGCTGGAAAAGACAAAGAACAGTACGGACCACGAAGCCCGCCCCACGGACTTTCTCACCCGCGACGCTGTCAAATACAATTTGGACAACAAGCAAGATTGGGAAGACAAGTCCTGCAGAGTTGAAGGAAAATACTGGAGGGTCGGCCTCCCAGAGTATTACAGTGACAGCGGAGACTTTGTTACTGAGAGTAGTTCTGAAGGCTCCAGTTCGGATGATGATGACCTCGTAGTCGATACTACAAACTAAATCGATCGACCTCCATAGTCAGAATAACGCGGCAGGGGGACCTGGCGTCCCATTTTAACCCCCTTTAATGGGCAGTATCGCCATCAAATGGGATCATATATTCAGCACCCCCTGTGTTAGATTATTGTTGAAGTACAAACAACCGACAGGCTCCTTTTCGGGGTTTCACTTGGTCTTTTACCTACGTACAAGGGTTTCTTTCAGGGTTCGAGGGATGAGTCAGCTCCTTCAGGGTCTACTATTATAAACCACCACGATGGTTATTGATGGATGCCGAAAGGAAATCTGTGATGCTCCGGACCCGACCCTTCCACCAACCTATAAGCCGAAAGATGCGTAGATCATGACGATCGGGCTTGTCTCCGACATTTCAGCAGATGGGCGGCATGGATTTTAGAGATTTTATGGGGGTGGAGGTCGGGAACAAAATAGAGCACCGAGGAAAGAAAAGGAAGAACAAGAAAGAAGAAAGCCCCAGTACGTACATAGGTACGCGTGGTGCTTATAGCACTTGTCAGCTAGGTTAATAGTTCCTCACGCAATAAATTCGTTGATTTTGCAAACACTCTAAGTATCTTAAACTAGAGGGCTATATCTCCAACAATCAGTACGCCTACATGGATGAAGCAATTAAACGAGATATTCGGCCTCTGTCGTTGTTTAGGAAATTGTTGTTTCGTGGTTTTTCTAAGAAACTAAAACGCGCTGCCGCCAACATTTTATCAACACTCCGCATGTGCCACGAACTAAAGAGAGCAAGCTTAGAGGGTCTGTAATATGGCTTCCAGTCGTCAGTATAGACGAGGCTTTAGCTCGAAGAAGTAATGGCCAGGTATATAGAATATTTAACAAAAGCCCATTGCAATACTGTCGAGCAGCAGAATGTTACAAACCTACTATTCAAGGCTCGAATAATGTCGGAATAAGTTTTTTAATTTTAAGTAAATAGTATCTATAGAAATTAAAATAAAATTATAAAATATTTATTTATAAAGAAAATTTAAAATTTTTTTATTATAATTTAATATAATTAAAAATATAATTTTAAATTAGTAATTA
>JAOXNQ010002130.1:0-48227 GCA_028571165.1 Hypoxylon perforatum
GGGCTACCGTGCAAGAAGCGGCGGCTGCGGCTGCACCTGGTGACGAGCCGGCTGTCGCAGCCGTACAGCTGGCCGGCGACGCACATCCTGAACCGGGAGAGCGGGGACGACGCGCCGATGCTGAGCCGGTTTCTGAAGTTCGCGGCGATGGGCCTACTCAAAAAAGCCGGGCACCAGAGCTCTCTAGTGCGCAAGGCCGCGATCCTGAATCGCGTGCGCATCGGCGTCCGGCAGGCCGCCGTCCTCCGGGGTCACACTGTGCTGGCTGGGATGGCGGCCCGGGGCAATTCGCTGAACCATGGCTTGCAGCTGGTGACGACGTCGAGTGGTGCGACGAGCGCGCGATTCCCCGGCAATGCTCCGCCTTACGATCATCCGTATGATCTCCCATATCCGATTCCACCCATTTGGCGGCCACATACCACGGCGTTCCACCCGTCACCATCTTCTCCTGTTTCGAATGCTCCAGGTCGGGAAGGGTCTATGGGAAACACTAAGGGGAATGAAAAAGAGGATCCCAGTCCTATGTCGACCACAGCCCCGTCCCACACACCACCACCTCCGCCATCAAAACTGACTAATCCACCCCCAAGACCACTCAATGTTCCGTCACAAAGGGAAGAAGAAGAGGACGTTGCGTTTCCTTCGCCGGATCTTGAGACTCGATATACGGACTTTTCTGATGATGATATGGACGACGTCTATGCAGATTTCGGTGTGCTGTTTGGCTCCGGCTCGGGGTCGCCCGAAAACGATAGTGGTAGCATGGAAAGGACTGGTGGTGAGCATTACTATGAGGAGTACTTGGACGAGCTTGACGGGCTACGATGGGTTGCATAGGAGCAAATATTAGCGATCATATTGTTTTCTATTCGGTTATATGGTACTTTTTGAGGGTGACAGGCGTTTTTGAAGCCCCATGGGAAGGGAAAACAAATCGGCCCCCGGGTTTGGTAGGAGAAAGATGGAAATTCAGTCAATTTTCAAGGTGTGCGTTATCTGTGATAGAAACCAGCTGCGGCCTCACGGCAACATCAAATGGTCAATACTCAAACATAAGCAACAAGAAATACTCTTTTTCCACGAGATACGCAATTGACAGCCACCATATGCTAGAATACAAAGCATGTACTCCCCTTTGATATTGGAAGTAGGGAGCTGCTGGTATAGAATATGGTTGAAGGCGTTATTCACGTCTTAGCATACTACCCAAAGGCCTTGTCGCCAAACTGGCCTGGGGGTTAGGTAAATATGTACTCAGCTCTTCCACCTGGGCAGTAAGGCGCCCAATCGTTACCCCAAATCGCCGGGGATGTATTCTTCAACCAGAGGCTGGTAATTTCTTGGCACGATCCAAGGCAATGTCAACCATGGCCTACAGAGGGAACAGGAACGAGATTGTCAGCAAAGTCAGTCCCTTATCACACCTTTTAAAAGCATGTCCAACTGGAACAAGCTTTGACCTACCTGTATAGCCTCCTGCTCTTCAGCCCTGATGTCGCCGCGGTCGATCCGTTCACGCATATTCTGCATTACGACGGGCCGGCTACGGCCATTGACAAACACCACATACCGCAGCCCTGGAAATCGGGCTTCGTACTCCTCGTTCAGAGCCTTGAGCTTTGCAGCCTCTTCTTCTTTCTCCGCGGAGCCGCCGGAGGACGCATTGAGATGTGCCTGCTCGGCTCGGCTCTGCGCGCTCTCGACCTTCTTCTCTCCAAGCCGCGGGTGTGAGCCTAGGATCCCATGAAGCTTTGCTCGTGCATTTGGCACCGCCGAAGACTGCGCAAGTTGCGACATCGAGTCTCCAACATGTTTGATCAAGGATTCATAGGAATCGAGGCTGGGAGCACTGCGTATGCTCGGTATAGCTAGAGCATGGAGGTCCGCGGAAGGTTCGAAGAGGGCGTCGAGGATGGACTGGAGCGTTTCGTCGTCGACTGTTGGGAGCGAGGAGATGGGTGGTAAAGTCACCACTGCAGAAGCCATTCTGTACACTTAAGATGGGAAGGACGCGCTATACTTTTAGGTAAAGATTGGTAGTCGTCTACCAAGTAATGGCAGACTCGAAGAGACTTACGAGTTTATGTAAGGTATTATAGAGTAAAGATAAGTAGTTAGAGTCTACTCATCCATTGCCCTCCGCCTTACATGGTAGGAAAGTTGGGTTTTTATACAAATATCGAATCAGCTCTGAAATGATAAGAGTCTTGATATGTCGCGGAGGGCCGCGAGACACTCGTGCTTGTGGAAATTTTATGTTGTGCTTTGGTGGGGTAGTGGGGTTTAATGTTGGAGATTAGCTCATGTACCACCGAACCCGCACCTTGTCAAGCTTGCATTCGTTACATGCACGTACAGTTTGCATACTTGAAATTCGCATCTTTAGTTCAGATAATGCACGTGACGGGATCTCGCATCTTTCGAGGCTCGGCGGAAGAACAGCGGCCCGATAGTTGCATAGGTAGGTATTCCGTAGAAAGTCCCACTAGATACCTCATATAGCTAGATCCATCCGAACTTATTCTTGTCCAATCATTTTGTTAATTCAAAGTCAACACCTGCGCGAAGCTCAGAAGCTAGCTCAGTCGCCAGCCTTGGAATTTTTATTGATTTTGAAGCTCAGCCTCAGCCAGCAGCTACATGCAACCATCGCCGTAATAACATCATTCACAATGCTGTGCGCTCGTAAGTTATACGCATCTTCCTAACACCTGATGAATAAAAATCTAACGCGACACTAGTTTCTGGCGAAGCTCCTCAAGAGCCCGTCGTATCTAAATTATCAGGTAGGCAACAGTAGCTAAAGTCGCTTTGTTAAGCGTTTGTAGCCAACTCTGACATATTATCCTAGGTGCTGTATTCGAGAAGCGCCTGATCGAGAAATATGTTGAGGAGAACGGAAAAGACCCCGTTAGCGGAGAAGACCTGACCCTCGACGACCTTCTTCCCATCAAATCGTCTCGCATCATCCGACCCCGGCCACCGACCCTCACCTCCATACCCGCCCTACTCTCTACTTTCCAGAACGAATGGGATACGCTAGCATTAGAGACGTACAACTTAAGGGAGCAACTAACGCGAACGCGCGAGGAACTTGCCACGGCCCTTTACCAGCATGACGCAGCCGTTCGCGTGATTGCGAGACTCACCAGAGAGAGAGACGAAGCCAGGGATGCGTTGTCCAAGGTGACAGTATCAGCAGGCGGCCCGAGCAATGGCGATGCCATGGTGGTAGATGCTGAAGGCTTATCCGAAGAACTGGCAGCTAAGGTGGACGAGACAAAAGCAAAGTTCGTGTTGCTACTTACCTTCCTAACGATGCAATAGGTTAACATATTGGCAGACTATCCGGAAGCAGGAAAAAGCGACCTGTCCCTAAGGGATGGACGACGGGTGAGGATATCACCTCATTCGCTATTCAGACTACAAACCCGCTTCCTGTCCCTCAAGCTACAACAATTAGCGTCGAGGAGGGTTTCGCTGCTGTTGGTGGTTTAGAAGGCGATGTTGCAATTTACTCGATCGAATCCGACAAAGTAGAACGTTCGCTACAGGTCAATGAACCCATAACGGATTCGATATGGGATGGTACCAAGGTCTTTTTCTCTACGTCTAAGGGCTCCGTCAAGATCTTCGAAAATGGTAGTGAAATCGCGTCCTTTTCAGACCATGCTGGGCCTGCTACAGGTCTTGCGATCCACCCGAGCAAGGAAATTTTGGCATCCGTCGGGTCAGACAAAAGCTTTGTTTTCTACGATCTAGTCAACTTGCAGCGTGCGACGCGCGTGTACACGAATTCCGGTAAGTGTAATCAGATATGACGAGGGTCTCTGAAAATGTTACTAACGATACCCTAGCTTTGACCGTTTGCGCATTCCACCCAGACGGCCATCTCTTTGCTGCCGGTACCAGTTCTGGCGAGATCAAACTCTTTATGACCAAGACTGGAGAAGAAGCTGCCTCATACACCTTAGGGGCTTCGGTGCAAGCCCTAACCTTTTCGGAGAACGGCTTCTGGTTCGCAGCTACAGCGAAGGGACAGACTACGGTGACCATCTTCGACCTACGCAAAGAAGGGGCCGCGGCACAGGCCAAAGTACTGGATATCGGCAGTGCAGTACAGGGCCTGGCGTGGGATTATTCACAGCAATTCCTCGCAACAGGTGGCCCGGCTGGCTTAACGGTGCAACAATACAACAAGAGCTCCAAGTCATGGTCCGAGCCTCTGCGAGCGGCCGTCAGTGCAGTAGATGTGAAGTGGGGCGCAAACGCAAGCAAGCTGATGGCTGTAAGCGGAGATGGAAAAATCAGTGTTCTTTCTACCAATTAGGTGGCGATATAGGACAGCACGGTAGCATTGTATTCAGGCGCTGACACAAACATTCAGGGTAGAGAGTGGACTCGATCAGGAGAAAAATCAAAATCACAATGTATAATGTACCCAGGCAATTGACTTTAATGGTCATGGAGATGTACACTAGAAACCACAGGTGCAGGCAATAGGATGAGCGAAATGGCACCTTACTTTTCTGACGCGAGGTTTAAGACTTCAGGTTTGATATTTACATGTTTTAATTCTACTTGATGAGGCTGTTTAGGTACTTATATCGTACCAAATTTGAGAATGCAGAACTAGACTAGATGCTAATAGTGTATGGCCTTATCCGATGCCACTTCGTCACTCAAAATCTATATCGATAACCGGGGTTCAGATGGAAGAGATAGGTACCTAAGGTATTATGTCAGTGCAGTGCGGCGTCATCCCTACCTCAATTAATAGCGGCATCTTGCAGGAGGTAATAACGTCCTATCGCGTTAAGTGTGAATTTCGCCATTACCACCAAATCTCCCAACTTTCCTTTCCACATCAACAATCTTCCACCAACAACTAGGTCGACCAACGGCCGGTCGCCAGAAACACATCTAGGTAAGTATAAGCACAGTCTAACACTCCTGGCATCGCCAGATCGTGTCGCCTGTCGCCGGTAGGTAAATTTACCTAATACACATCGACTCGGAATAGATCACCCACTGCAGGGCTGCAGGGGCGAACAAAGGCAGAGCGCGCCAACGCCCAACACCCAACACAAATATTTGCGCGTGGTCCCCAGAGAGTGAAATGATATCATAGCATTAATTGCTACTACTTCTCTGAGTCCGACCTGTTGGGTTCGGCACTGGCCCTGCACAGGGCACGTTTCTGCTCTTGTCTACACCACCTAAGGTACGTTGGTTTTTTTAAGTTTGCACAGTTTAACCCTCGATCCTGACACTCACGCCTCATAATGGTACGCACGCTGGATGTGTTTTATTTATTACTAGCTAACCACTAAGTTTCCACCGCACACAGAAAGGGTCTACCTCGGCAATCCAATATGGCGGAAATCCTAGATTCCGACGCTTTCGATCTTTTGTCCTCTTCTCCGCGCCCTTTTGCGGCAACTCCCACTGTCTCGGATCCTAGTACGGTCAGCGACACAGAGTCCATACTAGCCGATTCTCTTCTCTCTACTCCCAGCGACCGAGAACAATCTGGACAGGGCGAACATTATAGCCTCCCGTCCAGTAGCAATCCTGCGTCCGAAACAGCATCACCATCCTCATCGCAACTTTTCGGCAGCGACGACCCATCGGACTGGGATATGGATGTGGATGAACCTTTCTTAGCCGATCATCACGATTACGCGAGAGAATCATCAGAAGAGAGCTTGTTCGTAGGCGAAGATTTCGACGGAGGCGACGGCATAGAAGGATTTTCCGGAAACAACATAAACCCCATAAACAACCCCATATACTACCAGCTTCCACCCTTGTCCGGGAACGGTGTCGACGGAGGCGGCGACTTGGGAAGACTTTACCGAAACCCCAGAGGTGCCAGAGGTGCCAGAAGGTCTATAAACTATCAGATACCGCCCTTGTCCTCGATAGGTCTCGACCAGGCAGAGAACGAAATAGATGAGCTGGTCGGAATGGAGGTACACAATCCACGAGATCGTCAGAGACATCAGCGACAGCCCCGAGCGCAACCCGAGGTGATCGACTTGACGGGTGATGTTAGCTCTCCTCAAGCCGTGCCTCAACATGCTTCTCAGAATGCGCGCAGACGACAGTCTCAGCGAAACTCGCCACCTCGACTATCGCGCAGTGATGCTAGCTATGTGGGCGAACGCACGGTTATTGACCTCGTTTCTGATTCGGATGATGAGCCCCAAGCTATTGGCATGCCGCCTCTTCGGGGTAACGATCGCCCGCGGCCTCCCCGCCGCGTGCCTACCCTCCCTCCTTTACAGAATGTACCAGAAGTCGGTGACCATGGTGCACAGCGACGCGTTGCTGATCAGTTAGGGTTAGGGGGGTTCCAACAGCAGATTCAACGCTATATTGGTGGTATCCATAATCATATGGAAAACATACCTCTGTTCGACTGGCTAAACAGCAGTCGGATAAATGGGGGGGGCGATGATGTTGTCTTGGTGAGCCATCGCCAAATACTACCCGCTGATAATCCGGCACGACCTGATAGAGGACAGCAACCATTCGCCCCTGTACAACTCGACTACAACGTTCATCCTTTTCAAAACCAGCCGCCGCCGCCGGTAGCTGGAGGCGGTACCCCGAAGCCCGCACACGAACCCCCCAAAGAGACACGACCAGGCTTTACTAGAAATACAGCCGAAGATGTGATCGCTATTTGCCCGAGCTGCGAGAAGGAGCTGGCATATGAGGACGGGGACGGTGCCACCGGTACTCCGGCCAAAAAGGCACGGTCAAAAAAAGACAAGGCAGAGCATCACTTCTGGGCCGTCAAGGCCTGTGGACACGTGAGTATTTGAGGGTTGCCCCTATTTGCAAGATGCTAATATATTTCAGGTTTATTGCCGGAAATGCTTTGAACACCGCAAGCCCACAGGCAAAAACCCCCCGCCTGTGGGTTTCCGCCCGGATCCTAGCGGAGCCAAGAACAAGATGCTCTGTGCTGTGGAGGACTGCGAGACTGAGGTGAGCTCTAAGAGCGTTTGGGTTGGCATCTTCATGTGAAGAGTGCCCCATTGCGAGACCTTCTTAGACTCCACTCGGGGGTTGCCGGACACCCCGATTTTTATATCTCTACGATACCGCCGATGTGTTTCCAGCATTTTCTTCATTGCATGACCAGGCGTTGCGTCCGGATGGGGAGTTTTTAAAGGATGCATGGAAGCGAATCAACAGGTCGGAATACGGAAACGGAAAGGGGTACGGAAGGGAGTTCGGACGAATTCTATTACAGTTTGCCCCTTGGCACAACCTGCGGTATATGGTGGCGTTGCTTTGCAGCTTTTTTTTTCTATTCCCGGCAGAGTGGCCGGGCTGGTCGACGACAAACTAATTGGTCGACAAAACATGATCATGGTTAGACGGTGGGGGAAGATGTGGTTGCGGCTTGATACCCTCGCATACTACACCTCTAGTTAGGTAGAGTAGACATCCCCCTCTCGGTTATATACCTAGGTAATTCATGGCAGTGATACCCGGAAGGGAAAAAAGCACAGCGATGTATTTTATTTTTGCTGTTATTGCTATGAGATGGTGCACTCTAGAAACAGGCGCAACTGGCTGCCTTCCACTTAAATCAGGGGTAGGTTAGCGAAAGGGCATTTATCCAACCAGACCACCAGGTTGGGATTCCCTTGTATAGTAAGTAGAGCAGAGGTATATAGCAGGTGTATTGACGTGATGTTTATAGTATGAGAATAATTGAACCTAGTTCGTCTGTCTTAAGCATATTGCCATTACCCCATTTGCTATGTGTATCGCTACCGATTTCCTGCCACTAAAGTCCGCTTCAGAGAAACTAATTCCTTTTCATCGCTAACAATACAGTCTGGTTCAAGGGCTCCCGTCAAAGTAGGGACTCAGTTATTGATCGCCAAAGGACACATCGCCTCGTTGAATACCTAGGTAGACATGCTGCTCTTTTCTACGATAACATAGGACCCTCACGCATGTGGGCGCATATTCAAGGGCGCAAAAGGGAGAGATAGAGCAGGCTCCCATCTTCCACATCAAGCCACGTCACGACGAACAGAGAATGAGCAAGTACTAAAAGGATATCGAACACATTTTTTGTTTCAAGCGTCGAAGCAATACCCGCTGTTTGTGTTAGACTGGCACTCGTCTAGCCCGTCGCCGCCGCCGCCGCAACCCGGCTCCGGGTAGAACACACACGTGGTGCTCGGCCCGTTCCGCGTCTACGAGTACGCTCGGAACGGCAGGTTCAAGCACGTGCTTGCGTCCCCCGGCATCGTGGTGTTGGTTACGTTCGCGCGGCTGGTTGATTCGCCACCCATAGTGGTGGGGCGGAGGTGCCGAGGAGGATGGGGGCGAGTGCGAGAAGCGACTTCATGGCGATGATGGCGTACGTACGTGAAGATGGTTCGGTTCGGTTTGGCAAGGGTGGTAGGTAGGTTGATATATCTCGGCAGCGGTGCCGTCGTACCTAAATAGTTTTTCAGGGCTCGAGGGTGGCTCTTGTCTGTTTATACCGACTTCACGCAGGCGTAACATTGATGCAATCTTGAAGTCCTGCGTATTGTCTATTGACTCAGCACCAGTAGGGGTAGTATCTGGCAGTAGCTCACGACGAGAGCGTCGCCATCGTCGTACCTCAGTTCATCTCGGCCAGGGATTACCAAAAAGCGACGAGACAAGATTCATTCGAATTTTTGGGACGGCTGCTGACGCCATAATGGGCCGAGGTTTAGTGTATATTCATGTCCTACAGGTGGATTCTAGAATCAGTTTGCTACCTCCTTACGAGTCGGTACGACCCCGCGAATGAGAGTTTTGTATACGCGATCAGCTCAGCCGGCTCCAGTAGGTATGTTTAGTGCGATGGCATCCGTGACGAATCTTTTTATATCTAACGAGAGAGGATCGAATAAGAGTTCCGTGAAGCTAGCTTGCATATTGAGAGAAAATATTTTGAAGAGGCAGCCTGGGCAAGTCGAACTAAATGGTTAAAGGACTGCCATTGTTACCTGCGCGCACCTAATAGCACAATATCAACTTTGTCTCGCCAAGATATAAGTAGTTTTGATCTTAGCTTAAGTTAAGCTTACAGTAGACACTCGATGCTGAGGTGTTGCCCCAGTGAGCTGGACATAAGGCAAGATGCCTGGTTTCGAAGATAGCATCTTAGAGTAGTAGTCGCTTAACAGCCTCGGGTTCGCTTGAGTGTACGTGCTTTATCAGGCCTAGAACTAAGAAATAGACCACACCAGAGCATATCTAGACATCATTCTTGACAATGATGACATAGACTTCTAGCATGCGATCCTTACCTAACCCAATGTAGCTTCATATGATGTTGTTAGACTTTAATTTTGTATAAGCGAGTTAGACATATCTCCCTGAAAGAGTCTGCTATGATTGGCTATAGATAGATCGCCTAGATCTTGATTTGAGGTAACTTGCCACACAGCTTTCCTGGGTCGTTTGCTATCTGTGAGACTCATCCTGTGACACATCCAACAGCTTTTGTATCTCAAATGTTAGATGTTAGAAGAGTACGTAGGGAGATGTAGTTATCCAGTTTGCTGTAACACCAAAATTAGAATACCTGCCTTGTTAGTTTCCCTTAACCCTAGATGCTATGACTCTTATTACAACTTGTCTCGTATAACATTTCTTTTAAACAGTAACTAGTTTTATATGCTGCCTTGGATATTGTCTGTCGTGACAAGCAAGGCACATAGATTTATAGCTGTGCTCTAGATTCGACGTACGTTGATTCAGCTCGTCACTTGTAGCCAGATGCGCATTAGCCCTGCATCTGGGGTGGCACGGCTTATCAAATCACAAGTCTGTTGGAAAATGATATATATATTGTGAAACGGAGAGTCTCTCCTTATGGAAATATCTCCTATATACTTGATAGGAGTTGTTTCGAGCGAGTTTCTGACCGTGTTATCTCGAAGGATCATTCCGGTACTTACCTGATTTACCAACATAGGCGCTTGAGCCTCGAACAAAAGTCCCCCCGTCACCCTTGCTAAAACGTGTTATTACGCATGGCTTTCTTTTCCATTATGGAGTCCAAGATCTATAGTTACTCAATTTTCACCGTGGATCGTGAACAGGTGTATCCACTAACGCGATATTCTCTTGTATTATGTAAAAGGTTAGAATAGGCGATTTGTCTTGCCTATTGCATTATGACAATTTCCCATGACAATTCACGCGTCGTAAATGCTCCGACCCTGAAAAAGATCAGGCGACCCGCCGCAGCAACTTGTGGGGCGGATACTGCAGCAAGGGTCCGGCGAAGGACACAAATCGGAACAGCTCGAAGGTGGCCTCGCTTAAATGTTTAATATATGTACTCCAATGCGCATGAGCGACGGGGTCTCTCCTTTCGGAAAAGCGGTAGATTCCCTTGTATTTGTCAATATAGACAAAAAGTTGTTGATCGCGGCCAATTGACTGAATAGACCGAGTAGACGGAGCGGGCAGAATTGACCGCATCTTAGCAATTAGCTTCTCAAAATGGAACGAGAAAAAAAAGAAGCATCATCATCACATGTCTGCGATGAAGAAAGGGAAAGGCTGGCCCTGGCTCGTCAGCCTATGCACACGCAGCCTCAGCTGTTGGTGTGGATCTGGAAGTTCGTTATCTTTGGCCTCGGGGTACCAACTGGATTTGGAAAAAGACGGCTAACGGCCGAGTGGGTTTGTTTGTCGCGGGGCCGCCTTGCTAATAAAACGGTTAAAAGTATTATGTCGGGACATTCCATCGACACGGGACTAATATGTAGCAGGTAAATTATTGGACGTCCAAGATTTAGGATTCGAGAATATATGAATCGCGAAACCATCTCCTGCTGATATTCGCCATATTTTGTTCTGTTATTTTGAGGCCAATATGTTGTGTTGGTTTGCGCATCGGATAGGCTTCCGCACCTCTGCGGCGCAGGACAGACATCTAATCTATCTTCCCAATCAGCATCAGTTTTGAGCTGGCTTGCGGTCGGTAAGCTACAAAAAAGGCCGAACCTGACTTTTTATTAGTCCGTCTCTATGCTGTGGAACGTGAAAAAAGGCTGGCGACGGCTGCGACGAACCGTCGGAGATACTTATCGTCCAATAAGCACAGAACCTTCTTGTCTGGGACTGGTCATCAGCGCTGGCCTGTTTGTCTATTAAATTGAGCCGGTGCGACGAGCCAACCATTTCATGTAAGCGGTCCCTTAGTTCAGGTCAGCATCCCGCATTTACGCACCTCAAACGGGCAGCTAGCCATTCCGGCCTAGCTTCACCCCTAGTAGTCCTTCTAGAAGGACTCTACAGCCAACACGATGTAACGGGATCGCGAGGCATATTCACAGCTCTAGCAGCTAAGGGAAGGTCTGCTTTTGTACGATTTTGTTAGCGTATGCGGCGCAATCAGGAATTTGATTTAGTGAGTCTAGTGAGATGGTGAGAGCATCATCACCCGCGCTTATCTTCAGGTCATTGCATCGGATCGCCTTCTTTTGTGTCTAGAGATCGTTTGATCGTCGGGTCATTGCGCTTCCTTCCGGAAAGATGATCGACGTGGTCGGACTCCACGATGATCTAGGCGGACCTCTCAGAGCCAGGAGAGCAACCTGGTGTCAAGCCTCTGACAAGGTGAAGACAAGCCTTGGCTAGGCCTTAGTCGACGCCACACCTTTATCTAGGCTGGGACCAATGCACCCATGCCGCCTCGGCCAGGGACCTAAGCCTAGGGAGTTATTTTCTATTCGCGGAAGCCCGCTCAGCCAATTTCCTCGGGAGAGGGTTACCGGTGAGAAAGGGTTTAGAAGGCGGGAGTCGGCAGTACCTTAGCCCTGGAGATCCACATGTCTCACGGTCTGAACTGAGTATATGGTCACACGCTACTCGATTTTTGCTTTGTGCTCGCCGGTTCATGTAAGCCATAATCCCCAAGGCCAATTGTTCGGCGAGTACGAAGTGATCGCATACCTCCCGCTGTGTGCAAGTGTACCTGGGTGTCTAGGTGTGCACTTGACAGCTTGGGTGGCTAAAAATACGTCGTTGGTAGATAGATGAACCCGTCGATCTTTGATCTGGCTAGATAACGAATCGAGGCAAACAAAGACAGATATCATGAAGCAGGAAATGGCTGATATGCGAACAAGGTCCAATGATGGCGAGTTGTTCTTGTCCCGAGAAATCTGTAGCGCGAGCGTAGCGTGTTGGATTGAGCTCATTGTTACCTTCACCTTCCCGATATGGCTTTGGATTTCACCACCCTGTAGCCTATAGAATGGACGAGATGCCATGAATAGGGCGTTTGTCGCTCGTATCAGCGGATCTCACACTTCCCTTAGCCTAGGATTCAATTCCAGCCCCTGCCAACGTTCCATTGCTTATCTCTACCAGTGGCGACGGGATCCACCAACGCCGGGTAAGTCAAGCTGGGGCTGGATCTGGGGCCACGGCCGCTGTGCATGGCGCCAATGGTGACCCAGGTGCAGCCAGGCATATCGCATTAGGGAGGATGTTGCACGGTGGCCGCCATGCAACGTGGGGAGTCGTCTTGATCTCCGCCAGGAACCTTAGGTGAACATTCTTGGTGCTATATTAAGGAAGCACAGTCCCCTTCCTCTTTGACAGGACCCAACCCGCTTTACGTTTCCCAATTTCTGGTACATCCAAACCATCGGTTCCAGTAGTTGTTGCTGTCTTTGATCAGACATCAGCGACCATGGCATCGACAATGGAATCAACCCTGGCCAAGACTCAGGTCCGCCCGGCCGAGTTCAACGACCACACGGTCCAGACTCCCGCGCTCGAGAAGGACATCAACGAGAAGCTCGATGCCATCAATATCGATACCGAGATTGTCGAGCCCGATCTCGACCTGTACATCCCTCTCAAGATGGATGGCGGCATCGTCGACGACCACAACCCTCTGACCATCCGTGCCGTCGTTGTCGGTATCTGTCTGGGATGTCTCGTCAATGCCTCCAACTTGTATCTAGGTAAGTGTCTTGATTTGCGAGCCTCGCGAGGTATTGCGCATGTCGCTAACTGCGAGGCTAGGTCTTAAGACTGGTTTCACCTTCTCGGCGAACATCTTCGGTGCCATCTTCGGATACGGTATTGTCAAGAGTATGTCGAAGACTAAATTGCCCATTCTCGGCGGCACCTTCGGACCCCAGGAGAACAGCATCATCCAGGCTGCCGCTACTGGTGCCGGTGGTATCTCCGGTATCTTCGTCGCTGGTATTCCTGCCATGTATCTGCTTGGTGCACAGGAGGGCAACCCCAAGGACAACTTCGGCGCCATCATCACCATCACTCTCGTCTGCTCGTTCTTCGGTCTCTTCTTCGTCACTCCTCTCCGAAAATTCTTCGTTATCCAAGTCGCCCGAGAATTGAAGCTGCTTTTCCCGACCCCCACTGCCGTGGCTTTGACTATCAAGTCGATGCACGCTGGTGCCGCCGGTGCTAGGGAGGCGCTCAGCAAGCTTAAGGCTCTCGCCTTAGCTTTCTCTCTTGCGCTCATCCAGCGAGTAGCATCATACTACGCGGTCGGCATCCTGTATGACTGGCACGTGTTCACCTGGATCCACATCTGGTCTAACTATACGTCGTGGGCGATGAACATTGAAAGTTGGGGATGGTACTTCGAGTGGACTCCCGCTTTCATTGGAAGTGGTATCCTAATCGGTATGAACTCTGCCATCTCTCTATTCGGCGGCGCTATTATCGCTTGGGCGATTATCGGACCCGCTCTTGTTCACTACGGCGAGTGTATCGGCAAGCACCAAGTCGATGACGACCCTCGCTGGGAGGATTGGTACTCGTTCGCCTCTCTTAGCAACCTTGGTCACGAGACCCCGTCTCCTCGATACTGGTATGTGGCGATATCTTTCCCCTTACAATCTAGAATCCGAATGCTAATGAAAATACCCTACTAGGCTTCTTTGGCCCGGTGTCATGATCATGGTCTGCTCTTCCATGGCAGAGCTATTCGTTCAGTACAAGGTGATTGGCTTTGCAGGACGTGTAATTTACCAGAAGATGTGCGCCAACATCAACCACCTCTTGATCAAGTCTGGCAAGACCTCTCCCTACTTTGCCAAGCATGCCGAGCTGGAAGTCAAAGCTGCCGACAACATTATTGAGGATCCGGCGCCGCCGGAGGAGCAGGTTAAGATGTGGATGTGGAGTACTGGTCTCCTCGTCACTATCGTCGCTGCTATCATCATCTTCCACTTCCAGTGGGGCATGAACCCCGGCCTTACGATCTTGGCTTGCGTCCTCGGTTTCCTGTTCTCCTTCCTGGCCATCCAGATCGGTGCCGTCACCGACCAAACCCCACTGACGGCTGCTTCAAAGGCCAGTCAGTTGGTCTTCGGTGCTGCTACCAAGGGCAGCGGCTTGTCCATCAAGGACGCCCAGCGCATCAACTTGGTTGCTGGTGGTCTGGCCTCCGGAGGTGCTGACGTGGCTACCGCGCTAACTAGCGATTTCCGTACCGGTTTCCTGCTGGGCACGTCCCCGATTAAGCAGTGGTATGCCCAGGCCTGTGGTACCTTGATCGCCGTCTTCCTCGCGCCGGGAATGTTCATTCTGTTTACCACTGCCTACCCGTGCATTCTGGACGGCTCCGATCACTGCGCCTTCGCCGTTCCATCGGTGGCCGCGTGGGCTGCCGTAGCGCAGGCCGTCACCGACCCGGCTGTGAGCATCCCTCTGAAGTCGGGAATTTTCTCCATCATCATGGGCGTCGTCTCCATCGCCCAGGTCATCTTCCGTCACTTCTACCTGGTGGGCCCGCGTGAGAAGTACCGCGAGTACCTGCCGAACTGGGGTGCCATTGCTCTGTCCTTCGTGCTGCCGAGCCCCGTGTTCACGACGGCGGCCATGTTCGGCGCTATCTGCGCCTGGGTGTGGAGGAAGTGGAAGCTGTCGAGCTTCGAGTTGTACGGTTACGCGGTTGCTGCTGGTTTCATTGCCGGCGAGGGTCTAGGTGGTGTTATCGGTGCCGCTCTCCAGATCGGTGGTGTTTCGGGTGATGTCCTCGGAACCACACTGGGTTGCCCTGCTGGCTATTGCTAGATTGCTAGTCGTTCTCTCCTTATGGTTGGATCTTATATATACCCCTGGTGTGGATGTCGGTAGTTGAATAAAATATCCTGTTAATGATCTTAAATAAGAAAGAATATCCGAATTGTTTGCCTATTCATAATGCCGTGCTCTTTTAAAACGACGTCATAAGTCGACCATGCTCCATATGTTTGGTGGAATGATTCAAGCCTGGTGGAAAATATTGTTAGAATTTGAGGGCGAGGCTCTGGATAGGCAATCGTCCAAAGGAACCGAGGAAAGTAGCCAGACAGACATCACGAAGCAAGAAGGACAGCAAGAGAAATGATGCAATTTCAGCTAAGCTAGGACTTAGGAAGTTCTTATATAAGATACGGAGATTGCGGGTAGAGCCCGACTGGTTATTTTACAAGAGATTCTGTTGACATTGTCGGGGTTTTACTTAAGTAAGTGGGATACGGCGATGAGGTGTTCGGTATATTCCTTTTCTGGGTCTAGGTATCGGATATCAGCTTTTTGCTTAGGCATCATAGTGACATTTCACATTCGCACGGTGTTTACTCATTCACTACAATGCAGCCTATCACAACTCAATAGGCGATCACGATTGTGCACCGCGCTAAAGCAGCCGCTAATGCAAGTAAGCAATTACCCGAATTTGATTATAATCTACTGTATTTGCACCGTGCGTGTAAAGCGGGACATGCTAAAGGATATCGATTTCGACTTGACAACCGCGACGCGATTGCGGCTCTTCAACCTTTGCTTTGTTCGGCATTCCTTTTCGGAATTCTCCACCAACGCCAAAAGACGCCACAGGCCCCAACCGTACTACAGGAACAGCAAATCGTGCATATGATGCCGATGCAGGTCGCCCATTGCATCGTCGGATATGGGCGGGCTTGAATCATGGCCCCCGGTCAGAATACCTTTTCTATCATTCCGAATGCACCCTGCGCCTTCAATGCCGGCCTAGACTCTTCCCAACCACGCGTCGCCGTGCGGCCTATGACCACGAAACAAGCCAGGAAGGCCTATCAGACGAAAAATAAGGGTCCCAAGTTATCAAAAGCCGAACAACGACGCCGGGACCTCTTCGAGCAGGATCGCATCCGAAAGGAATTCGAGAAGGAGAAGAACCAAGCTCGCGCCAAAGCTGCACGAGATAAGAAGAAGGAAAAGGAAGAAAAGGAACGCGCGGAGAGAAAGAAGAAAGGACTGCCTCTAGTCGATGTTCATCCCTCGCAGGATACAATTGCCTGGTTCGTCCGTGGTGATAGACGGAAACAGGAGACCAGGACAGCAAGTCCGGCTACTGTCAATACCGATGCCGATGATAGCGACAGTGGCACACTGTCCGCCCAAGACGAACCCGAGCCACCCCCGAAAAAGCAGAAGACGGAGATTTCGGTGCCGAAGAGTACAGAGCCGGAGTATTGTCCGAGTTCTGCAAGGATACCTGTAATTTCACAACCAGCAATCCAGGCCCCGAACACCACGGAAGCTATTACAGACGACAATGATTCGCATATAGTACAAGCAACACTGGAGCATCCAAACCTCGGTCTAGATGATCCCGAAACAGTTGATGAACTATTAGACGAGTTGGTCAACATTCCAAGTAGTCTTCCTAATGAGAACGAGGCCGCTTGCGATAGCGAACCGTCACCGAAGGAACAAGACACCCCTATCCTTGATCAACCGTCACCGCCAAAGCCACCAGATGGCTCCCCTCACTCCCCCATTTCCACTCAAAAATCGGCTCGAGAGCGGAAGACAGAGGATAGTGCATCGCTGCCTTCTGTTCGACAGCCGCTTCAGACCTTAGTCACAACCGAGGTCAATTTAAGGAGTAACAATAAACCGAAAGACCCTATTTCTGACCACGAGAAGCTACCTACGCCCATGAAAAATCCCAACGTATACTCACCGATACAAGCGTCTCGAAAATCTCAACCGAATATCCCAACTCCGCCACCATTTCGGCATCCGAAAACTCCAATGGGGCCGCCTCAACTTCCGCCCAGATTCAAAGCGCCTAACCATACATCAGCTAGTGGGCCAAGGACGCCGCAGTTCTTGGTCAAGCAGCCCCATGCGCCAAAATTCAAGTCGACCTCGACTAACAGTCCTATCTCCGGAGCGTACAAAGCTTTTACCCCTCAAAGGATAGGGGAAGACCAACCGCCGACGAGTACCCAATTATTCATGTTCAGCCACCTCGATGACTTCTTCCCGAGCCCTTCTCAAGAAGTAAGAGAAGTCTTCGGAGAGCCTAAGCCTGGCATTAGGAAAGATGTTTATCAACCAAAGCCAAAACACGCACATCCTACCCGGTCATACCTTGGTCGAAACCAGCTTTCCAATCCAACACTAGGTGTGCCGAATATCAATCGTGCAATGCCTGAACCTAAAGAAAGCAGTGCTAAAGCTGGGTTTACACGGGAAACAAAGTCAACCAAACAATCAAGCAACTCAACGTCTCTTGTGACTGCAGAGGCGCAGTCCTCGGATAACTCGGAAGCCTTCCATATGCCGTTCTTCTCGACACAAGATCTCTTTCTCTCGTCACAAGATATTAAAGACATCGAAGACGAGACGCCATCTTCGTTAGGAGTCAAACAGGACCAATATCCTAATACGGCTCCGTCGAACTATGCGCCTAAGACGGCTAGTCCATCTCTTTCCGAAGCCACCAGAAGTAAACCCGGTCCTAGTTCAATCACTTCGATACCTCAACTAGCGGCAAAGCGAGCTGATAAATCGGAGTTAAACTCTGGACCGAAGTCGATTGACGCTCACGATAGGTCGCCTCACCCTCAGGTTTCGGAGACGTTGAATAAGGGCTACAGGGGCTCAACCGTGGCAAAAACTAAATTTACCACGCCAAATGCGCAAGTAAACCGGGCTCATCTTCCCAACGGCAATATTGGGAATGAAACTAGGCCGACTGAGGGAACCGAGACTAGAACGCCATATGCGACAGGCCGGAGCCATATACCCCCAACACTAGAGGCGCCACAAACGAAAAAGCCTACAGTCCAACCTCGTGCCTCGCCCAAGCCTTTCTTTAGATCAAGCAGCCGCGAAGCTCGGTACAAATACATTATCGAGAGAAACAAAACAGCACAATGGGAAGATGCCGCGGCTAGACAGAAGGCTCGGCAGGAGCTGGATCAACTAAGGAGGTCGGAAGACGAACGTCTGAATAGCCTATTGCGTGAAACTGTACCGAACCCCAGCCCAGTCGCAAATTACCCGTCTGGCGTCAAGGCACCAACAGGCTCGATTCCTCGGGCGCTGGGCCAGCCCAAGGGTCAATCACCCCCGCTAACGGTGAATCAACTATCGAAACCAAGCCAGAAGAACGCAGAGTCTAGCGAAGACCGCCAGAAACGGAGTCGTGCTCGCAGTTCTTACGAGTTAATGCTAGAGGAATTGGAGGGGCTTAACCGAAAGGGGAACCAGAAGCAGAAACAGGAACAGCAAGCACCTGCACCTGCGATACCCGCATCGCAGGAGACGGACTACGGAGACGCGGGACTTGACGATGTACTTTATGAAATGTTATGACACAGCATCTGCATCTGCATCTGCATTGGGTATTGGGTCTTTTCTACATACACACGGGTTCATGCGTGCATTTATTGGGAGAATGGAGCATGGTGTGCATAGGGCGCATAGGGGGCGTTGGCAAAAGCATAGCATGAATGGTACCCAGATAGGTAACCAGGTACCCGGGTAACTGCATGAATTTTAAGATCTATTTTTAATAACACCGCTTGCGCGTGCTGACCGATCGATGGGACAGCTTCATTGAGGAGTAGGGAAATATTGATCCAAAGATGATCTAGCTGGGCATCGCTACTGGCATCCCGCCAGCGCCGGTTCCTGTTGTCGTTCATCCTCGGCGTCTCCCTAGGTCGTGCGACACGATTCGACACTCTTAGACGGATGTCCCCGGGGGTAAAATAGTATCACGAACGCCTCGTATCCCCCGACCAAAAAAAGACAATCGACCTGGCGCCTTCTCCTGGATCTCCGGCGGGTGGGCCGGTCTGAAGCCCACAAGCCACTTGTGGGTGCGTCCCGCGACGCTTCAGAGATAGAATCAAGTCTGTTGCTCCAACGCCTCCTTTTCCGGGCACGCCAGGGTGTCTTGATATGCGCTTGACTCTGACTCGCACGGGCGCAGGGGCGGTACCGAGATCGATACCAAGGCAAATGAAGTCCTAGGTACGGATAGCAGGAAGTCCACCGTCTGCATCACTTTTAGAGCGTCTCATAATAACTTTATATTCCAGTTTCGCTCTTCTCGTCGTGCCCCCGCTCGCGCACCACGTCCACGGACGATAGCCGGTCGCGGCAGAACCGAAACTGCGGACCGACACCGAAGTCTAGCAGCACGCAGGTAGGCGAGATGTCGGCACCCGTGGCTCATCCCGGACGTCAGCGACAGAGGTATCATATCTTCCCGAATTATAAAAGTGATCGGATGCGCTATCTATCTCGTAGTTATTAGTTTGCTGCGACTCCTGAACACTAATTGGAAACTAATTGCCGAGTGTCAGCGATAAGACAGCATATCGTTTGTTCGGATATAAAAAATGACACCTGCTATGAGCAAACAAACGACACCATGATTTCTTCGCTACGGCAAGCGAGTTTTTGTGTTCGGCCAATGGACTACTTAAGCTGGAGAATATGATACAGCATCTATTATCCAATAAAGCAGAAAGGCCTTTCAGCCTCCATGACTGAATATGTACTTTGTTATCTATGATAAATATCGGTTGGTACTACGTAGGGAGTCATGAAAGTCGGGGGAGGTGTACCTACCTATATATAGGGACGCTAGGGTAACACATACCTAAGGAGAGAAATTGCGATGTAACCAATAGATAGCCAGATTGATTATAAGAAGTCTGAATACTACTGTTGGTAGATAGCCTATTTGAGGTGCTATATATCACTATGCTATATCCAATAACATTTCTGCCCAATCTGCGCAAATGTAATCCCACTTCTCCGGTAGTGTATGATTTTTCGTACATAGTTTCTAACGTATATATTCAAATTTGTTGTAACATTTTACACATGCCTTGTAGCTAAGGTAAGTGAGGATGTGTCAAGTAAACGTGAGGAATGACAAACAAATACTGCAGCGGAAGATTAAAGGGTAAGGCAATATATCAATTAGAAGATGATTCATACTTGATAACCGTACTATTGGTTTGAATCTCTTCGTCGCAACGTAGCCAGGCCATTTATCAGATGAACGAGTGCTTGCTTGCACTGAAGCCGATAAACCAGTGTCGAGCAGTTATGTTGTCATGCTTCAAGTTGGATGCCTACCTGGTATTTATGTGTATCACGAGCAACACGTCTTAGGTTACTCAACAGACGGCAAATAGGAGATAAATGCCGAATGTGCCAAAAGGCACGTATTGCGCACCAACACAGGAAGCGGGAGAGCTGGTCGACTCATGACAGCCTGGTTGACTGGAAGCAATGATTTTTGTAGCAGATACGTTAGTATCAATCTCCTTAGGAACTTACCATATCGCCATGGATCATGGTGTAGAAGAAACGGGTACATACCTTAGGTATCAGAGCAAATAATACTATTCCGGTCTCAACAACAATTATCCCGTTTGATTTTTCGTCAAGACCTTTCATTGCTGTTGAAGGAAGGCATGTCGGTTTTTTACCACGCCCATCGCCGCCACCGCTGTCGATCGTCCAGCGCACCACCCTCCCACTCGGCTCGATCGGAGGGGGAGGCGACACCAGCGTTTGTCATCGAGCCCCGAGCGACTAAAGCCGAAGACCTCGAGACGGCGACTTATAAGGAAGCGCGCCACCGCCGGGACGTGCTGTCCCTGGTGGACGACTGCTCGAGAGAATGCATGGCCGCGCACCACAAGGTCCGCTGGCGCAAGAACATGTTTCGCCGGAACCAGCTCGTCCGCCGCCTCACCGACACCAACATCGAGTACGACCAGGAGCTCATGTACCTCGATTTCCACCTCGACGGGCCGGACAAGATTCACTTTCTCCAGGAGGATGACGCGGAGGAAGCCGCGGCCAGCTTGCGCCGCGCGAAGACCGCGATCGCGGACGCCGGCTTGCACATGCAGCGCACCGCGCACCTATGGGACCGCCGCGGCAGCCTCCAGGCGGACATGGAGAAGTTCGCGATGACGAAGCCCGAGCACCTAAACACGGCGAGGTATCTTAGCGCGTCGAGGTATCTGGAGTCGAGGGGCGACACGCTGTTTTGGGATCAGGTAAAACCGCAGTTCGAGGTGCTGCAGAAGACGATACGGGAGGAGGTCTTGCGCATCCGCTACGTCGTGTACTGCCTCGATAGCGTCAAGAAGCAGGAGGTCGGGTATTTCCAGGGCGACTTCTCTCGTGGGGGGACATTGAAGAGGCTCTTGCTATGCGACTTCACCTCCGAGATGAAAAAACGTCCGCCAGGGCCACTAAATCAGATGTCGGGGGCGCTCCAGGAGGCCGATGCTCACGGGCATCTTACACTTATCAACAACTTGAAGATCAGATTCGAGAACGCCAGGACGCACGACCTTATGGCTGCCGAGGCCCCGACTGGAACTTGGATTCGCTACAAGTTCATCAAACATTGCGACAGGCTTCGGAGGCCCGAGGAATCGATAGCGGCGTGGGAGGCGTTCCGACGGGATCTGGACAGCATATCGAAACCATTCAATTCTGGTACTGCTTTGCTGAAGAACAAGGTCGAGACGAAGATTATTCTACTGCAGCGGTTGATAGGCGGAGGCGACGAGATGGACGCGATGGACGTAAACGACGCAAACGGCGCAAACGGGGACTCGATGCCGTGAGGATAGAGAGAAGCGGATAGATGTATAAGGGAACACAGGCTCGGTAAGACGGAGTTATAGGGTCGGAGTGTTTGGTTCAACGCCTACCGGATACCCCGGTCATTGGTCACGGCCCCTTTGTGTTGCCACGGATTGCAAACAATCTCCGTCGCCTTGCAGACCAACATCTCCAAGCAAACAGTTAATAAAATTTCTTGCTATTCGAATGAATTTGACCAGGCTTTAACAGGTAGATGGCGCCATCATGAATCCTCACCATCCAAGCGCTCCCGTGAGCACCTTTAATACAGAGTACGCAACTCCTATATCGGAGAGGTACGAAAATATATATTGCTACGCCTCCAACACCTCAAATTAGAGTAGATCTCGATGTCTTAGATTAATAGATCGCTCCACACACCCATAGGTGTCTCTTATAAGGGGATTCTTAGAATTGCCATGCCCAAAGACCATTCGGCTTGTGAGCAATTCTGACATACTCCAGTGTCAGCGTAGAACCAGGAATTACGTAGGATAATCTTCCGGGAGCCCAACTTGAAAACATTGGTCAAGATGAGGAAGAGAGCAAGTATATGGTCTCAACTATTTACAATATTGGGCTTCTCTGTTTTGCTATAAAAAAAGTATGATGCCTCAACTTTCCCAATATGGATATATATTTAGCCGCAATTTATAGAGGAATTTCTGCTCCGTTATGATTTCCTGGTCTCTTAATTTCATTTCCCACCCGCACTGCAATGCTCGCTCTATAAATGATTTCTGGTATATTTCTAACAACCCCCTTAAATCACTCGAAAATCATGGACTCCGTGAAGAAAAACAAAACTCCGTCAAAGTTGCGGCACGATAACCGCTCGGAATCGAACCGTGCCCTCCATCATAGCATCTGTGGCATCCAGCTCAAATTAGTACGTATGGTCACATTCTAGGAGGTATCTCGGAATGGCACGCTGGAGAAGAAATTCGGAGAAGAGGGAGAAAAAAATAAGGAGGAGAAGGAGAAAAGCTGAAAAAAAGCTGAAAAAAGAAAATTGCGACTCCAAACGTAACGTACCATAAGCCTCCTGGGCCTGGTCGAGCGAGAACTTCTGGACCATGCAGAAGATGCGCTGGAGCTCGGTAAACGCGATCGTCTCCTCGGTATCTCGGGCGTGGCCGCAGGGCCAGCTCTGCACCGAGATGCCCTTCTTCATCATCTCGGTAGTATTTATGGTGAGTTCACCCGGCGCGCTCAGAATCAGCAACTTGCCCAGCACGTCCAAGCCCTTCAGGAGTGGTGTCATGGACTCCGCCGTCGGCGCCGTCGTCACGATCAAGCTTGCGCCGCCGAGCGCCTTTAGGGCCAGCCCTATGTCTCCTCCCCGCGGATTCGTCGCGTTGATATATTCGTGTGCGCCCAGCGGCCGCGCGAATCGTTCCTTCTCCGCGCCCCGCGAGATCGCTACGACTCGGTATCCCATGCGCGCCGCGTACTGGATCGCCAAGTGGCCCAGCCCGCCGAGGCCCTGGATCGCGACAGTCTCGCCCACGGGAATGTTCATGTGTCGAATCGCGTTATAGACCGTCATGCCGGCGCATAAGATAGGTGCGTACTTGGCGGCGTCGACGTGATCTGGGATACGGACGGCTGCTTCCGCACGGATGGTGCAATATTCGGCGTCTAGTCTTGTCAGATTTTTATTTCTCATATCCGCTTGTGATACATATATAAATGTTTCTCTCCGGTCGTGCTGATCGGTACGGGGGACGGGGCGAGAGGGTGCGACTTACAGCCGCCGTTCTTCGTCTGGCCGGTGATGATCTGGTTCTCGCACATCTGATACAAGCCCTTCTTACACGCTCCACACTCGTCGTCGTGCCCGCCGTGCCAACCGGCGCCGATGCGGTCGTCGACTTCCCAGCCCGAGACCCCAGGGCCCACCGCCGCGACCTCGCCGATGATCTCGTGGCCAGGACATATTGGAAATCCACCGCCCATGACGCTGTGCCTCGCAAACATATCGGAGTAGCACACGCCGCAGGCTTCGACTTTCACCAAGATCTCTCCCTCTCTCGGGAGCTTCAAGGCCGTCTCCTCGATCACGAGCGCCTCGCCATTGGCCTTGAACACAGCGTGCTTATAGGTTTTGGGGAGAGAAGACATTGCTCAGTTTTCTCGCAAGGCTGGGGACCGATATAAATTTGAGTAAGTCAGCAAAAAAGATTGTTACGTTCCTCCTATTCCGGTTCGGCCTCTGAGATATAGGACGAGGCCCCCCTGACTCATGCAAGAGATGAGAAATCCTTAATGCCGAAAAATCCTTTTTTTTTTTCTTTTCCCTCGAAGACTTCGGCTGCCAAAAAAGAAAAGACGGGAAGGCGATAGGGTGACGTTTGATAAAGTGCCTCTCTCTCTCTTACAAGTTACAAGTTGGAAAGGCTAGGCAGAGACGGGAGACTCCACGACTCCACATTGGGCCTGAAGTCATCGGGGGGAGAAATTAAGCACCGGCGCACTGGCGAAGCTCTTTCGATCAACCCCAAGTCATGTATTGTAGATCTCAAGCCACCCGCATCGGGCGGTTCCCTCTTTCTACCCAGGGACCCAATCAACGCGAACCCATTCGCAGGTTCTTATATATGGTTACTATTGCTATTCCCCCCCCTGGCCGGCTTCCAGGCGCGTCTGTAGTACAGTACAGCTGCAGATCAGTCCCATCAAACTGGATGTGCTTGTACGATACTGGACAGCCAATTATGTCCGAGTATTGGAATTTTCTCGGTGTTGCGCACCGATTATCAAGGGGGTATTATGGATCTCCAACCGTGGTTAGATTAAGGGTAGACGGTACAGGTACTTCTGGGGCGAGAGGTGAGAAAAACTGTCAGCATGCCAGATAAACGGATATAGTTAGCTTTCTTGTGTTCCCTTCCCATTCTTTTTCCAGCTGCTAGGCTTGTAGTTTGCTATCACCGACTGGGCCTTTGCGTGATCTTCTTGGACTTGTTTCCGAAAGGAGATTCGGAGTTGTCCTCGCACGTCCTTCCACGTGCTCACGCCACATCCCCAAGCCATGATCCAAATATGACATCGTTATTCTTAACAATTTTTTTCGATCCTCCTGGACCCCAAGGTATTATAGGACGCACGAAAATCCCAGCATCGTTACACCGGGCTAAGAATAAAGCGAGACATGCGTCAATTTTAAAGCAACTGAGACTTAAACGTCCCGGTTACGAAGCAATAAGGTATCATTGGGATTATAGTGTTTTTTTATAGCACTAAGCCAAGTATAGTAGCAAACAACACATTCGAAATTATGCAAGGCTCGGCAATTTGCTATGCACACGGCGAGAGAATGCCATGGAAAAGTTGCCCAGTCCCGAATTAGCATGGCGATCGTTACATTGGCCATAGTCTAACTAATCTAGAGTAAGGCATTAGAACGTTCTCTGAGCTGTTTCACCACTTTATACTTGCTTAATCTATAGTCCCAACACGTATATCTCTCGCCACGCACTTACTTGTTATAGCGAGAGACGCGAACCTCTTCACCGACTTTCCTGTCGCTCACGACTGAAAGGTAGCAGTAGAATAAACGAGAAGAGCCAAATCAGGATGAAATCCTCCATGAGCTTCCTTCTCATCCCCCTTCATCCCCTATCGGGCCTATTTTCCGCCTCGAGTTGTATCGTAGTCTGCTTGACTGACGGATGACTCTCTTCGCGCTGAGCATCTAGTCATGACTATCATGCCAGCCAATCCTGATATGACACTCCAAGCGGGGAAGGGTCTTCGACGTCTCGATATCTGCCTATCGATTCTACCCGAAGTCTTTTCGTCTCAAGGCTCGCCTCTCCTCCTGTGGGCTATCACCCCTCTCATTGGCGGTTTCAGTTAGAGGATCGCTTTCCACCTTTTCGTGGGTTCCGCTTCTTGGAGTTCCATGGTTGCCTGTGGGTTCGGCTTTCGACCCTTTCATGGTTTCCCCCCATGAATGACGGCACCATCTGTCTCATCTTCCTGGACAAGTGAATGACTCGATACGACGAAAGATCCAGATTGACAGACACGTCGTCCTTACAAGGCCGATATGGCCGATATTGTTCGCACGAGGAGACTGTAACCGTCCAGCTAGTGCCGCTTCGTAGTGTCCCCGCACGAAAGGCACTTTTAGGCACTCCCCCTAATTCCTGATATTGACTTGCCCCTATTACCGGTTAGCAGAATCGTGATTTTAGCTCTCAAGTCGTTCTCTTGCCCCTTGGCATCCGATACTGAGCGAGAAAAAAAAAGATGAAATTGCTAGTCTAGGGGGCCGTATAATTCTTTGCAGTGGCGTTGATGGAGAGTTGGCGCTCCGGAACTCCTTCGGGGCAAAGGAGATCTCGATCTTTGATGCCTGCCCGTCGACCCATTCGACTGGGACGCTAAGCCGAAAGGGGAAGCCAGGAGTAGCTCCTATTGGTTCCCGTTCTAGAATATCTTCATCCCACTTTTCGCTCCCCCTCTTTAATAAAGCTACGTCAGCTCACGGCATCTCACTCCTTCGCGCATGACTGACGAATATCAATCTGATTGGCAAGGTGAGATTCTATGCATGCATTCTTATCAAGCCATGTACGTTACTCCCCGAGTTGAAGAAGCTTCCCCATCCGGTTGTAAGCAGGTCCCTTCTTGCAGCTACGCTTAATGCTTAATGGGGTTAATCGGGGAAGAGCCTGGACTTGAAGGAGAGTCTATACTTCCGTGCTAATACGAGACAGTTTTTGGGGGGGGTTAGTGTTTACTGAGTAAATAATATATCTTGTGAAACCAAAACTCTTGTCTTGTTCAGGTAGTATAAATGTGGAGACGGAGGTTGAGCTGGACTTGTGAATAGATTCATCTCCAATTCTGTATGTACGCTAGCTTTGGCTTTAGGCATAAACTCCTGCATCTCATATATAAGAGGATCGACATAAGGGTCCATCAACTGAGAAGCTGAATGGTCTAGTTGCTCTATATCATCAAGCCTTCTCACCTGATTAGGCTTCGTGAGCTGGCCACATGGTCGATCCCGAGGTCCAGAAACGATATTTGGATAACACCATGTATCATTGCAGTTGCACAAAGTCAACTGCCGGTGTTCTAGATGTGGTACACAAGTCCTGTATTACTGTATGTAATATGTTTCCTAAGCAGTTGTATAAACATGCACAATACATGTAAGACAGTGAAAGAAAGATAGAGCTGATCACTAATACTAGAAGCCTCGGCACTGAGATGCTCTTGGATAGATATACATCATATACGAAGTATAAGACGTAACTGAAATAGATTCCTTGGCATTCGTTGATGAAGATCGTGTAAAAGTAGATGCCTACCCCTAGAGTTGAAAACCATGGGTGCGAAGGGTTGGACTTGGATTACTTTTTGAAGGAAGTTGAGATAAGAAATAGTGCCCTTGGGCTGGATATCTGATTGGAAAGGATAACAAGGACGATAGCTTACCTAATCTCGGCAAGTTCTCAAGGCGCACATACTCCAGGGTTTGAGCTCCTTTCTTCGGCTTGTGTGCTGGTAATCCGCCGGGGAAAGAAGGTTTAGCCAGGAAATCTTCGGGTATGGTAACAAAACCTGGTGAATGCGGGGAGCAAATCAAAGACACGAAGGTATGGAAATAGAACAATCCCTCTCTCCCTAGGAGGCCTTGAATCTAACCGCAAATAGTTACTTAGTTTCACATATTTGGTACAAGCGCCTATGAACAGTCTTGAGAGGCAACCTATATTCACTGGATCTACAAAAACCGAGTGAGCGACGGTGTCACCTCTATCGAGATGTCAACATTAATACCGACTCGCTTATCCTAGCATCGCGAGGGCCCAAACGCTAGGGTTGGCGCATATTCTTGGATAGACGCAGAGGCCGTTTGTCCTCTAAGCCCAGCCCCCTATTCGGTCCAACTTTGCTAACTTCCGTCTAAGGGATCAATGATCGAGACTGAAGCCGCGAAAAGGAGGGAGGAATCAAGGGTCTCACTGGGTAATACCTGACGCACACCGCGCGGTTCTTTGCACCTAAGTTAATAAGTCGTTTATTTTTCAACAACATCATCGTTTCCGTGGCCTTCAATTCGAGCTTGGCTTTGCGTTGTTACACATATTCGCTATCTATTGCTTGGATATGCTTCCAAGAGGCTAGTGATAGTCGCAAAAGCTAACCTTGGCTTTTAGTCAGACGGAAGCTCATATATCTTGTGTAGCATTAAAGGCGTGTAAGAGCCTGTATGACGAGGTGAATGATGGGATACGACGCTCGTACAACTTGGCGCTTATGATATTAGTATAGATAACAATTGCTTTTTTTGGCTTCTGTATTACCTTCTGAATCTGTGTTGAAGCCGATATGACTTGTGTACTGTTACTTATGATACTTCCATCGCTGAGGATGCTGACGGAAAACTGTGTCAAAGTTCTAGCCCTCTGGCCTCCGACTTCTCGAATAGGGAGCTAGCAGTGTAGGCCGTCTTTCTTAGTTCTCCGTCGTGACACATCAATTTGTGAAATTCTTCTAATGCTTTGTAAATTGAGTGTGCCATACATCCGTCCTGCTCAATCTGATAGTTCTGCATTCTACCTGTAGCCTTCTTCTTTGTTTCTACTTCCTTTTTGATATTTCTTGCATCTATGCCTATAACCTAAACCTCGGAAGGGCTCATGCCCGGCCACCACATATTTGAGCTGTTATATCCATCAACAGCAAAGGCCATTTCCATCGACGCTGCAAGAATATCCCGCATATCAGTGACAGATTCTTCTTCAGGCCCAATGGATCCAGCATGTTCGGTCTGCTCGTCCCGGGGTATTATTGATACTGACTTATCTCCAAGTCGGATGTTGTTCTCTCGTTTCGTCGAGACGACGATATGATCTAAAGCCTCACTCATCCCACGAACTATACTAGCGGCACTGGCAGCTATAGCGAAGCTATGGCCAAAAGTCTCCAAGACTTCGAGGGAAGCACGAATCGACTCCCGTACAGTCCGTGTCAGTTCCCCGTTCGGATACGCAATGACGAAGCCAACTAGAGTCATGGCGCAATTCCATTGCCACTGGAAAGCCTCATGCCAGCCGGTAAGTATATCCGTTGTCGATAATACTTGCTGCATAATATACGTAGCTGCCATAGCGTGGCTAACGCAGTTACAGGCGCATGATTCCACTGACGAGGAAGGGTTTGACGATAGTGTCGACGGTGTGGAGAGTGAGGTTGACTTTAAGGAAATAAATGGTCGGTATAAGTTAGTACAGAGGTTGTGATATAGCAACTCTAAGAGAAGACGCTGGTGCTGTACCCATAAAGGAGCGAACTGCTCGATCTCAAGTGGTGAGAGGTCTGTTGAGAAAGGGATGCCATGATCTTGGCGCTTGGTCTTTAATGCGTCAGGTACATCTTTCGCCCAACTCTCCAGAGCCTTCATCTGGATAATAAGAAAGTTGGCGTAAGTCTCTAAGGCTGTTGGCGTATCGTAAATCGTCTGATTAGAATCGTCGTTGAAGATATCTGGGTATTGATCATAGAAAGCGGTATATACATTGCGAACAGCAAGTACCAGCTTCGTATTATACACGTTCCAGCTCAGCCATGTAACATGATCGCCCAATGGAGCGAAGTTAGATCCCGATAGAGTAGCCGCTTCGTGATCGTCACCCGGGAGCCCACAGCTTATGCGTGATGGATGAAGTAGGAATGGCCGACCAAGCTTCATGCTGATCTTAGTTTCGAGGACGTAAATAGACCACCAGAGACGCTTTCGCAGCTCACTCTCGCGTGGTAGCACATCTTGTGGCGGTGGTAGATGGAGGCCCAACCTCTGAGCCGTTCTTGCTGTGAGTGCCAAGGTGTTGTCCGCGATATTTTGAAGTGATGCACAGCACAACCAGATCACCGATAGAATGTTGCATTGTAAAGTTGATATCGTGGGACTTTCTAACTCGTAAGCTAGAAGTGTCTGACACCGACAATAATACCAGCGGCCAGCAAGCGCAGCGTCACCAGCAGCGTTGATATCAGTAGCTCTTAATGAAGCACTGTTACTTCGAGACCGCGCCATACCGTACTGCATACATAGCGCAATAACGATATCGACAAGAGCCGATGGCTTGCGATTTCTTCTTGACCCCTCCCAGAGGGATTTGTAATGATGTTTGAAGTCATCCTCATTCAGGACGAGAAGTGATGTGTGGTAAGATTGCCAGTAGAAATCCAGAAAGTACTCCTCCTGCGTAGGAGTCAAGTATTCTCTAGCTTCGACAGCGTCGTCGGATGGTGCTTGGCTACCTTCATCCGCTGGCTTGTCGGACTTAGAAGGTTCATCGATTGGTTTAGGGACGGAGTTGGGTTGAGTACAATACTCGGGTTGATATTGCTGAAGTTTCAAGGCCAAGAATACTGTCAGACGACTAATGAAGTAGAGCAAAGACGATGGACCGTACCATGTCTTTGTAGGTGATTTGGCAGTGCGAATATATACACCTTCCCAGTACTTCTGGGGTGAACCCCCACCATCTGCAGGATTTGATGGGCCTGCTGTTGGGGGCTGTGACAGCCCCAAGGTAGCAGAGGGGTGTAGAAGCTGGGAACCGGATGAAACGACCAGTGGTTCTATCTGGCTTCTATTGCGATTCCGTTCCTCTTCGAGTTCTTCTTGAAGTTCCTTGTGGCGCTGTCTAAGCCGCTCTATCTCGCGAAATGCATGCGGAAGAGTACGAATCTCATTTGTCCGATCATTGCTACACTGGCCTCCCCTAGCATGGCAGTTCAAACATGGATAATTCGTGTCGCACTTGATTCTATGTGTACGACACCAGTCACTCGTCCAAGAGTCAGTACATCCAAGTTCACTTGATAAGTCTTTTGAGAATCAAGAAAAATAACAGGACTGGATTTAGGTAAGAAATGGAAAATCAAGAGGACGATATATAAGATCTAAGGATTGTAAGGATACTAACCAGGCGCGTGTGACTTGACTACGTTTCTGACGGGGGCGCGGTGGTTGTGTAGCAATCGGAGATGCGGAGCTCGGATTTGGATTTGGATTCGGTCTCGATGAGGCAGTCGACGGAACAGGGAATGTGGTGAACATGGTGTGACTTGGGTTAGCTGTGCACCTTATAATCACAGCAATATTCTCGACTATTCATGAAGCATGGGAACGGTGTTAAGTATTCATAAAAGAAACTGGGGTGTCTGTAGGAGTAGGGACGCATCTTGATATACGAAAGGAGCACTTGGTCTTAAGGAGTAATAGGCAAAAGATGAGGAATCAAGGAAAGTCAGGGTCCTTACCTTAAGTTCGGGATATAAAAGCGCTAGTCGATAAGAAGTTAGCCGAGGCGATCTGCATAGGGCCTGCATTGCCAATGTCCTATAAATTCTCATCGTGTCGAGGCCCCTTATCTTTGTCAGCTTATCCCCTGTATCACTCTTCTGAGCTGTCAACTTCCAAATGATTAATCACTCAGCCTCCCCATCATAGATATTCTCAGTGTCTCAGAGGCTTAGGTTGTCTGTGTTTACTTCACACTCCTCTCTGCATCCATACATATCTGCTGGTAATCCTGGACAGCTCGCTCAAACATCGTTGGAGCCCAAAGCAACGCTGTCGGGGCCTTAGTAAGTACTCCTCTCGAGTTCTATGCAGCAACAGCTCCATAGACCTCGGCGTTATCATCTGCACCTCGAGTTACATTATTAATTTCCTCGGCGCTTATATGAACCATATTGGCCCCCACCTTCTCCTCGATATAGAAGCCCCTCGCTCCTTGTGAGGACATCAACACTGATAGGCATGGTGATCATGATGCTCCCATGTAGCCTAAAGGAGCTATACGACTTAGGTTTCACATGTGTGGTCATACATGAACTTACCAGCCTATCGTCTTTGGTCAAAACATTGGTAGCTGCAGATGGGGAATGGTGGTGTGTCACACTGCTGCACCAGCGCGGGTCAGACCCGGATACCAGAATTCACTATTTGCGTCATCCACACTTCACCCACTGCATTCGTTCATCTAGAGTATAAGAACATTTATATGGGTACCAAAGATCTGACTTGACTAATGGACTAACCTATAACATATATCTGGAAACATGGAAATACCGACGTGATAGCATAAAAAGCTCTCGCCTGGGTCACTGAGCTCCCCCTATTAGGTCAACGAGCCAACTCCGAGTTCAAGGGGAGCTATGAGTCCAACAGTTCGTTAACTAACATTTACTTCATGGGGAAATATCATTATTATCACTCATGGTCGTTTGATAATTATCTGGAATGGAAAACTCGATGTCTAGGTAGGTATCTAAGAATATCAAAGAGGCACTTACCTAGATATCAGTTTCTTTTCAAACGGTAGCTACACGAAACCAATCCCGACTTATCGGCGCCGCATCGATTTCTACCGCCCTTGAGCGCCTAGGAGCCTCCAGCTAACCTACTCCACTATCACTAATCTTCTATCATTTTTCTCCTGGGGAATCTCCACCACAGTAGTGAGTCAAGTAATAAATGTAATACTCGAGATTCCTTGAATACACCATATGATCTAACAGTATCCTAGTCAGTTTTTAGTATATCTGTAGTGCTGGGTTCGCAGCTGAGTCGAGGTCTTTTCACCCCTCCCCTTTCAGCTTCATATGCCACCCTCTTTCTCTTTGGTAGCCGAGAGGATTGTTTGGAGCTAACACAACTTTCCGAACAACTTGTTTCTGAAAGATCTGCCCCTGATTCATACTCTGAATCTGCGAAGTCAGATTGCCTTTCTCTTTGTTCAAAATCATCGTTATACTGATTATGTTCCCCGATCTTGACATGATCGGAATCATAAATGTCAAAATCGGCACTTTGTATGCTTGGTGTTGGACTTTCAGAAGAGGAAGAGGCCCCTTCTTCATCCCTCAGCCTAAGTATTTTTTCAATAAGATGTATAGCTTTCTCTCGCAGTCGTCTTTCAACAGACGGAAGATCGAAAGCAGTTTTAAGCCAGCCAACGAGACTCTGCTTGGCTGGCTTCGGATCCGCCCCATAGTCCAAGAACAACTCCGTAGTGCACATGATTGAGAGTTTCTCATGATCGGCCACGTCCAATTCACGAATGCTGTTCAACCAAGCAGTCCATGGAGTTGGCGTGTGGTCACCGCCGAGATGTTCGTTGGGGTCGCATCCTACCCCTAGCATCAATTGCACCATCTCATTTGACATATCAATTGGACAGTACCATGCTCCTATGCCTTGAATGGCATGATAAAGCAGTGGCATACAGCCACATTTGATACGGTCATGTTTCGCCAGAGCCCTCAGCCACGGATGGTCCTTTACGAAGTTTCTAGCACCTGACTTTATAGCGATCAGAAAAGAGGTATGAGAATATATGGGCCCCATGTTGTGGAAACCTGTCGAAGGGATTATATTTTTGCTGATATAATTATCTTGCCCTAACTTTGGGAGGCTGTCGAGAAACGGTTGAAGATGTTGGAAGATACTTTCAGAATAGACTGGCTTCGCTTGATCTGCCGCAACGCCCCAGGTGATTGCTTTCCGAAAGAACTGACGCACTTGATCTTCTACTGGGGGCTGGACGCAAAGACTCTGCATTGCTAATTGTAGATTGTGATGCGATAGAGCAGTAGGTATGTGAAACCGGTCGTGATCCGGTAACTTGAGGCAGTCAAATTGCCACACGTCTTCGTTGCTGAGGAACTCAAACACGGTGCGGTGCATAAACTCGACCCTGGCATCAACATGTTTATTGTGGTTCATACCCAGCCACGAACCGCAAAAACAGTGATCATCACTTGAATCATGTCTTAGCTCAAGCAAACCACCACATCGACTTCGCAGCCGGCCTTCGAGCTCTTCACATATCCCCTGTTTAGCCTTCAAGTCTAGCGGTTCAACTACGACCGACATCTCATGATAATCTTCGACGAGACCAAGACCCAACGCGAAGATACCGTTGTCATTATCTAAAGGGTAGGTCTGATTTTGATCGTCGTAACACATCCTGAGTAGGCGAGCACCTTGTTCCAGATGATGTTTCTTTATTCTTCGTAACATGTGCTTAAACATATCTTCCAACTCTGGGGGTAACTCGTCAACCCGGCGACGGAGCTCTGACATTCGATCATAGTCAGCGAATCCATCTAGGACTGATCTACAAGCCAGGATAACCCAAAGAAACACGCCGGATGACTTGGCAATAACATCTCGAATGATGGATGATGCCTCTTTAGGATGCCTTCTCATCAGCCTTTGTAGATATTGATGAGTTCCTACAACATCTTCAACATACTTGGTGATATCTCCAAGTGTCAAATCCTGAAGGCGCATTTTCGGATTCGCTTTGAATGCCGCAGCACACTCCGGCACTGGTCTGCTGGAAACCATGATCTTAATATGCTCGTGGCTAGCCAGCTTCACCATAAATCCGATTAACACTGTATAGTCGCCCTCAAATTCATCCAAACCGTCAATAAATAAGCAGATTTTCCCCAAACTGCGTGTTTCGTTTGCGACAATCTCAAAAGCATGCTCTAGCTCTGCTAAGGAAGGGTTGCTGCATTCCCCATTCTTACTGTCGTATAACTCCTTCCACATATAGGGCAGGGCTGACTGTATGATAGACGGGCGCCGGTGAAGTATCTGATACAAAAGAGCCCTCAGGAGACCCTCTTGGGACTTCTGTTCAGGTAATCCAAGATGTGTGAAGAAGAAACTAGCCATAATGAAATCATCAATTTGAGCCCAGTTGCGGAGCATTCCAGGTATCTGCTCATGTGAATAGAGGTATTTCATCAAGGTCGATTTACCACTTCCCGCCTTTCCCGATATCCAATAGATACCCGAGCCTGTACTGAGCCATTCGGGTATGTCGTCCCAGGAGAGAGTCCCGTCTCGAGCATTTGCATCTAGGGACCATTGCAGAGTCTGGAGGTGAGCTTCTTTGACACTTTCCATTCTATCGTCCATCCGCCGGAACCAAAGCTTAGCAAGTATGCGAGACTGCAATTCTTCTTCGATTCTCGATTGCGTAAACTCGTTTATTTTCCCGTGAGATGCAAGCGACGCCTTCAAGAGAACTTTTAGTTCGTTCAAATCACCCAAAGACCGTATGTCTTGAGCAATCATCTGGAGGGCTGTTACCTCATTCTTATCGATGGGAACAATTTCGTAAAGTTTGGCGTTGAAATGAGCTATCTCTTGGATTAATACTTCGAATTTCTGCTTGTCTCGGACGACCCATCTAACTCTCCCCTTGCGAGTTGTATTTTGTTGGGTTGTGTCATTGCGGAGTTGAAAGGCTCTGAAAGCCTCTGTGAAAGCCACCATGCGATTGTCGGAAATCCGGTGCAGTCTCTGGATAGCGCCAGCAGAATTCTCCCCATGATGTTCATCAAGTCCATAACGTTGCTTAAGACAGTTTGCATCCTCCATGAGAGACTTGATGCAACATAAGATCCGAGTGACCATCTCTTGTATCTTGCTCTGGTGGAGTCTCGCATCAGGATAAGCTTCTGTAAGGCCGACTCCTTCAGCCCACTGCAAAAGGCGCGTCTTCTCGATGTCAAACTTGGCGTCGAGCACCCCGTACTCTCGACCAAGCTGCCGTGAGTCAGCGACGAGATTCAATAGATCTATGGTATCTTTGAGCGCCCCAACAATCCCAATGATGCCAATGGCCAGACCGGCTGCTTCGGCCATCGCAGTTGTTTTACTGATGTATTTGACACAATTTCTTCCGGAGCCTTGATGAAGAATGTTGAAGAATGGCGAGACATTTCGGGGCTGGAGATGTATTAATTGATGTTTTTCATCCTATTTGCCTGACAGGCAGACAGGCAGATTTTCCTGTGCATACAGCTGTGGCTATGCTGAGTGGTGTTGTACAGTTGTGGCCAAGTAGTAGAGACATTGGGGCCAAGCCAAGATCTAAGGCAGTGCCTAAGTTTTAACTCAGGATATTATATCGAGATTTTTTTAAGAAGCTCGTCTCGCCAATCTGGCACCACGAACCTAATCGCGCGCGTAGCACGCATAACGGGGCCGGAGTCGTCGAGCGACCGAGCGAGACATGGCGGCTTCGTTATGCGTATAAAACTACGGGGGCGAAGCGTTGAGGTTTGAAGCTTTCAGGTGGCAAGTGGTCCGCCAGGTGCAAGCCAGGTGCAGGCCAGCTGCAAGTGAGTTAAAACTTAGGCTAGTCACTGGGTGGCGGCCCGCAAAAATCGTCAAAATTCACTTATTTTCATTGCGTATACCACCACTACTACTGATATTACATGCGTATTACTACTCTAGATATAGTTATTTTTACTTCTAATACTTAAATCAGTTTTACTGATAGTTTTACGGTTTTTGTTGCCGAGCTAGGGGGAGTACTTTTGAATGCTTAGGTTTTGTCATTTTCCCATACCTTTGAATAATTTCAAGATAACCACCTCAATTCCCACGAAACTTATATTATTAAGTAGAAAAAGAATGAGGCGGTTTGAATGGTATTAATAAATACTATCATCTCTGATCATTTGACTTAGATATACGGCTCGAATAATTTCCCATATAAATTTACTTATGTAACTTGTATGGGAAAATCTAAAATTCAATTGAGTGTACATTTAAGAAACGGCATAATTTTTCACTGCCTATCCAGGTCCATAGACCTATTAGCATTGATATAACCTATTCTATTATGTATATTTTGATATTAGAAACGCAAGAGGTGGGAAATTATTCGAGGTTGAGATATAACGTTTTTGTATGGGAAAATAGCAAAATCGAACCTTTTAGAGTACCCCCCCTTATTTCAATAATAAAAAATCGTAAAATTATCAGGTTTGTCTAATTGAGTAATTTGGATTAGAAAACCTGGATTTGCAAGCTCTTATACCAGGAAACTCCATGTTGGGCTCAAACGATGTAAGTGAAATAGGTGAGTTTTGACGATTTTGGCGGGCCGCCATCGGGCCTGGGCCGCCACCCAGTGACATATGGGCTGAACGCCCCGGCAGGCGAGCTGGAGCCTCGAATAACGACGATGTCACATCAAATAGACCCGACACGACACCTTTCATTCATCTCACATCCAAGTTTTTAAATGCAGAGAATATGCGTAGACCTATATGTTCATAACCGTTCGTTAAAAGATATTACTAGCTATTCGATACTCGATGCAGCGACGACAAAGGAAAAGCGGATATACAAAAACTAGGAAACGACGACAGGTATCAATCCAATCCAATCCAACCAAGCATTTATCAACCAGGCCATTACGAAGCAGAATCTTCTTCTGCCTCCCAAAAAAAAAAATCTTCTTCTCTTCCAAAACGAAGTCATTCTCGATCCTGGGGTATCTCTCTCTCTCGGGGTATTCCCATCATTCCTGATATGACCTTTTTCTTCGCCTTTTCATTTCAATTTCTCGCTCCAATAATTCTTCACGCACTCTAAATCGTGGTAGTGTTGCCGGTGGAGACAGCAGGAACCGAGTGAGCTGTGGCGCCCGTGGTAGTCATGGGGTTGCTGTACTTGCCGTTCGTCGTTCGGCCATTGGTGTAGCCACCATTGGTATAGTTGCCATTCGTGTAGTCGCCATCATTGCGGTAAGAGCTGCCGTTTGTATAGTTACCGGAGGTGTTGGTGTTGGTGTAATTACCGGAGGTAATGGTGTTGGTTGTGGTGTTGGTGGTGGTGTTGGTGATGTTGGTAGTGTTGTTGCTAGCAGCATGCGGCTTGCGGGTAACTTGAGGAGCAGCAGGGATGTTGGAGCTCCTGGACGCCGCACCGATGGAGAAGACAGGGCTCTCCCACAGCTCACCCTTGCGGGCTAGCTCCTTGTACTCGGTAGCCTTGGATGAGATGCCGCCGGGTAGGTGGACGTTGGGGAAGATGCTATCCTCCTTGGTGACGGCCATGTTGACCTTCTTATCCGCAGCAACGGCCTCGGCCTTCTTCTTGCCCTGGAGGAACTGCTTCTGTGCGGCTTGGACGTAGCGGTTGTAGATGTTAGGAGCGTTCTCAGGGTCACGGCTGGCCTCACTGAGCGCACGGTCGGCCTCCTGCTTGACCTGATACAGCATCTGGTCGAACTTGTTGAACTGCTCCTTGATCTGCTTCTCGGCAGTCTTCTGGATAACTGGCTTGAGAACCTTAAGCAAGAGGGGCTTGAACAGGCCAAACAGGAGCTTGTGGTGGGACTTCACAAGCTTAATCTGTAGGTGGTTCACATCAACATCGACGCTATCAACCTTCATGAAATGTTGCTTGTCCTTCTCATCCGCAGTAGACAGCTTCAGGCGGAAGCAGAATCCGTCGCCGGCCATCTTAATGTTAGCGACACCGGTATCAGTGATAGAGGGGAAACCCTGCTTGCGCTTGACGTAGAAGCTGACGTCGCGCAGGTCCATCTGGACACCCGTGACCTTGACATCAATCGAGTTCTTGTTCTTGCTGGCAATCTTCTTACGGCCCCAGCGGAAGTAGTTGTCGCTGGCGACTTCAAGAACATTTGGCATGAAGTTGTCGCTTTCCAAGACAAGGTTCTCTACCACGGCATCAATCTCAGAGTCGGAGTACTCGATGCGGGGAATGGGGATGTAGGCGATTCTCTCAAAGGCAGCAGGAATGATGACGTCTGTCAAATCCTTAATCAAGTGTGGCTTGAAAGTTGGCTTGCCGTTCTCATCATTGCCGAGATCCTTGAATAGTTTCTGAACGGATTGCGCAAACTTCTTGTTCTGGGCGTCTTGGTCAAACTGGTCTCCCAAGAACTTGAGCTCATCGACAACACGGTCCGTGTGAGTTCTGTACTTCTCACGAAGGAGGTAGTTACCATGGTCGTACAAGCGGTGCCACTCCTCGGTAGATGCGTCCTCCATGATGTATCCCTGCTCCTGGAGACACCTGCGGACGTATCTGTCGAGAGACTTAAACCAGTTCCGAAGCTCGGGGTCATTGTCGGAGTCCTCATAAATAGCATTGATCGACGACCACAAGTCATCAGTAGAGGTTCCATTGGCGAATCGCTCAATAAGCGTCTACGACGATGTTAGCATACTCCGATCACATACTATGAGGGATAGATATGGACATACCTTCAAATCAGCTTCAGCAGCAGCGAGGTGGGTTCGCGTTTCCTTAACGGTACCAGCACCTCCAGCAGTTAGCCTCTTGCTGTGACTGCCATACTGCTCAGCCAAATCAAGCAGCGTGGAGATAGCCTGATTATAATCGGGGTGTTGTTGGCATTCGAGAACCATTTTCTATTTTTTTTGTTAGCATATATACTGTATTGTTAAAGATCTTTGGAGGCGTACCTTGAGGCGCCAGATGGTCTGCTCACGGCGGTCCTCGGGCATCTTTTTGGAGAGGTACTGCTTGGTGCGCTCGCGGTATGCCTGAGCGGTCTCCTTCGCAGAGTCTCGAGTCTCAGGGTCAATGTTGGACTTGACCTGGCCAGCGGCCCTGCTCGCTGCATTCTGCGCGGCGTTAACGCGGTCACCAGTTGTCCCGTCTGGTTGGCGAACAGCTTGGGCGGCCGACCCAGCGACTCCCTTCGCATCCTGTGCCGGGTCACTCTTGTAAACACTGGAGAACTGAGACTTCACACCCTCTTTGGAGATGTTCGGGGTGTCGTGCCAGGTGTTGTCGTCGGCGGGACGGTCGATCTGGGCAAGATCTTCGCCCGCGGGTCGCACCTTCCCTGCAGCATTAGTGGCAGCGTCACCGGCAATGTCGCGGAGTAGTATGGTAGCATCGTTAACTGGAGAGGTAGACATTAGCAACGTTTTCCTAGGCGACAGCTAAGTGATAATCGGTCAACTTACGGAGCTTGCGGAACTGGCCGTTGGTGATAATTAAAGTACCCAAAGTCCGTAGTCCTTCGAGCGCCTGATCGCCATGCTGCTTCGCCGTGTCCTTGTCGAGAGGCGCGTTCGGTGTGTTAATAGCCTTGGGGTCGAACTGCTGAGTCTGCCAGATGAAGTCCTGCAGCAAGTTTCCTTCGTTCTTGGATAATAATAGGTTCTTCGCTTGGTTTACCACACTCTTGAAATCTGAGACGAGTTGTTGACCTTCGGATGAGAGCTTCTTAGAGGGGGTTGCTAGTGCTCGCGATGCGAGGAAGCTGTTTAGAGCAACATCGATTTGCTCGTTCTGTTTCGAACATGGTTAGACTCATGACATCCGGTAAGCCCGTATAATACAGGGCGAAGAGGTGTTACTTACGGATGGCACCTTGCCATTTTGGAAGGCATTGACGATGCCGTAAATCTGAAGTTTGCGATTCACATCGGCCTCCTTCTGCTTAATGTCCACGGGTCTGTTGACGCTAGCCATGATTGTATTTACACAGGGTATCTCGAGATAAGTTGATTCGGTATTCGACGGTGGCGCAAAGCAGAGAAAACGGAGTCGTGGGGGTATCACAAAGGCGGTAGATTAGGTTAGGGTAGGGGGGTATGGGTATAATAGAGTCTTACAATGTAAAGATGATTCTTAGGTTTATGAAGAGAGAGAAGAAAACTTCACTTGAGATCTGGGGGGAGACAAAGGTGTTTATTATATGTTGACGTAGCTTAGATGTAGCTATGAGTTAATGAAATGAAAGGCTGCTGTCGAAGGGTGAGCGCATGCAGCTGGCCGGAGAAGTCAGGCATGGAGCCATGGGCCGCGACAGGAAAAAGGTACATGACGGGGCTATGCTTGCTGGCTGGTGGCAGTAAGTACATTCCGTAGACTTCCCCATGCGAATTGCCATGGACGCGCTTGCTTTAGGCCTGCTCTAGGCCTTGAATCTCTACATACTTGGTTCATTAGGTGCTGATGACGTGAAACATTGGAGTTGATTATGTAGTACGTCATAGCCAATTGGGCAAGCCGGCAAGTCAAGCACCTCCAGTCTTAGCCCTTAGCTCTCAGCTACCACTAATTGGCAATTAGCTAACAGTGGGAACACCTGTCTTTGACTTGCAGAAATAGTTTTCATAGGTGAAAATAATTTTGGAAAAGCTGAAGTTGTTAGTTTCGAGGTTCTTCGTCATTCTGTCCTGATCGGTGTGAAAATCTTGGACGTATCAACCTCGAATAGGAAAATAAGCCAGGCAAACATGGAATAAGAGGATGATCAACTCCAGCGATAATCGAAGCTATTCTTCCCGCAACGTACCCGTGGGGCCGGGAAGACAGGGATAGAGCTGCTTAATTTTTTCGGGGCTCCCTTGTCTCGCTTGTTTCCTCGACTTCTGCTGCTTTGCCAACGCGCTGATAGCTTTCAATACCATGCCGATGTACCGGACTGTGCTGCTGTGACGACTTGTCAGCGCCTTTGCCAACGCCCTGTTTCACATGCACGCAGCAGCTTCAAACGGATAAGTGTACGATCCTACAGATGCGGGTACCTTTCCTACATCTCTCACCAGGTCATACCCTATTCGTTACTTTAGATCTTACCGTCCTCGGCAATCTGTCTTGAGGCTACCTGCCTTACCCGTATCATGGACCAAGGCAGGGAGCATAAAAGCTTGAAGTGCTATGACGCGAAACGCGTAAGCAACCTAGGAAATCCTGAAGCTCTCCGGCTTAATGAAGGCATCGTCGTTTTGGAAAGTGGCTACCCGCCATGCGAGCGAACTCTTCATACCACGTGTGAAATTCTTTTTGAGTGGAACTTGGGGAACTATTGAGAAAATCTTCAATTTCCGCATGCGGTCGTCTATGACGTAAAATAACATTGCACAGCATCAATGCAAGTCTCAAATCAGTCTAAGTCATACTAACGACCTCATTAGTCATGCTAGGACGACGAAACAAGTTATTAGTCTGGTACAGTTGTAGGCAATCTGGAGTCTGGGGGTGGCAATCAAACCTGCTGCAGTTGGTGTTGACTCTTCCCGTGTAGCTGGATCTCGATCTAGGTCTATCCAAGGATATGAGTCGGCAACAAACCGCTGCGACCAGCAACACTTCTCATATATAAGATATCAAATACGGACGTAAAGTTGTCATTTGGTCAGGGTAGATCCGGCAGGCTGGCAAGAAATTTTATATCATGCCACTAATTGTAAGGGTTTCCCGGAGCATTGGCTCCACCGTTTGATGTGTCGTGGCTGCGTGGTCATCAAGATTTCGGGTAGGGTTACATTGCAGGTCTGCCTCACGACAAGCTTCCGCCATCATGATGCAAAACCTTGCAATCCGTCCCGATCGATCTGCGCCAGGGTCTTTTTTTATCTTTATTTAATTCGCCCGAATAGCTGGGCACCCCTATAATATAATTGACAATAATAATACATCGACTGAAAAGGGTAATCGATATTTTCTCTCGTGCGCTGTCTGACATTTCGGGTTCGCCACGTGTAAACGGTGTGAACGCGTAGCTTTAAGTAATTCTTGCGTGCAACCACTGCTTACGTACAGTTCCTAATTAGAACACCTCTAGGCTTAGTTAAGTCGAGGTCTAAGCTAGCTCCAATCTGATATCGCGAGCTACCTATTCAGAGATGAGCTATTCCAGTGTTCCCTCTAATTGGATAGCGCTATTAGGAATCGAACTTAACACACATGAATAGCCCAGGCTTCAGTAGTCATAATGCTTTATTTAGGCCCTTACCTAAGTCGCTAAGGTATAGGACAACTAGCCTTCGGAGTTTATGGGCTGCGCATACCTAGCTAGTGCTATCAGACGATGAACCGCTTGCTGTCACCGCATGCAAATAGAAACACTGCATAGATGGACTTCCTACCTCACAAATCAACACGTTACGAAGGACCAAGCACATTGAAAATCATACCAGCAAGCGTAAGAATAAGAAGATAAATTGGTATTGAATGCCACCAGGCCGAAGTCGAATAAAAAAGCTAATAATTCATCTCATGCTCCCATCATGTCCGTTGCCAGAGCCAAAAACGCCACAATATATGCAAATCATACACAGTCAACGGCCCGTCTCCTCATGCGAAGCCCAGCCGTCTGAATGCACTCATTTTCTCTAACTAGGGAGGTATACAGCTAGATTAAATCTCCAGCACAAACTGCGGACCCATACTAGGCGTCGCCGCCAACGCAGGCGCAACCAGCGACTCCTGCGGCAGCGTCGCGACGGGCGTCGGATCTAATTCACCAGAATCCTCCGTACGCTTGAACGCGGCGAGCGCGGCGTCGCCGGCCTGGTTCGCGACGAAGACCAGCTTCTCGTCGGTGCTGAGACTAAACATGCGGGGCAGGATGCCGCCGCTCGAGACCGAGTCGTAGAAGTCGAGCTTGGCGCCGCTGTACGTGAAGTGCGCGATGCTGTCGGTCTCGTTGCCGCTGAGCCGGTTCGACACGTACACGTCGCGGTTGTTGCTCGCGACGACCAGCTCGCCGGCGGCTGCAGAAGTAGCGTTGGCGGGCGGGAAGGCTGCGCCGTACGTGCTTTGGTGCTGCACTTCTGTCAGGTTCAGCTTGTCGTCGTCGTACTTGAGCTCGAACAGATACAGCTCGCTCGAAAGCTCGGTGGCGAGGGCGTAGTAGTGCGTGTCGCCGTCGGTGATAAAGCCGCCGTGGCGCGGGCCCGAGCCTACGGGTAGGCTGATGGTGTTGGTGATCTCGTATTTATCGTCCTTGCTGTCGAGAATATGTACGCTGTCGCCACCTAGGTCGGGGATGACGAAGTAGCGGCCAGTTGGCTCGAGCAAGGCCTGGTGGGGGTGGTGTGCGCCCTGCGCGGGATTGGGCTCGCCTGGTACGACGATGTTCTTCAGGTACTTCAAGCTGCCGTCTTGGGCTGAGACGTCCCACACATCAATCATGCCGCTGCCATACGCCGCGCCAACCATACGAGTCTTGTCAGAGTTGAACTCTAAAAACACAACGCCAGATGAGCCATTGGCAGCGGACTTGAAGGTGGGGTTTCCAGTGCCGCAGTCTAGGGTAAAGAGGCTTGTATCATTGGCGTTCTCGTTCACTGCGTAGAATAGGTCCGGGCTCTTATACAGCATCCAGCTAGGCGCTGTTCCGGCTGCAGTGTGGTTGCCAGTAATAGCGAATTTGGATCCGTCAAAAGTGCCAGTAAGGATCTGGAAGGGAGTGCCGATGAGGAGCTTATGTATCGACGAGCTCTGGCGTGGCTTAACAGAAGGCATCGCGACGGCTGTGCCAAGGGCGAGAAGTGTAGTAAGTGTTCTAAACATTGTGGATGGTGTTTAAAGTTTTTGGCGGGGTTGTGGTGGCTGGCGTAACGTAGGTCGAAACCTGGTGGAATAACGAATGGAAGTCTTAGAGATCAACTCTAAATTTTGTCTGGTTTACTGCTTTCCAAAAATCTCGGCAGCTCGCAGCAGATAAATATATCTCCTTTCAAACGAAGCTGTCACTTAAAAGGCAAAATGCCACTAGCCGTCACGTCTTATGAACAAGACAAAAGTCTGTGGCAGTGACTCCCGGTTCCAACGTAGAAAGAAAGTCGAATCTCAGCCTAATGTCACACCCACAAACAAGAAGATTGTTTTTGGTATTGTCTGGTCTCTTGAACTTGGGACAAAACGAATGGCAAAGGACTCTCAGCAGGACAATCGACGAGGCTAGTTTGTTTGTTAGGCGGCTATGCATGAAACAACAAGGGAAGGATGGCCATCCCTCGGGTAGGCACCTTACTCACCTTCATGCGTAAGTCAACGAAACGACTCAAAGTGATTCTAGAAACTAAATAATTCTACTTGGTAAACAATCGTCGAGAAAAGAGGAATGAGAAATAGAGATGAGATGAAATGAGACAGATCTGTAAGACGAAGGAAGGGTCTCACTCGGTCTTATTCTAAGCCAACTTACCAGCAAGAGAAGGCTACAAGGCGCTTCGCATTCCTCCTCCCTTGGCTTAGCAACCTGGCAACCTACCTATTTCGAGCGCACTTATTACCAGACAATTGCTAACTTGTTCAAGGCTATGTCACCTATGAGGCAGGGGTCCCTTTGCCCCTAATATCAGCCTCACGGGTGACCTTTGTTAAGGAGGCGGCGAGGCGGTAGGCGGGCAAGCAGCATATTGGCTTGTCATTCGGTATTGTCAGGGGGCAGCTGATATAAGAATAGGTTGTTTGCTCACGGTTGGTTGGCTGATCAGTCCTCACAGCTATCCCCATGCGATAAGCCACAGCACATTGGCACATCTCCATCTCTGCCCCTCTGCCCCTGCAGTAGCCCGCTCGTACAAGACAGCAAAGATCGTCGGTGAGATTTGGGGGTCGGTCTGGCATTGACAGGCCTAAAATCAATCCCGTACAGGACTGTTCTAGCTCCCGCATTTGGGGGGGCTTTCAGCGACAACTCCGCTGTCCAATCGTCTCGTTCACGGCGCCATTTCACCAGACTGCCCAGACAAGCAGGCAAGGCAACAAATAAACCTTGCAAGGAAGGATCCCGACTACACGGAATAGGCAGAACTTGAAACATTTCAATTGATAATACGTTGAGATGAGGTATCTATGTCAACAGAAAAAGAGAAAAATAACGCCAGCAAATCAAAATGAAAAGAGACAACGTTCCATCGCAATGCAAACACCGCGATTCATAAACGCCGGCCCCACGTCCTGACCCTGCCATGCAGATCTATCAGACACGTGAACAGCCATTATCTCCCACATTATCGTCCCAGCCAACCCCCTATTACCTATCACCAAGTCACCGTCGCGATCCGATTCTCGTACCGTCCGATCTTATCGCCATCCTGCAACAAACTCTCGTACATCCAGCGCCCCGTGTCATCTCTCGAAATGGTGTAACCAACAACGAAATCATCATCGATGCCCACGCGCACCTCGCGCGTCGGCGCCGCGTCGTCAACGAGCAGGCTCGGCCTTACAATCGTATACGTGTAACCCGCTCCCGCCGCACTTTTCGCAGCGCCCTCCACGATCATCTTCTCCATCGCCCGCTTATCCGCGTGCGGCACCTTGAGCATCCACTTGTACATCGGGATCATAGGCAGCGGGTAGTCCCTCCCCGTGCGCGCCAGCCCGGACGAGCTCACCACGACCACGTGCGGCTTCCAGGACGCAGCAGCAGCCACATTGCCGTTCTCCTGCTGCTGTTTTCGTACCGCAGCGATAGCTTCGATGAGTGTTTCAGCGCCCTTCTCGCATACCTGCGGGTCGTCGAGCGTCATCTTGGAGAACACGAAGGCGCCGCCGATCGACGACACGACGGCGTCGACGAGCTGCTGCGGACGGTCTGGGGCAGATAGGCACCGAGACACGGCGGCCACGTCGTGCGCGTTGCCCTCGACGACGTGCAGGTTTGGGTGCTGGGCCGCTGGAAACCGGTCGGCGAGCTTGGACGGCTTGCGGCATAGCGCGATGCACGTGTGGCCGGCGGCGAGGGCGCGGGTTAGCGCCGCGAGGCCGATGCCTGTGGATGCGCCGAGGAAGGCGATGGTCTTGGGGGTTTCCGTAGCCATGGCGTGTTGGGTGCTGTGAAGGTAGGTATGTTGTTGTGTTTTGCGACTGTAAAGTGACTACTTGCTAGTAAGTCGAGTATCTTATATATGACTGTAACTCGACTTGAAGGTATGTAAGCTTAAGCTGGCGGTGAGTAGTAATGCTAGAGATTTCTTCTGATGGCTTGAAGGATGAGTAGTAGTGTAAACTTGAGTATTTAGATTAGCTGAGTATATCGAGATGATTCAATTCAAGCATCTATCACGAGGGAACCAGATTCTTTTTATCTTCATTTCACATAGATAGGCAGCCATTGGATTAAATATCACATATCATCAAAAGTCCCTGCCTAGACTAGAGGCCAGCTTTCGCTCAATCTGCATCATTTCGCGAGCTGAAAGCATGTAGTGTATGGGTGACGAGGACGGCCCGACGGCGCAGCAGAACTATCGCGAATCAAGATAGCGCCTCGCCCAATTTTCGGTCGTCTAAAATTCATCTATGTACGTCGTATGACTGATCACTGATAAGCGTCGATTTTGAGGCTAAGCGGCTGGTATGACTGAAGGAGTCGTTAGTGCAATGCAAGTAGGTCTAGACTACCTAAGCAGAAGGTTATCGAGCCCGGGGGTCAATCCACTTGGGTGCCGAGAGTTGACCGAACTACAACCACGTGGCTACAACAGCTTTGAGGGAGCCGAGTCCGCAACGAAGTCCGACGCGGAGACTAATACATATCTAGGTCTATACCGAATAGTACGCGTGATATACACCATGGATAATACAGTAGATATCCTCGGCAGCTATATGCACGGGTGAAGCAGAATATTACCGAAGCGCATTATCATATTTCATCAACACTCTTTTCCTGTACAAAGATCTGGTGGGACCAGTTTATCGTCAATTGACCGTTTATTGACGATTTATATATTTAAAACGTTACGGAATTTCCAACTTGTCGAAATATAGCTAATTCTTTTCGAAGGGAGGTCCTCCATATGTAAACGACCAGCCAGACCAGGAGAAACAATTGAAGAAAAATACCCAAATACACAGATTAAGCAATTACATACACTCAAGAAACTTAAAAATGAATATTTGACAATACAATATAGAGAAAAGAAATGGGCAAATACCAAGTGAAAAGAACTTTTGGAACGTTTAACGGAAATTCAGCGTTTATTACTCCCACGAGATCTGAGTACAGTTGCAACCAGAAACCTCTTAAGTCAAGTTATACACGACACATCATTCAAATAGCATCAGAATTGCTTTCATACCATAAGTACGCAACGTAATTGGTATCATTAGCCAATGGACTTGACAATACCCAAGCCTTCAAATCTCCATCACAACCTTATATACAAGTTGCTTTTGATACGCCCTGAACCTCTACGCCCACTGTTCTCTCTTTCGTAGCAAAGTGGGCCGTGGGTTCATAAACCCTTATATCCAAAAAAAGGAGTGGACGGCATCGCGCCATTACCCCATCATAGCAGCAACATGCTGCTCAAGCAACCACCGGCGTCCCAGGTAGTAACGTCATGCAGAAAGTAGCGCCGATCCTATGCGTAAAGCGAAGTGATTATCACCCGAAACCCTACACCTTCTCAGATATATATAGACCCTGTTCGTCTACAGTCGTCTAAAGCAACAGCATCACGCCGACAGCAACTAGAGCTGCGAACGTACTCGCGCCAAGCATACGCTCTTGCCGTCCAGCCTGACTTTGGCTGTCTCCATCCGCGGAGGAACCGCATACCTGCGAGAAACCCTGCGTGCACGCCGGGCCGGAGCTGCCGGTGCCCGTAACACCGTTGCCGCCCGTGCCGCTGCCGCTAGATCG